>JARHVA010000892.1:1897500-2460000 GCA_037957365.1 Torreya grandis | reverse complement strand
GTTTGGATAAAATCAAGCGTACAACTTCCTGTTCAGGATAGATCATGCCTAAGCTCATAGCTTTCACCTTATTTTGAGAAATTCAAAATGTTTTACCTATTTAGGTATGTTTCCTTCCTAATTTTTCCCTACTTGAAGAAAATCAATTCATTGTCATCATAAATCAAAGCATACAATAATTAGCTCAAATGGCATACTCTTATCTACAAGTTAATCTTCTCTTCCATTCTAGCTTCCTCCTCTCCTTCTCTAGAGCCCATCCATGTCCTTCATTCCTACATGCCCTCTCGAGGGGGAATCATCCCCAACTAATTTCATTCAAATCATATCCTTATCTTTTCATTCAATATCCCACACCTTTCAATTGTGAATGATGAAATTATAGCATCCATTATTTCATTATTTAATTTTTTATCCACCCTTTTTAGCTTCTCATTATTTGAGAAGACGTTACTTTGTCTACATCTCACAATGCATTAGCAAATAGGAGAAAATGTAGACAATTTTTATCACTACCATGTCAAGTTCCAAATAGAATGATTTCCCATAATTACATACAATCCGGTCAATTTCTCTATTCAATTATCATTCTCTCGTCAATTTCTCTGTTCAATTATCCTTTTGATCAATTTCTCTAGTCAATTATTCTATTCTAATCAATTCAATAATTACACCTTCTATGATCAATTAATGTTATTAATTATACTTTTTTAAATCATTCTTCTAAAATATTTTTCTATTATAAATAGAATTATAATTTCCTTTTATTTAATTAATTCTTCTTTTTTCCTCCAAAAGGGGCATCTTCATGCAAAGACAGGATCTTGAAATCTTCTAGAATATTATTTTGTACACTAATTAAATTGATAATTGAATTAATATACAAGATTATTATTCACCCTTCATCTTGGAGACAAGATGAAGGGCCCACAATGAATCTTGTGTGAGAGTATTCTCAACCCTTCATCTTGAAAAAAAAATGAAGGGCCGACATTGGTGATCCATGTGTCTTCTTAGGAATAACTCTCCACCCTTCATCTTGGAAATAATATGAAGGGCTTATATTAACTCTCATTTGATATTTTCAAATATTATCCTCCACCCCTCATCTCGATTAAGATGATGGGATCAAATTATTAATCCATGAATTGATCCATGTGTATATTTGAGGACTCATTTACAAACATTCATCTTGATTTCAAGCTCAATGGTCATCACTGATTCAAATTCATTATGAATAGACTTATTTGCATTGTAATTATCATGTTCAAGATCTATAGTGAAGCCCTTGCATTTTATCATGCTAGCTTGTTCATCAGCTTTCATCTTGTGATTAATTCAACATAATTCATAGCTTCAATGGATATCTCTTCACACAAATGGCTTTGATAAATATTATTTGACACTACATTTGAGTTGCATCCAATGCAAAGACATTTTTAATAGATATTTGCATGTTTCTAGTTAAAATCTAATGCATTATTGACCAATCTTTGTATGCTTATGAGGTCTTAGGTTCAAAAGTATATTTCATTTGTTTTGTATTAATTTACTAAAACTAACTTTGTGAAGATATAGCTAAGCAAAATTCTTAACAACACACTAAATATGTTATAAAAATATTTTTTATTATAAATTATCAAGTGCATGTCTACACATTAATAAAATTAAGAGTGCATGGCCATTTGCACAATTGAAAACATACTATTTTCATATCATTTAAATCAACAATAATTTTTTGAATGACAATATATAATGTAAAATTTTACCATTTAAAAAATATCACCGTGGAAATCAAACAAATACAATAATGCATGCAGAGAACAAAACACATGAAACATGAAATGTATAAATGTTGATATGAACATAAAATGCCTGAATCAATTTTACCTACAAAAACCATATTGGCAAATTCAATCACAAAATTCTAAGTCATCATAAGGACTATATGTAAAGCAGTCTAAGTAAGCTTAGTAAAGCCACACATGAACCTTCTATTATCCCTTAATTTGGATTAATGGGTTGGATTAATCTAATTAAAATATAAATTTGGAATATAATTTAGATCAATAAATATGATAACTAAATATAACAATGATATATTATCAATGGTAAGAGAACTATTATCTTGTTTGTCATATAGATCTAAAGCTTGATTATCTTATTTATGCACATTAGGACTGTGTCATTGCTTTGTATATGATTTGTCATTGTCATGACCAAATTTTTATTTTTTGTTAATGCATGACTAACACACACAAACACATTGAAACTAAACATTTTATATAATAAAAAACATGGATGTAAGTGCTTAACATGCGTGACTTGCTAAAAAACACCTGCAAGCTTAGACAACTTCATAGGAAAAAATGCACACATCCAATGTCCAGCACAATGGATTTTTCAACCATCTAAAACAATACACAAGGCACACACATAATTAAGATAATTCAATCAATAAATAATTCCTCTACTATCCTCTTTCTTTGCTATTAGTTTGTTAAACCACTGTTCCCACATAACATGGCTGTCAACACATTAATGCCCTAAAGGTCAAGGGGACACAATAGATCTTAAGACATTAGAACCCTTAACTCAACATCCTTACCTTCATGAAGTAAATTAAGAAAAAAATGGATTATACCATGATAAAAATACCAAGAAGTTGGCATGAACACATTTTAGTGGTTGATCTCATAACTAGTTCTCAGTATGATATATCACGTATAAAACAATGATGGATAAAATATCCCCATTAGGATAAGTGACTATCTATTAGTCCATCTTGATTATATTATAGATATAGGGTACCACTAATAACCCTAAAAATAAAACCCATAAAATTAAAACACCTAAATAACCTGGCATTCCAAATGGGTTTGTTGTATAAAAATTATTCTACCCAAAGCTTTTAAATAAACTAGGTTTGGAATGAGTTACTAAAATTAGTAAATGCATTTGGAAGAAATAAATAAAGGTTCATATGATGATTTAAAGGTATATGAAATCACCACCAACCTTAGATTTAGTGTAATATTACTGTTAGATATGTTTGGTAGGTTGATTCCAAATTGACCTTGTGAGCAAAAAAGAAGGAACTACAAATGTAGAATTTTGACAAATGCCCATAGAGATGGGTTCACCAAAATACAACCAAATGAGAAAAAAATGATACTGATTGTTGAATAAAATTCAGAAATAACCTAGCATTCCAAATGGGTTTGTTGTATAAAAAGTATTCTACCCAAATTTTTTGAATAAACTAGGTTTGGAATGAGTTACTAAAATTAGTAAATGCATTTGGAAGAAATAAATAAAGGTTCATATGATGATTTAAAGGTATATGAAATCACCATCAACCTTAGATTTAGTGTAATATTACTCTTAGATATGTTTGGTAGGTTGATTCTAAATTGACCCTGTGAGCAAAAAAGAAGGAACTACAAATGTAGAATTTTGACAAATGCCCCTAGAGATGGGTTCACCAAAAGACAACCAAATGAGAAAAAAATGATACTAGTTGTTGAATAAAATTCTCTTATGATAGTGATAGAGGTTCTAAGATTTCATTTATTGAAATTAACTAGTACAGAGGTTTATCCAAGTCAATTTATGGGTTGACTTATACCAATTGAAATATAACCTTTTCAACATTCACTAGCACAAAAACTCATTATGGTAAGATAATCGAACCTCTAAAAATCTATCAGTAAAATACGATGATAACCCTATCATCCTACATCACAATGAGGGTTATCTACCTCATGTATCATGTTTGACTTCTTATGAGGGGCTTAGACAAAAAGCTAGAGTGATCACCTATGGAAGACTAATCACTAAGGTCTAAGAGGAAGACTACAACTCTCTTCGAAGATCAAGATTAACACCTTAAAGAAATTTTAATAAGATTCCAAAGCTTATGATTTATTTTCTCATCTTAGCCCTAGCATCATTTTAATGGTTCACAAGGGTTTAGCTAAGTGTCCAACAACTAGCCACTTGAATAACCTGATCTCAAAGATGTCTTCAAAGGCTTAAACATGGATACACTTTGTTTTAAGGAAAAATTTTACACATGAAACTAGAATCATGTCTCAGTGTTTCTTTACCAAATCAAGAAACCAAAATTTGTTTGACCGATATTGGTACAAAGGTGGTTGTACACCAAGTGCATAATGGTAATAAAGGCAATTCGAAGGAACATACTTCAAATTTCTCATAACCTTCGTTATAAAATTATGATGATGAGACATGTTATGCTTTTAATGATTCATTCAAGATAAGAACGATGGAGTTAGCATCCAACCAAACATTTGACAAAGAATAATATTTCACAGTCCTTCTCAAAGTGTACCACCATTATTCATGGTCAAATAATTGATTAAAAAACTATTACATTTTCAACTCAAGGACTTGTTAACAAAACTAATAATTCAAACCTTTTTACACCACATATGATATTCTTGACTAAGATAAAACTTTTATTTAACCAATATGATGATGGTCATCATAATGTTGTCACAGAATTCATATATAAATAGAGGCTTATAGATTTTAATTAATCAAAGAAATTACAAATAAATGACATTCTAATAGTAGGATAACTTAAAATTTTGTATTAATATCAGAGAGAGATTATACAATTTGATTTACTTAAAAATGAATTTAAAAATTATATTTTGTATACAATACAAACAAAATAAGACTAGATCTCAATATCTTATTCTCATATAGTCAATATCCTGCTACACATGCACAACAAGTGCATTAGCTTACACTGGCGAATAATGTCTATCTCGCTCCATCTTGTTAATCAAAATGATCATACTAAATTTCATAAAAATAACAATACAATTCTTACTCTTGCTTGTTTAAGGAAAACACTTCATTTATTTGATTATGAGTTGAAACATACTATATATTTTCGTAATAATAGAAACAAAGGAGAAATCAACCAAACTACTTGAAATACATAAAAAAAAATTCTTCATTTTTATACATACAATCTGTAAAATTTAGGAAACTCTTATACTTTCTCGGTTGCCTTTCGATCAATACTACCTTACGCGTACACTCGTAATGAATATCTCCTAGTGGTGATTGTTTTAGAGGAATCTAAAATTATTATACTATACCTAAATTTTATCTTTTCGTCCCCAAAAATCTGTATGACTTTTATGTCATTCATGAATGCCGTAATAAGTGCATTCACTGAGTTATAATAGAATCATAGTTAAGACATTTATGCTACAAATGGTTTTTGCATCTCAAGGGAATTATCCACCCCAATTAAATTCTTTACCTAAATCACCAAGGATGCAAGTAAAGCATCTTTGCAACCAAGACATTTTTGTTCCATATAATGGATATAATATTAAATCTCCATCTTAGTTAGAAGAAATACTATAAAACTTATATATTCTTATGCAGAAACAAAAGTTGCATTGCTTCAACCTAGGACGTCCTTAATAAGGTATTCAAATAGGGAAAGCGACAAGTATAGTAAAGATTTTATTCTAAATAAAAAGGCCAAGCTTTAAAATAAATGGCTAATCAATTTGCCTAGGATAAACCTACTGAAGGTAGACGCTTTATTCCTCCAGAAGAAAACATTATACAACCCCAAAGTAAATATAAAGACATAAATTACATAACCGCATTGACATATGGCAGATGATAAGACAAAGTAAAGGGATAGAAGCTAATTAATCAGGCCACAACCAAATTAGTTCCACGGAGTGGAACAGAATAGGCTAAAATTTAGATTTAGTGTTCAGGTATGACGTTGCAGCAGCGCCTTTTGAATGTAATACAATGTCCTAAGCTATCAGATGCCTTGTCAAGACTTATAGATATGTTTCTATCTATAAAAAATCAATTAAAACACCTCCAATATTATGCGCTGATCTCAGAAAAACAACACCCAAGTGCACCATAATTATCAAGTTACTTTATTATCAAAAGAATTGCATAAGCATATATTCTGTTTCTTTTAAAACTAACACTCTAATATGTCAAAATTTGGCCAAAAGTTTATAATTATACAAACACTATCAAAGTGTCAACGCTTAAGTTGTTCTAACATACAATACAGATAATCGAATAAATACACCCTTAGGACACTAAGATTCTTGTTCAAGGTTACCCAACTTCTCAGCTAGTTTTAATATCAAGACCATCCATTAAATTGCATTATTATTATTATTATTATTATTATTATTATTATTATTATTATTATTATTGATCTAAACCAGTAAAGATGGATTAATTATTTCCAAGCACAACAACTACAATGGATCCTTCTCTACATCTAGCAAGCAAAGCAACATGAAACAAAAGCAAATCAAGCATGTTCATTATTGATCTAATATAATGAACGCTGAGAATATCATCCTTACCTGTTCAAATCTTGATATGATCCCCTCTCTGTTGTCTCCTTTTCTTTCACAACTATCAGCTCCCGTTGTTCCATCTCTTCTCACATGGCTTGCCAATTTTTCCTCTGCTCACTCCAAATCTTCCTCTTCACCATGCATGCTCCTCATCCCTCCTTGAAGATCAACCAAACAACCACAATTAATATCTTATCTACTCCTCATGGTGAAATTATTTTCAAAACTCTCTTCTACCCAACATGGTGTTGCATCTCGTCAGGCAGAAAGGATGTTTTGGTTTCCAGCAAGTATCATGGCAAATAATTAAAATATGTAAGAGTTCTTCTTTATTTATTCTCCACCATTATGGCATACACCCACCTATCAACTTGATTACCACCAAATTCAAACTCTCATGATGCTTACACTTCTATGCCACATTACTTTATAATTTATTTCTTCACTTCATTCCACTCAGATTTATTCATCGTATCCTTACAACTAATGCGTCCCTCCACTCAAAACATGATCTAGTGACAAATACAACAAACTTCTTTCTTTTATTAATATAATACTATCCTAAAACATTTATTCTTCCGATAATTTTTCATAGTTTGGTCTTAGTTAAGTGGATTGGATAAAAGATAATCCCTAAAACTGAAAAGGTATAAATGGGGACCCAAGTCATTATTAAATACTAAAACGTTTCTTACCTACCCACTCTCACTTCACACATACATAGAAAAAATTTACTTGTGAATGGTGCTATATAAGTAGTAATTATATTATTATAAAGATGTATTATTAAAACTTTTATTATCTCAATGGAACATAAAATCTTAACAATTGATTTTCCAAAACATGTCTTTTGACCAAAAATCATCTCTACTTAATATGCCAAGATTTATATAATGAGGACTATGCCCAAGTCCTTTATGGATATCATTGACCACAAAACATTGATTCATATTGTAATTTATTAAAGAATTGCTTTAGAAATATTCAAAAGTTGAATTTTATGTGTGTGGGGGATAACATAATTAGCCTAGTGTCAATGACGGCCTCTGACCAAAACTAACCAACATAGAAAAATCGATAAAGTGGTGTCTCAATCAAAAACTCAACATCTCAAACCAATAAAACTGCCCAAATCCACTATCACCATAGCAGGGTATTACATTCTCCCCTCATAGAATATAACATCATCCTTGATGTATCAAAATACTTAAGTGGTGAATTCCACCACAATCATAATTACAAGACATCACACGACATACACAAAACTAGTAATAGTAAAATATTAATCATTTTCTCCAAACAATTGCCAAATGGATAACATCAAACACCACTATCATAACTCTAATAATATTAGTGTACAATGCACTAAACTATAGTAAAATAATATACACAAGTCCATGCCATTTTATGGCAGAAGTAAATTGTGTTGTGATAAATGACAAGATAAGTGCCATCTCATGGCAATAACATACTAAACAAACTAAAGAATGTTGATCCAAACTACCGTACAGAGCCATACTACCCAACTAAGTCCTAATACCACACTGAAACATGAGTAGCCTTTGAAATGAGCAAGGGATATCAAAAGTTACTCTGATGTAAGGTACATTGTCATACACATTCATCACAAACAATTGAAACCCAAAATCCTTTGATATGAGCATGTGATGTAGAGGTACATGATAAAAGCATAAACTCTACCATTCTTGGCTCTGAACTTACTTGAATCAATTCAATATGTTTTGTTTTGTTCACTAGGTTCAATCTTCAACAAAAGACTTTCAATTTCTCACTAGGCTTAATAACCTCCTTTTATTTGAAACTATCACTAATCGACTTTTGAAAACATTCCACAATGTCATTAAAACCTATTATAGGCTCTCACTCATCCCCTCAACTCATTTCCTTCACTATTCCACCTTTGTTCACTTTACTCATTCACTGTCATCACACAAATTCATAATTAAGGTTTAAAGCACCAAGTCTTCTTCTTGACCTCATGAACACAACCTACCTTCATGGATGACCTTGCCTAATCATAATACACTTGTCTCAACCTCACTAAACCTCTCGTTAACTCTCCATCCTTCATTCACATACCTCAAGCTCAATAGTGAACCAATTCCCTTATAGCCTTTTTTCACAAATTCCCCAATTCTGAACAATCTGCAAGTCCCCTAAAGGATATAAATCCAAATTCAAATAACCTTTATCTCATTACTACTTCCCCTAAAGTTTCATAACTTATCTCCTTGTGAAAATACACCTTCCTTTATAACCTCCTTCACAATTAGGCCTTCCAACTCTCTATACACTTGCTCAGTCACCAAATCCATACCAGACCAAAACTACTTAAATCCTTTTCCTCATGTTAAAACATGTATGATTATATATTTTTACCTTTTCCCCATGGTCAGAACTCAAGGTATTGGATTTTTAGTTTCAAAACCCTAGTTGTTTGACTGTATAGGCCGAGAAGGGTCAAAATTCATTATATCTAGTTTTAAGCCATTTCAAAATGATCTAAGACCTTCCACAAGTCTGTATCAACAATATCCACCTACCCAAATATATAAAAATCATTAATCAATCTTGTTAAGGCTCATAATGAACAAAACTCAAAATTATGTGCTTTCTTAAAGGACTATGTAAGGGTTTAGGGTTTGTTTTCATTCAAAGAAGTTACCAACTTTAAAAGGGATTTTATCAACCCTTTATTATCATTCTACATGTATCCAAACTTCACTAACTCAATGACCATTCACATTTCTCAACATATTTATATTCTTTCTTAGCACATGACTATGTAATAACAAGGGTTTTGCTTGAGCAAATAGGGTTTACCTTCAGGTTGACTGTGCATCATATAATTACCATTAGAGTTAAATTAAGACTATCTAATCTATATTTCTAAGTAATACAGTCTTACCACATACCATCCCAAGTATAACTATGCTCTTCTTGATACAAAAACTTCAAGAAACAATAAGACATTACCTTCTTTGAGTGTCACAGTCAGATCAGAGTTTCATCTTCAAGAAATTTTTTATAAGGTCCTCTCCTTTTGGGAATACATTGATTGATAAAAAGAAATCTTATCATGAATTTCACATACCTTTAGATTCTTAAACAATATTCCTTGTTCCTCTATCCATTATCAACTCCTTTAATCATTATCTTTCATTATTGTAACCTATAGTCCATTACTCAAACCTGCAACCACACACAAGAATGATATTTACACAACCTCTAGGGATTTCCAAGGAAATGTTTAATAAATATAAATGCATATACTTTCATGGGAGAGTGAATACACAAAACACAATTCTTTATTAACTTGAATCATCTTTCCTTACATGTATAGTCCATGAATAGACTCTGCCACCTTCTTAAAAGGTATTAAATCTTCTTTTCTTTGCTCCCTCTCTCTCTCAGGATCTCTATCCTCTCTCCCTACTCTCACGCATGATACAAATACCTTAAAAATTCCCTTCTCATCCAAAATCTATGTTGGTTTGGGTAGTTACCACTAAAATTCTTTTACAATGACCAACCGAATGTGTGAGTGGTAGTTACTCTTTTAACATGATTCTTGAATTCTACCACCTTAATAACTTAGACATATTATGTCTTAAAATGCTATTTTCATGACTCTTTGGACCCTTTCACAAACATTCTCTCACATAACCACCTCATATTATTCCCATGGTCCTTCAAAACTTAGTTCTAGGATTTGAATTTTCAAATTGTCACTTTTGGAGGGAAAACTCTCATACATTCCAAACACACCCTTGATGACTCAAGATGACTCTATGATAATAAATGGACCCTAAAGGATCCTTCACATACACTTATACCCCAAAATTGATCAACTATGACCCCTAACTGCATATATCATTTCAACAACACAAAATGATGTTTTGCTTACTAGATGCTTTTGCATCATACTCCCTAGGAGGGAGAAAATTTGAATGGAAACATAACCACCTTATTTCTCTTTTTCAAATTTTCATTTACTTGTCTTTCTTTTTTTTCTTCCTCTTTTCTTTTCTCAAGTACATATTTCTCAATACTAACTTACTTAGTCTTCATCATTATATTCCTTACTTTCTTCTCCTCAACTCTTTCTTAGTTGCAAGTGTCCATTTCTCCATTTCATTTTCAGTCATCTCATGGTTCTCATAATATTATTTATTATTCTCTTCAATTTTACCTCTACAAAAACCATCATATATATGCATTTTGTGAGTGTCATGATGCCAAATTGCCTCTTTACTAACTCCTTGAGCTTGTATGCTTGGTTTGAGTTCTCTCCCGCTTGCATTTGTCTTCATACCAACTTATTCATCCTCTTCAATCAACTTACCTCTTGGATAGAATTCTAGGGAACTTATTCCACCCTATTCTTTATGTTATTATTCTTCCAACTTAGTTTCAATATCATGTAAACATATCATTTTCTTACCTTATCTTGTATTCACTTGTTTTTATTTACCATGTTTGAGCATGAGTTCTTGTCACTCATCCTTTCTCTAATTTATTTGCCTATGAGGTGTAACCTTTTCTTGTTGATCTATACTTGAAGCATCCATATCATTCATGTTTGTCATTCCTTGATCAATATTTGTCTTAGTACCTTCATGGCTATGAGAACCTATACAATTAAAGTTTTCTTCATTTGACTCTTCTTTGAGCTCATCCACAAACTTATTCTATTTTTATTCACCTGTATTCAACCATTTTTATGGATTGAAAATATTTTCTATCATATCAAATTCATCTTTCAATGTGAGAGCTTCTCTCTATCTATCATCTTCATCAAATTTTAGACCATATTATTCTTCATCTTCTTCAAAATTATATCCTATACCAACATGTATAGTCATTATGTCTTCATTCTTCATCAATGCTTCATCTCTATTCACTTTTTAACTCTCACCTTGCTTCCCACTTTTGCTCATTGACATTACATTCCATGATTTACAGTCTCTTTCCATGACCACATTCATTGATTAAAATAAATCATCTTCATACTTGTCATAAATTACTTTCTTACCTTTCCACATGCTTGTGCT
Organism: Torreya grandis; assembly: GCA_037957365.1. NCBI lineage: Eukaryota > Viridiplantae > Streptophyta > Pinopsida > Cupressales > Taxaceae > Torreya > Torreya grandis. The sequence goes on along the minus strand of JARHVA010000892.1, from coordinate 2,448,533 downwards.
CTTTTCATATTCTTCACCTTGTTTCCTCATTGAGTTACTAATTTACATCTTCTTCCCTTTGTATTTATTTGCTTCCACCATGTCTTTTATTTACTACTTAGGATTTTAATCTTGTCTTATCTTCATGATTTCTTGAATTGTACCTGTAATACTATACCTTTGTACCCTTTTAATGCTTTTCACAATCGATTTTCTGCCCTACACATGCTTAGACTCAAGTTTTATTCTTGTCTCATCTTCTTCATACTTCTTGGATTGATATACTATTATGCTAGCTTGATACAACATGCTCTTTCTTTATTTTATCCATGATTTTTCTTGTCTTTCACTTGTATCTTGCCCTGCATGACCTCTTGCTTGAGGTTTTCCTTCTTCATCTCACCAACTGATGCCTTGAGCCACTTAGGCAAAACATAACCATGCTCTTGTAATCTCCTTGATGGTTTTACTTTATTCTTCATTTGTCCAACCTGTATATTAACTTCTTATTTCTCATATGTATAATCAAATTCAAGTCCCAAACATTAATTTACCTCTTTGAATCACTGCTACAAGCTCATTTTCTCTCTCATATCTTCATGTTTTATTTCCATGTCTTCATGGGTGGCTTCCTCTCTTACTTCAGATGAAATGATTATCAAAGCATCATGAAAGTCCTCTTCCATCTCATCTCGAGCATGTTGATATTATTCAATCTTAACCATCTTGACTTATACAACATGTCATATTTCCTTATCTTCTTCATTCATCTTGATGGGTGATGTACTTGACCCATTTATAAGAAAATTTAAGGCCTTATGCTTGGTCTTTATCCAACTTTGCTTGACACCTTCATACACAAACTCAAATTCAATGTTAGCATACTAAAAAGAGACCACATAATCTCCATGAATGTCTCTTTCATAGACATTCTCCTCTTCTTATTGTCTTCTCTCTCAAATGCTCCGCTTGGAACTTTTCTCTTCAAGTTCTCCTCAATGAGAAATATTTTCACCACTTCTCTATCATGTTTCTCTCTTGAAAAATCTTTATCCCTCATGCTTATATGGGTTGTACCCTACTTATTCTTATTTTCCCTTGAGGCATCCATCTTATGCCTTTTCTCTCTCTTAAGTAGCTCTAGTGGCCACTTCACTTTCTTCCTCACACTACAACCAATACATTGGCTTCCTTGATCCTTCATGAGCTTCACTATGAGCTCTATCTTCTTAAAACTCTTTCCTAACTCTCTTATCATCTCTTCTACTTATTCTTCTACATCCATCTTCTCTCTTTTGCTTTCACTTTCTAGGTCTTGCTTAGACCTTTCTCTTCGCAAGATTAACTACTTACCTCTTCGACCTCTCTCGTGTCTTCTTATCTTTCTCTAGTCATTTATCTAGGACTTTATTATATCTCTTGACTCTCACTGGGAGTCCTTCCTTTCTCTCTCTTGAGCTTCAATTCTCTTTCCACTCTATCTTCTCTATTTCCCTTGACTAGTTTCATGTCCTCCACATTGGACTTCGGGTATTGAGTTCCCCTCTTCACCAATTTGTTTTTCCTCTATGCTGACCTCAATAAGTCATACCTTCACCACATTCTTTTCCCACAATACCCCTGCAATGTCATCTCATGCAATCCTCATAACATTCTTTGCCTATCTCAAATCAATAGTCTTTAAAAACTCAATACAAAATCAAACCAAGAGCTTACATTAATATGATATCAAATGATGTAGAGGTACATGAAAAAATCATAAACTCCACCATTTCTGGCTCTAAGCATGCTTGAATCAATTTAAGATGCTTTGTTAAGTTCACTAGGTTCAATCTTCAACAAGAGACTTTAAATTGATCACAAGTCTTAATAACCTCCTTTTATTTGAACCTGCCACTAATAACCTTTTAAAACATTCCTCAATGTCACTATACCCTGCTCTAGTCTCTCACTCATCCCCTTAACTCATTTCCTTCACTAATCCACCTTTGTTCACTTTACTCATTGAATGGAGTCACACAAGTTCACAATTTAAGGCTCAAAACACCAAATCTTATTATTAACCTCATAAACACAACCTACCTTCATGGATGATCTTACTTGTCTCAACCTCACTGAACCTCTCATTAACTCTCCATCCTTCATTCACACACCTCAACCTTGTTAGGATAAAATAAAACATATATTTATCCCCAAATCACATACAAGAGAAACTATGAAATGAATCAATCAAACATACACAAAATAATCATAAACGTACACAAAATAGGAGACACCAAATTTAACATGGTTCACCCAAGATGGGATACATCCACTAAACTTGTCCAGTATATTATTTCCAGCAATACAAGGGATAAATAAATCCTGCAACAAAACTTGTAACACCTCTCTACCTTCTTTGTCTCCTCTCTATGTACAATACTCTTCTCTTATGTCTCAGCCATATCTCAATTTACGTTTAGGGTGTAAAAACACCTAAACATAACCTCTACCATTAGATCTAAAAACCTATAATCAATGGTCCAAATTGAATATGAAATTACAATTTTACAAGGTAAGTTTAATAAAAAATTCCCTTTGAGGGCGTTGCCTCTGACCCCCCACCGAGGCATACAGCCCTCAGACCCCACAAGGGGGAGAATCCCCCCTTATAACCCCCATCGCCATCACAGATACAAATAATGGGATCCAAAACCTAGCTGAAAAAACATCAAAATTTTGACCTCTAATCCTGGAAGACAATCAGGTTCCACACCCAACAAACCTCAATAGTGAACCAATTCCCTTATAGCCTTTTTTCAAAAATTCCTTGAGTTTGAACAATATGAAATTACCCTAAAGTATCTACATCTATATTTAGATACCCTCTATCTTGTTACCATTTCCCCTAAAGTTTCATAACTTATCTCCTTCTAGAAATACACCTTCCTTTGTAACCACCTTCATAATTAGGCCTTCTAACCATCTATACACTTGCTTAGTCACCAAATTTGTACTAGATCATATGATACTATAACAAAACCTCTTAAAACCTTTTCCTCATGTTAAAACATTCATGATTACTAAATTTCACCTTTTCCCACAAATAGAACTCAAGTTATTGAGTTTTTAGTTTTGAAACCCTAATTGGTTGACTATATAGGTTGAGAAGGGTAAAAATTCATTATATTTAGTTTTTTAGGTCATTTCAAAAGGATATAATACATTCCATGGGTTTTTATTAACAATCTACACCTTCTCAAATAGATAAGAATCATTGATTAATCCTATTAAGGCTCATAATGAGCAAAACTCAAAATTGTGTGCCTTCTTAAAGGATTGTAAGGGTTTAGGGGTTTGTTTGCATTCAAAGAAGTTCTAAAATTCAAAATGGATATTATCAACCCTTTATTCTCATTCTAAATGTATCCAAACTTAACTAACTCAATGACCATTCACATTTCTCAACATATCTATATTCTTTCTTGGCACATGACTATGTAATAATAGGGGTTCTACCTGTAGAAATAAGTTTTACCTTTAGGGTGACTGTGCATCATATACTTGAAAATAGACTTTAATTAAAACTATCTAATATATCATTATAAAAATACACTCTTACCACATATCATCCCAAGTAGAACTATGCTCTTCTTGATACACAAACGTAAAGAAACAATAAGACATTACCTTCTTTGATTGTCATAGTCACATCATAGTTTCATCTTCAAGAACTTTTCTATAAGGTCCTCTCCTTTTGGGAATACATCAATTCATAAAAATAAAATATTATCATGACTTGTCCATACCTTTATATGCTTAAACAATATTCCTTCTTCTTTTATCCATTATCAACTCCTTTAATCCTTCTCTTTCATGACTATAACCTACATTCCATTACTCAAACCTGCAACCACACACAAGAATGATATTTTCATGGCCTATAGGGATTTTTAAGATAGTATTTAATCAATATCAATGCATATACTTTCATGGGAGAGTGAATACACAGAACATAATTCTTGATTAACTTGAATCATCTTTTATTACATGTACAGTCCATGAATAGACTCTGCCACCTTCTTGAAAAGTATACAATATTTTTTTCTTTGCTCCCTCTCTCTCTTTATATGATCTCTCTCCTCTCTCCCTTCTCTATCACATGCTACAACTACCTTACAAATTTCCTTCTCATCCAACATCTACGTTGGTTTGGGTAGTTACCACTAAAACTCTCTTATAATGACCAACCCAACATGTGAGTGATAGTTACTCTTTTAACATGATTCTTGAACTCCACCACCTTAATTACTTAGACATATTATGTATTAAAACACTCTTTTCATGACTCCTTAGACCCTTTCACAAACATTCTCTCATCTAACCATTTCATACTATGCCCATGGTCCTTCAATACTTAGTTCTAGGATTTGAATTTTAAAATTATCACTTTTGGAGGGAAAATTCCCATACATTCAAAACACACCCTTGATGACTCAAGATGAATCTATGTCAACAAATGGACTCTAGAGGATCCCTCACACACACTTATACCCCAAAATTGATCAACCATAACCCCTAACTGCATATATCATTTCAATAACACAAAATAATGTTTTGCTTAGTAGATGCTCCTACATCAGCATGAGATCTCAAGTACCATCTGATGTGTAAATCATACTTATAAAAAGAGTATGATCACTGATCCCATGGAAAAATTATACTTTTAGGATAAGTTTCCATCCATGAGAATATCATTTTGAAGCAAGCTGAGCAATATTGAATCATATTGAACCATATAAAATCAATAATCAAAGTATATGCCAAAATGACCAAGTAGTCATTGTATACCAAATCATTTACTTAGGCCTCCAAAACAAGAATTATATCTCCAAGCAAGGACCATGTGTGTGTGTGTGTGTACACCACCATGTCTAATAGGGTGGGAGTGATAGTATCATAAACCTATGCCATAAGTTTCCACCTCAACCCACTAGCTATACTCCAAGATACTTCTCATCTTCCATACCATAGCATAGGTATAACAATTATGCACATTTGAACACATGTGAAACCAACACAACAATCACCAAAATAAATTTAAAAAATCAACCGATCATATAAGAGCAAAACCAATAAAAATGAGACCAAGTGGTCTCAAATAAAAAAGATAAATGCAGAAATCCAAACTGTAAATCTTAACAAAAATTTCCATGATCAACCAATTGATTAAAATATGAAAAGACAAGAAATATGGTGTTAGTTTCAAATCAAATCAAAATAATAAGTTTAATCAAATAAAAATAATAATAATTTTGATAAAAACACTAGTGAAATACATATCACATCATGATCATACTGTGACTTTATAAGTCACACAAGAGGAGAAGGAATAAAAATCATCTCAATTACCTCTCAATGGTATGAGGCATCCTAGTTACCTCATAGAGGTTTGAGTCATCTCAATTACCCCCCAGAGATATGAGAAACACTATCTATTACCTCCTAAAGGTAAGATAAATACATGTGAATTACCTCCCAATATACTACAATAATTATACATCACCATATGTAATAGTGTCACAATAAAAATCAATTGAACAACTTCGGTACATAGAACCACAGTGTTATAAAAGTACCAAAATTAATCATATGGGCTCACATATTTGACTGGCATGTAACCAAATTATGTTCAAATAGCATATCTTATAGAAAATAACTATGTTGATATATAACTCACTGAAATTACACCACTGAAGTACTACAAAGTGAAAATTATCTATATGTCTAAGTGTTCATCACTGACAATTGTCATATGCTGAAAATATCTGAAATATTAAAGGAGGATAACAACTAACAATCACCATGCCTAGCATCACAATGTCCTAAAATGATACCAAGAGGGTTTATACAATAAGTTACAACTATACATCACTATAGTCAATAGCTTCACTAAGATATTAATTTATCTCAAGAATAGTTGTTATTTCACACAAAATTTACACATGGATTACATATGAGGTAAGCCACAACACATATGCAATAATACAACTGGCCTTAACAACATATCATCATGCAAGTGCGTAGTCATACACACACAACATTACTATAACAGGGTTAGTTACATAGCATAATTCCATTATTTACAAGGTTTGATGAGTAAACAAAAGTTGCAGGTGTTTACACAAAATCTTACAATTATAGATACACAATATCAACTTTGCATGCTAAGGTTACACATGTATAGCTCAATTATGATGGTTACATAGTTTCACAACAATTAAAATAATTTTATCACAAAAGGTTGCATAATTTACTAGTATCTCACAAGGGTCACAGTAATCTCATCAGTCCAACCAATGTTCATCTTTCATTATAGATGACATTTCTAAAAATCATCTACTATTGTCATAGCCACAAGGATAACATCAATGGAAAACCTATGTGTATAGTATCAAAGTGCCTTAGATGAAAATGTACATACCCTTCATGTCAAACTAACCTTGACTTTAACTATTCCAACTAACATTTCTCATTTTGGATGTCTTTGTCATTGCAAGAGTCCCTGAATCCATATTTTATAAAAGTGTCATTTATAATGTCTCACTTTTTAGTAATATTCTAACATTAGTGCTCACATTTATATAGGTGTGTATAAAATAATGATATATTATGTGAGTTATTTGGTTGGTAAACCAACTCACCCAGATAAGCTTATATGAGAGAATAAGAAGATAAGTAGAGAGATTTGAGGAAGAATTTAGTTGTCAAATATTAACCTTGACTCCTCACTTGTAGGAGCTCATTGAGATATAAAGTTGCAATCTTCCATCTTTGAAAAGCATCATGTTTTATATCTTGAATAAAATATATTTTAGTAAATTATTTTGTTAATTATTCAATGTTACAAATATAATAATATGGACCATAAATATTATCAATAACGCATTGAGAAGCAACTAACCATAGGAGAAGTATTTGACCAACCAAAAATTACATCTAATAGAGTACCTTTGTACAGAAAAATCATTAGAATCATGTTGACCAACTGAAATTAAACACTCTAACTCATATATATTATGAAGGTAAGTGAACCAAACCCTATGATTTATCCATAATTCATAATATTGATCTCGTGAATTCAATTATCATAGAGCCATCAATCCTCACAAGACACTCACACATAACAAGGTAAGCTTAATTGTTAAACCAAGAAACAACCTCCATGGTCTTATGAACTAAATTAACCCATCAATAGCTTCTCTCTAGAGTCTTCCAAGGTAAGATGCATATGACAATTGCTAATGAAAATACATCATCCTAATTTATTGAAGCTTACCCATGATCTAATAGTCCCTTGGCACTCATAGCTATTTGACTTCATAAACCTTGGTTGAATTCTTATTCCAAGGCTTCACCAAGCCTCATATGTTCCACTAAATGGGTGGATATCCAACAAGTCTAAACATGAGTTTGTCAAGTGTAGAGACCAATCACAAAGCCAAACATCTATAACTTAGCCAAAGACTAAAATAGTCCAAGGACCTATTCAAGTGTATTATCCTTACATCCTTAATGAGGTGTAACACTCAACATGTACACACAATAATTTGGTGTAGAATAAGAGGTATCGAACAATAATTCCTAGAACACCCAATGTAGAAATTAGGATCTAATACCAAAATGTCATGGCCAATTTTTTTGTTAATGCATGACTAACACACACAAATACAATGACACCAAATATTTTATATAATAAAACACACTAATGCACGCACTTACCATGCATGACTTGCTAAAAAACACCTGTAAGTTTGGATAGCTTCATAGGAAAACATGCACACACATGGTGTCCAACACAATAGATGTGTCAACCATCTGAAATGGTACACAAGTTGCACACAAAACTAAAATATTCCAACTAGGAGATACCATGTCAACTATCCTCATTCCTCACTACCAATTCGCTAAGCCAGTGTTCCCACATAACACAAATGTCAACACATGAATGCCCTAAAGTTCAAGTGACCACAACAAAGCTTAAGATAGTCGAGCCTTTAACTCAACTTCATTACCTTCATGTAGTACATTAGGTAAAACAATGGATCATAGCATGATAAAAATACCAAGAAGTTGGCACAGACACATTTTAGTGGCTCATCTCACAGCTGGTTCTCAACATGATATATCACCTACAAAACAATGATGGATAAAATATCCCCACTAGGATAAGTGACTATTTATCAGTCCCTCATAATTCTCTTAGATATAGGGTACCAATAAGAACCCTAAAAACAAAAACCATAAGATTAAAACACCTAAATAACTTAGAATTCCATATAGGCTTTGGTGCAGAAAAATTGTTCTACCTAAAAATTTCTGAATAAACTAGGTACTAAAATTAATAAATGCATTCGAAAGAACTAAATAAAGGTTCATATGATGATTTAAATTTATATGAAATCACCATCAACCTTTAGTTTAACATAATACTACTCTTAGATATGCTTGGCATGTTGATTCCAAATCAATTTTACAAGTAAAACAATGAACTATGAATGCAAAATTTTGACAAATACCCCTAGAAATGGGTTCACAGAAAGACATCCAAAGGAGGAAAAAATGATATTGATTGTTGAATCAAATTATATTATGATAGAGGTATAGGTTCTAATATTTCATTTCTAGAAATCAACTAGTTCAAAGGTTTATCCAAGTCAATTTATGGGTTGACTTATACCAATTGGAATATAACCTTTTCAACATTCACTAGCACCAGAACTCATTATGGTAAGATAATCAAACCTCTAAAAATATATTGATAAAAGAGGGTGACAACCCTATCATCCCACATCAAATTGAGGGTTATCTACCTCATGTATCATACCTGACTTCTTATGAGCAGCTTAGACAAAAAGCTAGAGTGATCACCTATGGAAGACTAATCACTGAGGTCTAAGAGGAAGACTACAACTCTCTTTGAAGATCAAGATTAATACCTTAAAGAATTTTAATGAGACTCCAAATCTTATGATTTATTTCTTCATCTTAGCCTTAGCATCATTTTAATGGTTCACAAGGGTTTAGCTAAACGTCCAACAACTAGCGACCTGAATAACTCGATCTCAAAGATGTTGTCAAAGGCTTAAACATGGATACACTTTGTTTTAAGGAAAACTTTTTTGCATGAAACTAGAATCATGTCTCGGTATTTATTTACCATATCAAGTAACCAAAATGTGCTTGATCAATACTGGTACAAGGGTGGTCGTACACCATGTGCATAATGGTAATAAAGGCAATTCGAAGGAACATACTTCAAATTTCTCATAACCTTTATTACAAATGTATTATGATGAGACACGCTATACTCTTAACAATTCAATTAAAATAAAAATGATGGAGATAGCCTCCAACCAAACATTTGACAAAAATAATATTTCACCGTCCTTCTAAAAGTGTACCACCATTATCCATGGTCAAATAATCGATAAAATGCTATTACAGTTTCGACTCAAGGCCTAGTCAACAAAACTAAATAGTTATAACCTTTTTACACACACATGATATTCTTGACTAAGCTAAAACTTTTATTTAACCAATATGATGATAATCATCATATTGTTGTCACATAATCCATATATAAACAGAGGCATATAGATTATAATTAATCGAAAAAATTACAAATAGATGACATTTCAATAATAGGAAAACTCAAAATTCTATATTAATATCAGAGAGAAAGATTATACAGTTTGATTTATTTACAAATGAATCTAGAGATTATATTTTGTATACAATACAACCAAAATAAGACAAGATATCAATATCTTATTTCTCATATGGTCAATATCCCGCTGCACATGCACAATAAGTGTGTTAGCTTACGCTGGCGAGTAATGTCTATCTCGCTCCATCTCATTAATAAAAAATGATCATGCTAAATTTCATAAAGATAACAATACAATCCTTACTCTTGCTCATGTGAGGAAAACACTTCAACATTTATTTGATTGAGTTGAAACATGCTATATATTCCCAGAAATAAAGGAGAAATCAACCAAACTGCTTGAAATACATAAAATTATTTCTTCATTTCTATACATACAACCTATATAATTTAAGAAATTGTTATACTTTCTCGGTTGCCTTACGATCAATACTACCTTCTGTGTACACTCGGAGTGAATATCTCCAAGTGGTGATTATTTTGGAGGAATCTACAATTCTTATACTATACCTAAATTTCTTCTCAACGTCCCCAAAAATGTGTGACATTTATGTCATTCATGAATGCCATAATAAGTGCACTCACTGAGTTATAATAAAATCATAGTTAAGACATTTATGTTACACATGGTTTTCGCATCTCAAAGGAATTATCCACCCTAATTAAATTCTTTACCTAAATCACCAAGGATGCAGGGAAATCATCTTTGCAACTAAGATATTTTTTTTCCATATGTTGGGTATAATATTAAATCACCAACTCAGTTAGAAGAAATACTATAAAACTTATATATTCTTATGCATAAATGAAAGGTGCATTGCTTCAACCTGGGACGTCCTTAATAAGGTATTCTAACAGAGAAAGCACCAAGTATGCTAAAGATTATATTTTAAATGAAAAGGCCAAGCTTTAAAACAAATGGCTAATCAAATCGCCTAGGATAAACCTACTGAAGGTAGACACTTTAGTCCTCTGGAAGAAAACATTATACAACACCAAAGTAAATATGAAGACATAAATTACATAATTGCATTGCTATATGGCAGCTGATAAGATAAATTAAAGGAATGGAAGCTAATTAATCAAGCCACAACCAAATTAGTTCCACGGACTGGAAACGATACGGGCAAAAAATCAGACTTAAGAGTTAAGGGATGACGCTACAACAGTCATTTGGAATTTAATACAATGTCCTAAGCTATTAGATGCCTCAGAAAGACTTATAAATATGTTTCTATCTATAAAAACTCAGTTAAAACACCTCCAATATTTTGCGTTGATCCCAGAAAGATGACACCCAAGTGTGCCATAGTTATCAGGTTACTTTATTATCAAAATAATTGCATCTGCATATTTTTTGTTTCTTTTAAAATTGATACTCTGATGTGTGAAAATTTGGCCATAAGTTTATAGTTATACAGACACTATCAAAGAGCCAATGCTTAAGAAGTATTTGTTCTAACAAACAATAAATATAATCGAATAAATACACCCAAAAGATACTAAGATTCCTGTTCAAGGTTACACCAACTTCTCAGGTAGTTTTAATATCAATGTATTAGTAGTAGTAGTTGTTAATAATAATAATCTAAACCAGTAAAGAGAGCTTAAGTATTACTAAGCACAACAACTACAATGGATCCTTCTCTACATCTAGCAAGAAAATCTACATGAAACAAAAGAAAATCAAGCATGTTCATTGTTGATCTAACAAAATGGAGGCTGAGAAGATCATCCTTGCCTATTCAAAGCTTGATATGATCGCCTCTGTTGTCTCCTTTTCTTTCACAACTATCGGCTCCCACTTCTCCATCTCTTCTCACATGGCTCGCTAATTCTTCCTTTCTTCACTCAAACTCTTCCTCTTCACCATGTGTAACCCTCACTCCTCCTTGAAGATCAACCTAACAACCACAATTAATATCTTATCTACTCCTCATGGTGCAATTATTTTCAAAACTCTCTTCTACCCAACATGGTGTTGGATTCTCTTAACAGGCAGAAAGGATGTTGGTTCCCAACAAGTATCATGGCAAACAATTAAAATATGTAAGAGTTCTTCTTTATTTCTTCTCCGTCATTATGGCGTCCACCCACCTATCAACTTGACTACCACCAAATTCAAATTCTCATGATGCTTCCACTTCTACGCCACATTACTTTTTAATTTATTTCTTCACATCACTCCACTCAAATTTATTCATTGAATCCTTACAACTAATACGTTCCTCCACTCAAAAGATGATCTGTTGATAAATAGAACCACTCCTCTCCTTTATTAGACGACGATATCAAACCTATCATGATGATTGTTTATTCCTTTATCTCTTTCCAAATATTTGTGGGGACAATTACATATCAAACCTTAGTCCTACACAATAGATCAGACATGAAATGGAGGGAGGGGGGTAGGGGTGGGTCAATCAAAAGGGTTGAGTTGGATTTACCTTAGTGAATCTCTGTTGCAATATCAAGCATTACAATGCATTCCCAATACTTTGAAGAGGGTTTGAAATCAAATGTATTTCTCTTGATAACATGTGTGTATGTGTGCATGCACACACATGCGTGTGTGTGTAATTGTGTATGCAAGCTTATATGTTTTTTGTCCTATTTTTCCCTTGGTACAAGCATGCAAATATGAATTAACCTTTGTAAAATTGAAAACAGCCCTAACAATTTCATAGTTGCAGATAAGTATTCTTATCTAACTCTTAAGAATGCAAAGGTGCTTGTGTCCTAAATGTCTTATAATATCTTTGTGTGGGTGTGGGTGTGGGTGTGTCTACATATGAGTCTTTAACTTTGAATTAAGGACCTAGTGGCACACAAAAGCCAACAAAAAAAGTTGAAACATGCCCAAAAGGAATTAAAAAAAGTGCTCGGATTAATTCCGCTATTTGTAGTGATTATCGATAGTCACGTTTGGGTTTTACCTTTGGAAAGCATAACATAAATGAACACATCCTATACTCACATCATTGCACTATTGCATCCCTCCCTTGGGCACTTTGTGTAATATTAACACCACTCACTATGATCAAATGATAATTTTTGAATAGGGAGGGGGAAAGGGGTAGGGGCGGGGTCAATCAAAAGGGTTGAGTTGGACTTATCTTAGTGAATCTCTATTGCAGGACCAAGCACTATAGTGCATTCCCAATACTTTGAAGAGGGCTCAAAATTAAATGTAGTTCTCCTGATAACATGTGTGTGTGTGTGTGTGTGTGTGTGTGCGTGCGTGTGTGCGTGTGCGTGTGTGCATGCATGTAATTGTGTATGCAAGACTATATGTTTTTCTCCTATTTTTCCCTTGGTACAAGCATGTAGATATGAATTGACCTTTGTAAACTTGAAAATCAATGCTAACAATTTCATAGGTGCAAATGAGTAATCTTATCTAATTCTTAAGAATGCAAAGTTGCTTGTGTCCTAAATGTCTTATAATAGCTTTATGTGGATGTGTGTGTGTGTGTGTGTGTGTGTGTGTGTGTGTGTGTGTGTGTGTGTTTGTGTACATATGAGTCTTTAACTTTGAATTATGAACCTAGTGGCACACAAAAGTTGACAAAAAGAAGTTGAAACATGCCCAAAAGGAAATTAAAAAAATCAGATTAATTCTGCTCTTTGTAGTGATTTTTGATAATCACGTTTGGGTTTGACCTTTGGAAAGTAAACCATAATTGAACACATCCTATATTCACATCACTGCACTATCACATCCCTCCCTTGGGCACTTTGTGTAATATTATCACCACTCACTATGATGAAATGATAATTTTTGAAGTGTTTCATATCTATCAATGTGTTCAACACTTGTCTTTTTCCATGTTTATGTGTCATTCCTTCACAAAGTGCATGCCTACATCACTACCATCACTTTTAATCAATTGAAAATGCATGATGTGCTCTTGCAAGTTTGCTTCATCGCAACATCACATTTTTCCTTGAGACAACATAATTTTTTTTGTTGACTACAAGGACATGATATTTTGTGAACTTTGCTTTATAAGTCATTGCATCCAGACTACATGTTGAGTGCACCCATACCATGTGAAAGCACCTTCCAATAAAAGGGTTGGTATATATATAGATATTATCTAATGTATTGTCAACCACTCATCATTTCATTATATCAAACTAAAAATAAATTCCATAAGCCCAAAATGAATGACATAATTGAATCCGGTTGATTTTTTACCAAGTAAGCGATGGGGATTGAACCCACACATGGTGGATTCACAATCCACTACCTTTGAACCACTTGGATAAAATAACATTTAGACTATAATTTATTAATTGAATTGTGAATAAAGTGACTAATACCAAATGAAAACTCCTAATGCAAAAAAGAACCTAAAGATTTATAAGGGTACATGTAAAAAATATATTTGAAACAAAGTGATTTTAAGAACTCAAAAACTTGGATCATGATTTAAACTACATTTTAATGCACCATGGGAATATTAATAAACCCAATATTGTGTTTCTAATGTATTCATCAATTGCATTGTTTTCAAGTAATTAAGATAAAATTATATTTTTTGAGAAAATTTTAGTATCCTAATTAAATTATTGGTGAGGAGAGGGGATGCTTGAGGCGAGGGTGCAACTCATTTCCTAGGGAATAAAGATGTGTTTGTAATAACATTGTTAAAATTAGATTTCTATATATAATAACTTGTGATTTGAACATATAATTTTATCTATTATGATTCATTTTTTAAACTTGAGGGCCCTAAAATATTTCCCATAATCAAAGGAATTTCTAGTAAATATCATATCTTGTGTTGTAGGCTTTTGTGATTTGATTTGTGGTGATCTTGATTAGATTATATTAAATTTACTATTGGGTTGAAAGCATGTATCATTAAAAATAATAATAATAATAAAATAAAATCTTCATTTCTTGAAAATTTTATTTTTATCAGGGAATATTTATGATTTTTGTTGGGATATGGGGATTGTATTCCATCAATTTTTTTAAAAATGAAATTTTCCATGAGTTTTATCTATGGGCTTGAGCTGAATGAAGCAGTTCTAACAAGTTTTGAAATATATCTTTTCTATTGTTTAAAATATGATGGTCCTTTTAGTTGAAAGTTTATGAAGTAAAATATTTGTTTCCATGTGTGTGTGTGTGTGCGCGCACACGTGTACGCGTGTCCATGCATGTGTGTGCGTGTGTGCATGCATGTGCATGTGTGTGTGTGTGTGTACATGTGTGTGTGTGTGTGTGTGTGTGTGTGTGTGTGTGTGTGTGTGTGTGTGTGTGTGTGTGTGTGTGTGTGTGTGTGTGTGTGTGTGTGTGTGTGTGTGCGCGCATGTGAATGTGCACATGCACACACATGTGTGTGTGTGTGTGCGCTCGCACGTGCGTGTGTGTGTGTGTGTGTACCTAATAGAAAAAAATGATATATTAGTATAATAAAGGTTCAATAGTGATCAACAAGAGCATAATAATTTATGGACATAAATTGAGACAAGGGCGTACTTTAAATTTTATATAATATATGTTCAATTGTCTATAATATTATTTTTAAACAATATTCTTTTAATAATTTGTTCCAGCGAAATAACACCATCATTTTAAGCTAAGGAAGATTCCTAGTAGGGAGAGCACAAACTAACTGTATAAATGTTTTAGAAAGCCAAAACAAATTTAATTTTAGAGGAATTTCACATTTTTTTATTGTGTTGCATAATTAAATGTGTAAGAAATAAACTAATATTAAAACTCTGTAAGTCTTTCCTTAAGAAAATTAATCAATACACTATTTGTAATGTAAAATCTCACATAGCCTTAAAAGTGGCACAGAAAAATGATACTAATCTATTTGTCAAATAATTATTTTTAAAGTAATAAAAGGTTAATTCTAAAGTTACATATAAAGTTGGAACATACAATCTCACATAGCCTTGGAAATAGAATTAAAAAAAAAATGGTATTAATCCATTTGTCAAATAATTATTTTTTAAATAATTAAAATTTAATTTTAAAGCTACATAAAAAAGGTACCTTATTAATATTTATATTAATTAATTATTTATTTTTACTAGTTGAAATGTATTTTAAGTATTAAAATTAATTAAAAGTAATTTAAGCATTAACAATAGTTAATTTTTTCTTGTTAAAGGGAGAGGCACTATCTAATTTGTCATTTTATGAAAGGTCAAACTTAATCTAATGCTTCAAATAAAATTTGGAGAGTACTTCAATGCAAATGTATGAGTGGATCATATTGTTGACCAAATTTGACCTTATGGGTCAAATTGGGACCCCTGTAGGTAAAAGCTTGATCTTTAGATGTTTTTATGGGTATATTATAATGTCATAGGGTGTATTATAAGTCATTTGAATTCATTTCATGTCATATTAGCCTTGTTCTTAGTCATTTTAATCCTTATATCTTTTTGAACCATTTAAAGGTCATAAATAGAGAATTTAATGACTTCTATAGCCTCCTTGGGAAATGTGAAGGTTTTAAAAGGTGATTTCACACCCCATGTGTCCTAAGAAGTCTTAAGTAACTAATTTTAACTGAAAAGTGGTAGGTTCTTTAGAAGAAAGAGTAGTTTTATTGGAAAAAAAGAGTTTTCTTGAGGTGTATGGACTTATACAGCCTCCTACAGCTGATGACATTTTAGGAATGTCTTTTGATCTTCCACAAATATTTTATAGTGATTAGTTTAATCAAAATCTCCAAGAAACTAAGAAAACTTTTTCTTTCTTCTTCCACTAGGCTTGGCAAGCAAGAATGGCCCTTAGGGTTTTTAGATAGTACAGCCAGCAAGAGAGGTTTTAGAAAAACTGATCTTGGGGGTGTCTTCTACACTCAGTCAACTTCTATTTGATGTTTTGTTATAGAAAAATGGTGGCCTGTGCTTTATGAATCATTCTTAAGAAGTTGGTCTATCTAATTTGTTTGTCAATCTCTGTACCCTTTATATTTTACTCGTGTTTTGATGATTATGTACAATCCAACTATTGGAATTTACTTTAGAGGACATGAAAATCTTCACCTCATGCTCCCCATGTTTGGTTTAGTATTTAAAAGTGTTTTGATAGGCAAATAATCTTAGGTTTATAGATTGGTCTCATTTGAAGATAACAAGCAGGTTTACACCATTTGCATAATCTTCATGCTTTGGTATGGATTCTAGAGGGTGATAATAAGTTCATTCTCATGTTTCCAATGTTCTCTTGATCTCCTCCCATTTCAAGCTCATTCTCCAAAGCAATATTCATGGAAATTATAGCCACAAGTGAGATACTGTTAGTTTGTTATAGGATTGCCATACACAATCAGCTAGGTGAGTTGTGATGGAGGTCCTAAAATTTTGAACATAATCTCATATCAGGAACAATCAAGTAAAATTCCTTCACTTGGAAAAATAAGGTACTGTGATGTCACCCACACAGTCATATAACATAGAAATGCACCTGCATGTGCCTATAAAAGGGTCCAAACATTGAAATGAAGTGTGAGAACTTGTTTCAAGCTTTACAACATCTTGATGTTTCATTTGAACACCACGAGGGGATATCAATTGGTTATCAAGGCATATCCTTTGAGTATATTGACCATGTTTTGGCTCACTATTTGTATGCAACTCACAGTGCACCTACAGGTGTCTCAAGATGATGTCATGTTAAAAATGAAGTATTGACACTTATTTTAGATCATTTAGAGTGTGAAGAGTGCATTTGGAGGTATTGAGATAATCCTAGAACTCATTAAAGGCCAAATACAATGCACATTGTCCACACTTCTACCCACTGCATGTACATGATAATAACCACCTATATGTGGTGCTAACAAAGAGCTGAGAAGTCATTTTGAAACATTGAAACAAGTGATGGAATCATTCTTGAAGTCCTGGTGTGTTAAGTATATCATGATAGAACTATTTATAATGGTATATTTGTAGGCAAGTTGGGAGATTATCTTCAAAGGCAATGATTGTGTATTCAAGGATTAGATACCTAAAACATGCAAAATAAAGCACCTATCCCTTTTGGATATGTATTTTGATAATGACATAATGAGTTTTGATCACTCCAAGTGCACTAATTATGTATCCTTATCATAGGATATGATCCCTACAAAAGGATTAAATCATTTGACTAATGGAGGGTGGTTGTTGGAAGGCTCAAAGTTACCTATTGGAACACTAAAATCCTTCATTGACATCTACAAGATTTTGAATCTTTTATAGACTTCTTTACCCAAGTGGATAGTATTAGACCATGCCACCATGATTTTATTGTTCTATGTCATTTAAAAGATCATTTATAATCTAAATTTAATTCAAGGAATATGATATATTGTTTTTTGGACCCTATACACATCTACAAGTGTCCTTTCCTCTAAAGGTACTCACCTATAATTGACTGTTAGACTTCACATCATCCATAGTAGGAGATTGAGCATAAATATGCCAATGTTGATTTATAAAGGATGACTCCAAAAGACCTAAAATGGATCATAGGCCATTTTATATGTGTTCTAAGGTGTATTCTTATCCATAAAACCCCTGTTCTACCTCAGCATAGTTGACTATGTTTGACTGTGACACATAGTGAGCAGGTTTGAGGTTGTAAGTATTAGTAGTGCATGAAGATGAGAAAAATAGGCCCAAACAAGTATAAAATGATCCTAAATGAATATAATAAGGTTTTTATACATTTTAATAAATCTCAAACATGCAATAACACCTACAAGTATGATGCCTTGGAGCAAAACACAATAAAAAAATGCACACAGTCTTGAGAGTTAAAGGTATATGAAGGGCTACATGAAATTATATAGTGATGAATAGATTATAAATACATACATAATGATCATATAATTTTAAATAGGCTCTTATAATATGAAAATCATGCATATAATGGAATCACATCATGCAATATACAGTCTACATTCCAAAATCCTGCACACAATCTTTTTCCTAGTAGTCTGTCTTGGATTTTAGTGCTTTTGAAGGGTCAAATGATGTAACCATAGGTTGGAAAATTTTATATATAATATAAATAACTTTTATAATATCATCCAATAATTACCTTGTCTAATAAAGTATGGAAATTTCCCTATGTTTTGTTTCAAACAAAAGGTACTCCCTTTATGCACAAGTTGACAGGTTTTGAAGAAGGGAGATGATAAGGTGAGCCAAGAGCTATTTAGAATTTTAAAAGAGGTGTGTAAAGTTTTAACACATAAAAAAACATTATATACCTTAAAAAAAAGGGATGAAACTAAATATGGTGCTTTAAACCCTCAAGGTTGCAGTCATAACAATTAAGTAGGGTTTAAGCCTAGTACCCAAATGGGGGGTCAATGTCATTTATAACCTTAGATGATCATTATAATGGAGTGTATAATGTTTCTATGGTCATTAAATATTTTTAAAAACTTTCACCTTGTAGATAAAGCATCAATAATCCATTTTTGGGCTCAGAGACAACTCAAAGGTATGCAGAATGAAGGTCAAGCTTGAAAGGATAACTTTGAGTGCTCACATCTTCTCTGAGGTTATGCATGGAGATATAAAGATATTTGGAAGGTTTAAAGGGGTATTTAACCTTTAAATAGTGTATTTTTTTTTCATTTATAATGTCATGCCTTTATGAAACATCACTAAAGGTCAAAACTGTCTAAAACCCTTGCAAACCCTAGATAAGGACCTGATTGAGAAAACAAGGGAGAAGATGTGTCCAAATGCACCAGAATGGTTTTATAAATTATTTAAGCCTATATGGGTATCTAAAAATACCATTTCCATCAAATTGTGTTATTCCCTATCTATATAGATAGGGTACAAAATTGCTTTCTTTGACTGATTTATGCATTGTGTAGGTTCTAGGGACTTTCAAGAGATTAAATAAATTTTGGAAGGAATATAGAGACTTATTATAACTCAATATGTTAATTTCATGATTCAAAAAAACTCTTAAGTGTGTTTACCAACAACTTCATTTTATTCAGTCAAAACTAGCATAGTGAACATGATAGTGAGAAGGGTGATGAACTTCAAGTAGGCTGATTTTAAGGTGTGCATGATGCCTCTAAGGTGATGGATGGCCTTGAAAATTTTAATTAACCCCATTGTATATATTTTCATGAGAAATTGAATCCATTTTGGAATCCAAGTGTGTGAGGTGTGTGAAAGAGGAGTTTCTTTGACTGCAAACAATGATGACTCACTTTTAGAGAAAAACAAGTGATTAGGACTACAACCAATGCATGGAAATGTGTATCCATAGCTTCCCATTCTCAATCAAATCATCACTTTTTCCCCTATTGAATTATGGGGTGCCTAATTTTTCTAATTGATGAAGGCAATTTTTTGAGCCAACAAAAGGAATTTCATGCCCCATTCCAAGAGTTTCATGCCTTGAATTGACACTTGTCTCTTCTAAATTTTCATGATTAGTTTTGCATTCTCTTTTCATGTACATTTAACTCTTTTTATTATCTTAACACTTGTCCTTGTGACCTTTGTACTTATTTCTTCTCTTCTCTCTCTCAAGTTCTATAAGAACTAGCCATTTTGGCCTTTGTAAAATATACTCCACCTAAGTATGTGATCCAAAACTCAGAAGTTATGGTTGATAAATATTTCAAAAACATAGAAATAACATAGTAATAATGAATTCTCTAAGAAGAGATTGTAGTATTGCTCAAGATTGTAATATAATTATATGCTTATCTCTAGGAAGAGATGTTTGTCTTCACATTTCAGATTACCTCTTCATTTATACATATTTTTAAAGCATGGGGAGGATGTGGAAGGTCACCAATCTCAAGAGAGATTAAGTGGTTTGACTTATAATATTTAAAATAATACAGAATTTGAGGAATTACTATTTTTAGAAACTTAATATAATTAGACTACACTACTAAAATTGAAATGTGGGACACTTTCATTGGGTTTTTGGGGGTCAAAATTCATTGATCAGAGCTTAATGATATATCATGATGTTTTCCTCATTCTTAGATTTCCAACAGTTCAAATGATGAGTCAATTGGAGCTACGATGAAAAAGTTATGGCTCCCAAAAGTTTTATCATCAATTGGGGTGGAACTATCACCCAAATTATCACCTGAATTGGATCCCAAATCATTCCTTCCTCCTTGAAAATCAATGGTCCCCATTGCATCAATGTTTCTCATCAGTTGTGGTATTGTGTCTTGATTTGATTCTCTGTGAGCCACTCACTTTGGTGGCTAAGTCGGCCCCTTTTGACCACTCAATAAAGTGGAATAAAGCATCCTTTTGTTGTCTTCATTCAGGTGTCCACAATCTGATCCTCTTCCACTTGAGAAAAACTCTGTGGATCAAGATCATCAATGTCTATTTGTTTTTCTAAAACTGAAGTGTCTAATAGAGATGGATTATATGGTTTGAGGAGCTCCACATTTGTCTAAATTGTTGCCTGAATCAGTACGGTGAATCCCTATTCATTAGCATACCATATATTGTTGTAAATATTATCATTGATGTCAAAGGTCTAGATTTAGTGATAAATTCCCCATATCATTTATTGTTTAAAGGTGTTTTTAATGTTCATATTTTAGTTAATATGTGTTGATATTTATTTAACATTAACAAATATATTTTTGGTTGCATAAAAGTTAAAAGAGGGCCCATGGAAAAGTTAAAGACTCACGATGTAAAGACAAGAGGAATGGGATGAATTTTCCGATGAAGAGTCATCTTAAAGAATTCTAAGAGTCATCAAGTGAAGACAAAAGAGGAAGGTCACAATTTCTCATGAAGAGACACTTTAAGGAATATGAAAAGTCACCAAGATAAAGACAAAAGAGGAAAGGATGCATTTGCTTATGAAACATCACCATATGAATTTTCAAATACAAAGATTCAAAGGGTCATGCAAGTTTGGCATCATTTTCTATGAGGAGTGAAGAGTCACAAAGGGTGAATTCCAAAGGTCATTTAGAAAGGCTATAAATAAAGCCTTGAGAAACCATTTGAAATATGCAAGTGTGCATGGTTTGTATTTTGCTAAGAAGAGAAAGAGGAGAGAAGAGAAAAGAGAATAGGAAAGAAAGAGATATTGTAGAGTTATATCATTTATTGAGAAAATAACATTAAGAAATAGTTTTGTTATCTACACAAAGGGATTGGTGCTCTTATGGGTTGGTGATCATAAATCATTATTGTGTTGGTGCTCAATAAAGGGGTTGGTGCTCTTGCAAGTTGGTTCTTGAAAACATTATAAATTTGAGTTGGTGCTCATTTGCATACTTGAGATATTTCTTTGTGGTATTTCCCACTTTAGTTTTCCATGTAAAAATTTGGTCTCTCTCTCTCTCTCTCTCTCTCTCTCTCTCTCTCTCTCTCGCGTGTGGTGCATGTTATTGCTTCATTTTTATTGCATATATAGAATGAATGATTAAGTGGTTAAGGAATTGAATTAAGTAAATAAGTAATAAGATATATGATATAATGATTCACCCTCACCCACTTTTAGTATATCCTATGCTTAACAATTGGTATCAGAGAAGATTCCTTTGGAAAGGGTTTAATAGCTTGAAGGTAGATCAAGGAAGGCACAATGGATAAATCACATGAAAGTTTTTTAACAAATAAGGCACCTTTTTTTTTATGGGACAAATAATGTTTTTTGGATCATAAGGATGAAGACTTATTTGATGTCTCTTGGATTCAATATTTGGCAAGTAGTTGTGGAGGAATACAAAGAGCTACAGACACTTGTGACCACTACGATAGAAAAGAAGGCAAGTGAAAATAATGATAAATATTTAAATGATATTTTATGTGGTTTATGTGAATTAAAATTTGTTAAAGTTATGCAATGCAAATGTACTCATGAGACTTGGGTAAAGCTTGAAAAATTTTATAAAAGTGATGGAAAGGTTTAACAAGCTAAGCTCCAACTTTCAAAAGATAATTTGAGAGTTTGAAAATGGAAGAGGAATTAAATATAGCAAGTTATTATTTCTAGGTTGATAAAATAGTTAATCATATTTGAGGCCTTAGAGAAAATCTAGAAAAATCAGTGGTGGTACAAAAAGTTTTGAGATCTCTACCAATGAGATAAGATGCAAAGGTTTTGGTAATCAAGGAGATGATGGATCTAGCCAAGTTAAATATGGATGAACTACATGATATTCTTATGACATATGAGATGCAAACCAAACAAGAGAAACCCTCAAAGAGGGAAGCTACTTTCAAGACATCAAATAAAGACAAAGCCAAGATTCAAGAATCAAGTGACATTTTGTAGCTAAGTGCCCAAATAAGGGTAATGGTGACAATGAAGAAGGAAAGTTTACATATAAAGATTTGATAAGAATAATTTATATTCCAAAGATCCTAGCTTAGTAAAAGATAGTGGAGTCAGTGATTTAGAAGAAGAAGAAGAGATTATATTCATGACCATACATGAAGATGCCTCTACAAGAAAAAGTATAGATGATCAAGAAGAAGAACATGATGAAGCTGAAGTGAATCTAGAAGGAAAACTCATTTGTGCCTTAGAAGAGTTAAAATCTCTTGAGAAGAAGAATCAAATATTGAAGCTCCAGATCGAGAAAAATGAAAAGGAGTCAAAGGAAATAATTGAAGATCTACAAGCACAGTTTGAAGAAGCTAAAAAGATTAAAAAGATCTAACATCATAGTTGCAAAAATTATGTGAAGAATGTGAAAGGTATGTCATTGAAATTACTTCTTTAAAAGTAGATATTGAGAAAATAAATAAAGAAATCAATGATAAAGCAACCAATAATCAAAATTTGAGAAAATTGTTGATATATTAAATAAGATATTAGAAAGCCAAAAATCAATATCAGATAAGCCAGGTATCAGATTTGAAATGAAAATGAGCTATGTTGAGATTCTTACAAAAGAGGAAACAAAAGAGGAAGAAGTTAAGAACACAAAAGACATCTCAAACAAAGAAGGCTAGAAGGAACAGAGCTACAAAAGGAATTTGGGTCAGAGATACACAAATAGGGTCTATTTTTATGAATACTATTTTTATTGTGATGGATATGGTCATAAGAAAATAGAATGTCAGAAAATGGCTAACAATTTTAGAAACAAAGAGAAGGAAACTCATGTAGAGTCAAGTAGAAGCCACAACTCTTTTTCTCTTCTATCAAGTTTTAATGAAGAATCTATAATATGTTACAAGTGTAATAACTTCAGACACATAGGTTAATACTGTAGAATCATGTTTAAGTCAGTTAATAAGGACCAAAGTTTCAAAGATCTTTTCATTAAGAAGAAAGTTTAGATAGGTTCATGGTAGAAGAAACAACTTGAAAACTGTATGTTAGTCCAAACAACTTTGCATGCAAGTAATGAAGAAAATCCATGGTTCATTGATAGTATATGTTCGAAGCACATGAAAAGAGACAAGATAAATTTCATAACCTTAAAGAAGATCAATGGTGGCATAGTCAAATTTAGAGATAATACTACTACCAGAATTGCTAGAAAAGGTACACTAAGTTTGGATAATGGTAGAGCTAAGACTGAAAATGTTCCTGAATATAGAAAGTCTTAAACATAATATTTTGAGTGTAATTAAAATGTGTGATCAAAGACACACACTAAAGTTTTTTGCAAAAGGTTATGAAATTAGAAGAAAGGATTCAAATGTGTTGATTGCAAATGCTTAGAGAGCATGCAACAATTTATATATGTTATCAGA
The DNA here is from genome assembly GCA_037957365.1 of Torreya grandis. Lineage (NCBI taxonomy): Eukaryota > Viridiplantae > Streptophyta > Pinopsida > Cupressales > Taxaceae > Torreya > Torreya grandis. Next base: position 2,424,139 of record JARHVA010000892.1, on the reverse strand, counting down.
TATCAAAGGTCAAAGATGTTGTTTGAGTTAGATTGAGGAAAGTTATCTATGGCACAGGAGAATGGGGCATATAAATTTTCATGATCTTGTCAATATCAGCAAAAAAAAGTAGTCAAAAATCTCCCTAAGATTATAAAGCCTCCAAAATGCTTTGTGAACCTTGTTAGCATGGAAAACACGTTAAAAGATGATTTAAGACAAAAGAACACTCGGCCACTTAGATATTAGAGTTTGTTTACACTAACTTATGTGGATAGATGAGAACTCAAAGTATTCAAGGTGAGAAATATTTTATGTTACTCATTTATGATTTTTCACATATAACTTGGGTAATGTTTTTGAAAAAAAATCAAAAGCCTTTAGTCACTTTAAAGCATTCAAAGCTATTTTTGAGAATGAAACTAAATTAAATATCAAGTGTTTAAGATCAAATCATGGAGGAGAATTCATTTTAGATTATTTTATTAAGTATTGTGAAGACCATGGGATGAAAAGATAGTATTTAACAGCTAGAACTCCATAACAAAATGGAGTAGTTGAGTAGAAAAATAGAACAATTCATGAGATGGCAAGGATAATGTTAAATGAATCCAAGATACTAGATAAATATTAGAAAGAGGTAGTAAGTAAAATAGTTCACATCTAGAATAGAGCATTATTAAGATTCAACAATGACAAAATTCCCTATGAGCTATGGAAAGACAAACCAGTTACAGTCAATTATTTTAGAGTTTTTGACAGTAGATGCTTCATAAAGAGAATGGATAATAAATTGGGTAAGTTTGAATCTAGATTAGATAAAGGTATATTTCTTGGTTATTCTTGAAAAATTAAATATTATAAATATTATAACAAAATAACCAAGAAAATAGTTGAAAGTGCAAGTGTTAGGATAGAAAAAGATGGAACACAAAGAGCTAGTGATCCAGTAGACATTTCTAAAATCATTGAAGAAGAAGATTTTGAAGAGTCAGATAAATATGAGATGAAGGAACAAAAGGACACCAAGAGCCCATCTAAATATGTTCAGATAAATCATAATAAGAGTGACATCATCAAGAACATAAATGGAGTTCAGACCAGAAGGATGATGGTAAGTGAATCTGAGTGAGTAAATTTTTTTTTGTTATCCAAAATTTAGCTTAGAAAATTTTTAGAAGCTAGACATGATGAACATTGCGTTAAGTCAATGGATGAAAAATTAAATCAGATAGAAAAGAATGATACTTATGAATTAGTGCCTAGACCAAAGAATCAAAATGTGATAGGAACAAAGTGGGTATATAGAAATAAGTTAAATGAAGATGGTGAAGTTACCAAGGATAAAGCCAAGTTGGCATGTAAAGGATATGCTCAGATTGAAGGTATAGATTTTGAAGAAATTTTTTCACCAATAGCAAGGCTAGAGGCTATTAGAATGTTTCTTGCATATGCAGTGTTTCAAAATTTCAAAGTGTTTCATATGGATGTCAATTCTACCTTCCTAAATGGGAATCTAGAAGAGGAGGTTTACATTGAGCAACCTAAGGTATTTATTCTCTCAAATGATAGTAGCCATGTATTCATATTAAAAAAATCACTTTATAGATTGAAACAAGCTCCGAGAGCTTGGTATGCAAGGCTTGATAAGTACCTACAAGATCAAGGTTTCAAGAGAGGTTTTGTTGATAGTAATCTCTACATCAAAATAGAAAGTGAGCATCAATTGATTGTTGTGGCATATGTTGATATAATTTTTGGAGGAAACATTGAAAAGCTAACAAAATATTTTTTGGATAATATGAAAAAAGAATCTGAGATGTCTATGCTTGGAGAATTATCATTTTTCTTAGAGTTACAAATATTTCAGTCAAATAAAGGAATTTTCATATCTCAAAGTAAATACACCAAGGAAATGTTGAAAAAAATTGGTTTTGAAGATTGTGCACTAGTTGGTACACCAATGGGTACAGGGAACAAGGTGAGTAAGGATGAAGATTCCCCTATTGTAGATCAATCTTTGTATAGATCTATGATTGGTAGTATTTTATATTTGACAACATTAAGGCCAGACATCATGCATGCAGTAGGCATAGTTGTGAGATATCAGGAAGCCTCAAAGGAAAGTCATGTTTAGTTGATGAAGAGAATATTTAGATATGTCAAGGGAACATTGGATTATGGATTGTGGTATCCCACAAGGAGAGATTTGACTTTGGTTGCTTATACAAATTTAGATTGGGAAAGTTGTTTGGATGATAGAAAGAGTACAAGTGGAGGAGCTTTCTTCCTTCGTGATAGCTTAGTATCATGGATAAGCAAAAAAGAAAAACTCAGTATCACTTTCTATAGTTGAAAAAAGAATATATTGCAGTGGTATTGTGTTGTATTCAAATGCTTTGGATGAAACAAACTTTGAAAGATATCAAGGTAAAATATGATGAACATATTTCTATTTTTTATGACAACACAAGTGTTATTAATATTTTTAAGAATCCAATGATGCATTTAAGAATAGAACATATTCCCATCACATATCACTTCTTGAGAGAGCAGGTTGTAGATTAGTAGGTTAAGATAGAATATATTAGTACTATAGAATAGATTATAGATATTTTTACAAAGGCACTACCAAAAGACACATTTGAGTATCTATAAGAGAAGTTGGGAGTAATTTAATTTTACTTCTTGCCATTATAAATCAACATCAGTTGAGGGGGAGCTAAGTTTTAGCTCTAGGATAGACCCTTTGCCATTGATGTCAAAGGGGGAGAAGAATAGAAATAGATACAAGAAATAAGAATAAGAACAGGTATAGGAAATAGATGTAGAAAAAGGTACAGGGAATAGGAACATGATGATACAGTAAGGGGAAGTTACTATATGTTTTTTAGATGATAGTATGTGTAGGTTGGCATGTGCAGTGTAGGTTTTAGGATGAGGTGGCTTTAGTTTGATGTTTTAGATTAAGGTAAAAGCAAGTTTTGAAGGGGGCCCCGAAACCCTTTACATTAAAAAGAAAGATAAACCATTAAGCACAACCAGTTTTTAAAAGAACCTAAAACCAATAAATCAACTAAACCAGGTTTAACAGGGACCTACTACCAACAAATATGACTAGATAAAACTATTGTCAAAACACTGGAATATGGAAAGTTAATAGACTGGATCAGCAACCTGAAAAACCTCTCAAACCAGTAACCAGCAAACCAGTGAAGCAACCAGTTTACCATCACAAACAAGCAGTCAGCGTAAGAGAACATTAGATTGTCCTTTTGAGTTAAAATTTTCCTTACGCGACTGAAGGTTCTTATTTAGAGGGGGGACCGAAGGCTTGGACTTCATCCTCTTAACTGCAGTCCATCCATCCTCTAACTTTTCTGCCTCAGCAACCCATGCCTCAGAAGATAAAGAACCATGGAACCCAGGGGACACAGACGCCTCAACATACTCCTTGTGAGAATTAGACGATGTCTGGCACCTAGGAGGATCCTTTGAAATAGGTGGAGAGACCAAAGCCACCTCAACCACTAGCTCAGAAAGATCACTAACCATAGCCTCCGCAGGAGCTTCAAAGGAATGTTTCACCAAAGTATCCTCCACAACCACCAACTCAGAATGAACACTATCCTCAGTCTCAAAAATAGAAACAGCTAGATCTTCCAAGGGTTGTTTAACCATGTAATGCTCAAAGGAGGCCTCAAACCACCAAGAAGGTGGTCGCCTAGATTTGGATTTCCTAGTAGCACAACAAGCAGTAATATGACCCGTCTGGTGGCACTTTCTACAACAAAAAGGGATACCCTCAAAATCCAACATTTGTGTCCAAGTACCCCTCAGGGAATCCAAGCAAATCACCTCAAGAAGGCCCTTATAAACATCCAAGTCTACTAGAAAGTGTGCACAGGTTGAATGGTAAATATCTAAAGTGTCTGCATCATTATATAAGAAAACCTCTGTAGCATTTCCAATAGTTTCAAAAACCGTATCATGCCAAAGATGTATTGGAAGATTAGGGAGCCAGACCCAGATAGGGAACTTATTAAAAGATTCCAATAGAGGATCAAAATCCTTATGCCATGGTTTGGCCATAAGTGGATATCTGCCCTGCCATGAAAAATTATTGTGACACAAAATAATCTTCCTGTCATTGGGGCTAAGGAACTTTACTATAAAAAACCCTTAGCACACAGGAAAATATGGACATTATTTTCAATAAGTGGCATCTAGTTCTTGGAGATCCAACCATGTAGATTTATAAGAGAGGGCCAAAAGCCATGAAAGCAAAAAATAGTAGCATGAGAGGAAAGCTCTTTTGCCGTATGGAAGATGTCTTCAACTGATTTTGGATCTAGAGTTACCCTAATAGGCTTTAAAGCACTTACAGGCAAAATGTGAGAAATCCCAAATGAGGCATGAAGAAGAGCGTCATGTAATTTGGCTTCAAATGCAGCCACGTCAGCAAAAGTCCTTCCCCTAGAACCAAGACCTGAATCAGAAGCAGGAGATCCATAATCCAGATGCCGGGTAGAAGGAAGAGAACCCCCAGCCGCTAAAGAAATCACTCGAGGAAAAACCAGAACCCTACCCCCACATGCAGAGGAAGCCCTACCTGTAGCAGGAGCCACACCAGCCGCCCCTGATAGAACACTGGTGGAGGAAGGATGACAGGGAGATGCTGAAAAGCCTCTACAGGCACCCGATGCAGGATCCATGACCTCCAACTTCAAATTTTGAATTTGCGCACGCACGGGAGACATAATAGGAGCCATTTCTTCTTCCAAATTCACAACTTTCACTTTGAGATTATCACAAACAAGTGCAAACCTTCTGGATCTGATGCCTAATCCCATGTCTATCAAATCTAGTTCTAGACCCAATGAAAAGATATACTTTGTAGAACCATCTACAAGGAATTTGACATGTTTGTTGCCTGGGAATGTCTTTTCCCATTCCTTCATTACAAATGGATCATCCACACTAATACATATAACCTCATCTATTCCTTTTGCCTTCAGCTCTTTTGCCTGCTCAATAAACCCTGAAACATGTTTCAAACTATAGGTAGGAGTGAAGGAACATGTTTTAGTTTGATGTTGCCATCAATGACAAAGGGGGAGATTGTTGTAAATATTATCATTGATGTCAAAGGTCTAGCATTGGTGATAAAGGCCCCATAGCATTTTTTGTCTAAAAGTGTTTTTAATATTCATATGTTGACTAATGTGTGATGATATTTATTTTAATATCAATGAATATATTTTTGGTTGCATAAAAGTCAAAAGAAGACCCATGGAGAAGTCAAAGAGTCATGGGGTAAATATAAAAGAGAAATGGGATGAATTTTCCCATGAAGAGTCATCTTGAATAATTCCAAGATTTACCAAGTGAAGACAAAAGAGGAAGGGCACAATTTCTCATGAAGGGACACTTTGAGGAATACAAAAAGTTAGAAATATAAAGACAAAAGAGGAAAGGATGCATTTGCTTATGAAGGGTCACCATATGACCTTTTCAAATACAAGGATTCGAAGGGTCATGCAAGTTGGATCCATTTTCTATGAGGAGTGAAGAGTCACAAAGGGTGAATGCCAAAGGTCATTTGAAAAGATATAAATAAAGGCTTAAGAAGCCATTTGAAATATGTAAGAGTATGCATGGTTTGTATTTCACTAATAAGAGTAAGAGGAGAGAAGAAAAAAAAAGAATAGAAAATAAAGAGCTATTGTAGAGTTTTATCATTTGTTGAGAAAGAAACATTGAGAGATAGTTGTGTTATCTACATAAAGGGGTTGTTTCTCCTATGGGTTGGTGCTCACAAATCATTTTTGTGTTGGTGCTTAGAAAAGGGGTTGGTTCTCCTACAAGTTGGTGCTTGCAAACATTGTAAGTTTGAGTTGGTGCTCATTTACATACTTAAGATAGTTCTTTGTGGTTTTTCCCACTTCGGGTTTCTACATAAAAAATATGGCCTCTCTCTCTCTCTCTCTCTCTCTCTCTCTCTCTCTCTCTCTCTCATCTCTCTCTCTCTCTCTCTCTCTCTCTCTCCTCTCTCTCTCTCGTGTGGTACATGTTTTAGTTTTACTGCATATCTTGAATGAATGATTAAGTGGTTAAGGAATTGAATTAATTAAATAATTAATAAGATATATGATATACTGATTCACCCGCCCCCCCTCTCAGTATATCACATGCTTAACATGGATCAATAAAGACTACTGATTTTACCCCTTATATGACTAATCATAGTGTGTTCACTTGAATGATTGATCTTGCTTAGTGGTGACTATTGTTTCCTTAGCATTGTTTTCTCATTCTATCACCTACTTGAAACTTGAAAGCATCTTCTTGTAGGTCATGTGAAGTGTTCTATGAAGTGTCAATGTTGAGTGAGTTAGTCTATTCAATAATGTTGTTTTAGGCCTCTTGTCTTGTCCTCCTAGCCTAAACATTCATCATAACCTCATAATTAAATACTGATGTGAGAAGATTTAGATTAGAGAAGTGTATGCCTAGTTAGTCTCTTGGTCTCATGTGTGACATGCAATTGGTTGGTAGTTATCAATTAATTTAGTGTATCACCACCTTTAGGATAGTTTACTTTCAATTCTCTCCCTTTTCCTTGCAATCATAGTTGTAGTAGTTATATAAAAGTGGTACATCAAGGGAGCTAGACCTATCTATATATTCACCTCATTCTTAGACTTACCCACAGCCTAGAGGTGTTTCAATTGTGCCACTTGGATAAGAAGAGTTGAGACATCTCCTCAAGGGTGCAAATCTAATTGACAACACATAATAAATCTCATTTAAATTGAGCAATTAATGATAGACACATATGGTCAACTTTGTAAATAAAGGATATAAAGGTGGGTGCACATTAAAAAAACCAATAATGATAACATTTACAACTACAGTCAACCATATATTTCATTTATTAAAATAATTATTAAAACATGACAGAAACAATTGTTCAAATAATTATTAAAACATGAAGGAAACAAACATATATATATATATATATATATATATATATATATATAATGATAAGATTGTTATCAACTTACAACTTGCAATTTTAAATTTAATTATCAAAATGTAATCAATGAATAAAACACAAATAATAGCCAATGAGATGTGGGTGAGTTGATTAAGTGGCTTGGTTATTTCAAGCCCCACCCAGGTTCAAATCTCAAGAAAGGCATATGAAGTTGATTGTGATTGTTGGTTGTATTTTAGAATCATTGATGTATGTGGGTTATTCAAGGTCAGTAGTGATCATTATTGAAAATAGTTAGTAAACGTCTGGTAATATTTGGTACATAAGTAGTATTCAACTTATTAATAAAAAATCACACAGGGATATAGGGCCTTGATTGTCTCCCAAACCAGTCGATGCTCTGATCAAAAGCCATTACCTAACCAAAAAAAATAAACACAAATAACAAACTTAAAAGCACATTACTAGATTAAATTGGTAAGAGAAACAATTGTCCTTTACAAAAGTTCTTTTGTATAATGTAATATCTTAAATATTGTTTAAAATAATGAAAATTGTATTTATTAGTATTAAAAAAAAACATTTTTAAAAAACTAGATAATCAAAATGGATTTGTTCTTATTAACAAATATTTTCTATAAATATTTTAATTCATGAAAAATAAAGATAAATATAGATAAATTATAATTGGAGTTTTATATTATTATTTAAAATATATATATTTTTACAGAGTAATAATAATTTAAATAATTTAAAATTTATTAAATTCAATCTATAAACATAAAACAAATAATAATTAATTATATTAATCTATTTATTGGAAAAAAACTACTCAACAAAATATATAATGAAACTACTAAATATGGTACATAAAAGAGAAAAAATATGAAGTGCATTGATATTAAACATCTAATCCCTAGACAACACATGAAAATCAATAATTTTATTTCCAATCATATTACATATTAAAATATATTATTCTTACCAAAGTGAAAGGAGTCAATAAAAGTAAAACATGTTTTGGAGAGTCATACCAAATTGAAAATATTAACTCAAAGTCAAGTGGTTGTTAGTTCATTGCTGAAATTTATTGGCTCATAAAGAACCTACCATGTTCACTAGGAATCACCAAGTGTAAAGACCCGATACCATAAAGAGTTAAGGTTGATTTTGAAGAAGGTTGTTTAATATATATATTCAAAGGAAAACAATTTTAGAGCCAATTTTAAGAAAGTGAAGCTAAAAAAGATATATCACATTTTTTATATTTGATGTCATTACACATCTAAATTATCTATGTTTCTCAAATAATCTGAATTTCAACCTCAGTCTCTAGTTAATATTCAATAAAAAAAGCTTAAATACAGCCCAATGATGTAATTTTTCTTTACCCTCTCCCACTATAATGGTAAATAACCAAAAAATGCAAAAAAAAAAAAAAAAAAAACATAATGACAATGTGTATAAAGGACTCATGTGTGTGTGTGTGTGTGTGTGTGTATATATATATATATAGAGAGAGAGAGAGAGAGAGAGAGAGACAAAATGCTAGCTTCCTCCAGATATAACATGTACCATAAGCATTAAAATATGTTAAATTACATGCATATTTTTTCACAATCGTTGATGATTTGTCAACTTCTTTGTCTTGGCTTCTTTGAAGGCCCTTTATTTACATCATCATTTTCCCTATTGATTGATCTTTGTTTAATGCATTTTGATTCCACTTGATTTAACATCCAATCGATCTTTCCATTTTTTGCATATATTGTTTCAATCCTTTCTTGACACTTATTGCTTGATTCAATATGTGCAACCGTTATAGAAAGGAAGGAAAAATAGGCATTGTTAGCTAATTCTATATAGTTCAAAAAGATGCGGTTATTAAAAAAATTGATCAACTTACACTACAAGAAAATTTCTATTGAGTTTGAAAGTTCATATATATAATTTGAAATAACTTAGATAGGATTATAAGGTTTGAAAGTTCATGTATAAGGTCATGGACATGTCATCTACCTTTCACATAAGCACGTCTATCCATTAAAATATAGTTTGTATCTATGTACTTGTAGATACACATTTATATACATGCATGTGTGTATCTATATATACACCATATATGTATGTACACATGAGCATGTATACATGTGATTACATGTACATATTTGAATATATAGTACACACCCATGCATAAATAAAATTAGCATAATTTAACTGCCTCTCAGGGTCACTTTTAAATTATATTCTTAAAATCTGCAACTTTATTACATTTATAGAAAGTTCATGTAGATGGTCATGTACATGGCATATACCTTTCACATAAGCACGTATATATATTAATAAATAATTTTGTGTCTATATACTTTTAGATACACATATGTATATATACATGTTGTGTATCTATCTATGCACCATATATATATGCATACATGAGAGTGTATACATGTGATTGTGTGTACATATTTGCATATATGTACACACCCATGCATAAATACAATTAGCATAATTTAACTTCCTCTCAAGATCACTTATAAATTATATTCTTAAAATCTACAATGATTTCACATTTATCATTATCATTTAAGAAAGTTTAAGGTGCAAGAAAAGGTTTTATTTAAGTTTTGACCATAAGGTCACTTCTAAATTATAATCTTAAAAGCTGCAACACTATTCCATTTATCATTATCATTTATGATAGTTTAAGATGCAAGAAAAAGTTTCATTTAAGGTTTAACCATAAGTGTCAAGTAAATGCCTCCAATTTTAGCTATTTTCAAGTTTCTCTATGGATAAAATTTTGGTGCCCAAAAGAGTGCAAGGTTGTATAGTTATAAATTAGGTAATATAGTTATGATTTAGGAGGCACCTTGAGTACATACAAGGTTATGTTACAAAAACCACACAATCCAATAGAAAATTATTGTCAACCATTGTATGATTTCATGTGATCCTTTCCTTTGATATAGGAAATGCGGGTCAAATTTGTTTCATCAGTACTTTTTGCAATTACATGCAACCAACTCAACCACTCAATGACCTTCATTCTAGGTCACTCCTTAAGGAAAACTTTGATAAAGGTTGAAGGGCTCAAACAAAAGTATTTTTCAACAAACAAAAAATGGATCCCTAACTAGGGGTTTCCTTTAGAAACCCTAATTCTTCTATATTAAAAAATACTCATACCAAATGACCAAAATGAGGACTTCTCTCTTAATAGTTATCCACACCAACTCTTGAAAGATTTATAGATATGTTTCCAAAAAATCCCTATGAACCACCAAATACATTTAATCACAATCTTCTCTTCAAAAATCTAACCCCTACAAGATGCCAAAGATGAACACCTCTTATGTAACCGATCAAAGCCTCTACATCCCACATGGTTGAAAAAGACCAAAACCTCAAGTCTTAAACCCTAAGCTCTAGTACCATAAAAGAGTCAAGCGAAATATTATGTAATTGACATAAAAAACCCCACAAAATGAAAGAGATCATACACCAAACATAAATATATCAAGGTGGAATTCCCTAAAAAACCCAACACAATATAATCAATAATAAAAGAACTGGTGTTACATGTGATGTATTGTAGGTGTGAAAATTCCACTTATAAAAATACCTAACTTACTTTTGTGTAGGGTGAGCTGACTAATCAAGAAGCTACATTACCAACATACATCCCAATGTTTCATAAATTAAGGAAACATACGAGACTTGATGCTCATAAGAGATTTGCATCTACTATAACATGTGAGAGTGAAGTAGAGGCATGGAATGTGGCTTTGTAAAGTTGTAGCTAGTCAAGGGGTCTTGAGAGGATAATATATGAGGTTTTTGGAGTACAAAATAACTTTTATAAGTTGTAATAAGTGGAGAAGCCTTTAGAGGAGGACAAAAGGCACAATTTTTGGTGTAGTAAATGGTGATGGCTAAGGTAAAGGATGATGAAAAGATGAGACATATGGGATGTTCAAGCATGTACTTTTTGGGTGGGTGACAAACCCCAATGCATAACAACTTATGAAACAAGGATCTAAGAGGACCCATTTAGGAAAATTAAATACTTGTTTCATAGGAGAAACATTCTCAACTTTCAAAGTTAGGGACAAGGAAAACCCTAAAAACATGCGCAATCACCCTATAAACACTAGAAATAAAAGGGGGAGGTCCAACAAAAGTGCCTCCTGACTCAAGGATATCTAAAGGAAATCTAGGGTATATTTCCCTTGTGTGCCTCTAGACACCCCTCAATCCATTCCACAACTTATGGATGTTCATGTCATCTAAAAAAAATAAAAAAGTTGTATTGCAAAAAAATTACTGGAAATGCATTGGGCATGTATGCGTTTGGAACAATATCCAATAGTGTGATAGTTAGTGTTTGGTGATGAAAACTACAAAATACAACTCCCATTATAGACCTTGGAGAATCCTTTTTACCCTATCACCACTCTTTGATTTCACTCCAGTCAATTTTGGTTAGATTATCCCCATTTTAGCCCTTTGTCCATTAGGCCTTGTTAGCTTAGGATTTGACCCTTTGCTAACTTAAGGAACCTTGTTAATGAAAGTGGTAGTGACATTCTATTACCAATGATGGCATACTATGATTGGCATTGTTCTTATACACTAACCATGGCATCCTATCGAACTATCATTCATGGAATTCTGAGAAAAAATAAATATTACTTTTATTCATGCCATGGCCAACCCTTTACATTTGACACCACTTTGAAATTATCTTGTTTCAGTGTCTTTCACATTAGTGACTCAGTCCTAGATCCCATTTATAAGTTCAAAATGATTTTTTTCCTACTACTACACCCATTATCCCACTTTGATCAACCAATCAATGTTTACAGTACCCATTTAAATTTAGAACACACACATTAGTTCCCTTTTTGTCCAATAGTGTAAACCTTTCCCATTATAGATACCTACATTAGAATGACCCATACTTGCTCATTTGGGTTCAACTACAAGTCATCAACTTCCTTAGTCACACAAGATTTATTTTAATTTCCTAATTACCCATCATTTCCCATAGGATTTTGAGTCTCATAGCCACTCTTCAACCATCATCATTCATTTTTATGTTGATAATAGTCACTATCAAGTTGGCAAGAAAGAATTTTACAAGTTGAGGTCCTTGCCAATAATATCTATGTTTGTGCAAAAGTGTAAAACTTTGCTCAAGTGTCCTTGTGCACACATTTTTGACTAGCACAAAATGATATCTCCATGCCCAATTCCTTGATATGGATGTTATATAAGCTAAGGTATGTTTTAATTGAATGTCCCTAAAGGTAGGGACACACGCAGGTGTATATGGGAGGCAAAACACACTATATCATTCTCCTTGGTGACCTCTATACTTATTGATATGTATTTCAATCAATAAGTTTCAAACATAGTCTTACAGTCTGCTACTTCTCTCTTTGGCACCTAGAGTTGAGTGTAACTCTTGAGGACTGGTTGTAGGTGCTTGCCCAGGCATGTGTATGGACTATCCCCTATGTAGGTATGTTTTAGACTTGAAACCATGCCTAAAAGACCTTTCCTTTAATTTTAATGTGTTATATTTCACTCAAATTGACATTAAAAACATGGAAATATTCCTTATTATTACCTTTAAGTGTTAAGTCACTTTGTATCTTCAAAACCTATAGATACTACTATTTGAAAATAGTAGTTTAAGCGCATCTTTGAGCCTTCTAACAATGACCTCCACTAATCATTTGTCCTCAAATATTTAAAAAGTTAATCTTGTATGTGAGAGATACAAGGTTTGGTCCTCAAGATGCATCAAACCATTTAATAACCCTATTTCATGACCATGACAAAATGACTTTAGGCCTCTATTTTCCTGTTTTAGGGATTAGGTCCCTGAATATAGGCCATGATATGTTTGATCAATGTTTTCATTTATATTTCCAACCTAACCTTTCATAGGGGTCTATAATTATTAACACCACATGTTATGACTTCAATTAAATATCCATCACTTGTTTCCATGCTCCAATATAACTCCTCAGCTCTTTGTTAAGCCACCTGTACATGGCCATTTGCACATACAGGCAATGAGGATGAATAGTTGGTAGAAAACATGACTTGTGAGATTCAAATGACTTTTGAACTCCTCAAATGATCCCAAATAAACTCTTCTCACTATAAATAACATTATTTATCTCAAAAACTGCTAAACATGCTTAGTTCCATGAAGACACCACTTGTAGATCAACATTTTCATGTATGCAGATAGACAATGAGTTGGAAACATGTATGGTGTGTGGGAATTGAAAAACCACTGTATATTTTTTAAATGTAAAAATGGATCCCCTTCAACTTGTGAAGATTTATAACAAATCAAAACTTCATTTCAATGTGACATTTCCCCTCCATGGCACCTGTAGATGAATATGTCCATGGCAGACTATGTATGTTGTATATGGTTGCAAATCCATGAAACATTTCTTGGAGAATGAGATTTAAAGTTGAGAGTACTAAGAAGGACAATTAAAAAAATAATTAACCTATCTCCACCCTCTAAAACCACTATCAAAGGAAGACATGGGAAATGGTGGAAACTTGCCTACAACACAGAATGGTACATTCTCCTACAACATGAGATGATTGGCCCACCAAAAAAATTTAAAACTTGAAACAAAGCATGGGAATAATTTGAGGGAGCCAACATCATCTGGAAACAACATTAGCAAGTGAATTTTATGGAATTCTCTGAAACAAGGCAAAACATATAGGGTGCACAGATTAGCAAGCAAACTAGATAGTCTAATTTCTTAGGAATGGTTCATAAAGCACAAGACACCATTCCTCTATAAGAAAATTTTGAATGGAAGATTATTGAGTTTAGAATACACCCCCAAGAGCATTTTTCCCAAAACCTCTCATGCTGACCATACCAAGTATAAACCTGAAGACCAATTTTTATTTGCCAAGCTTAGTAGAAGGAGAGAGAAATGGTTTTCTTCATTTATTTGAGATTATGATCAAACTGATCACTAGAAAAAGTGTGTGGAAGACCAAAATACACTACTTAAGTGTCCCAAGCTATAGGATGCCATACAAGTCTGTAACCTCATTAAAACTCCTCTTTTCTCTAAGAAAAGTGTGCTTTTTTTAGGAACGTACCATTTTTCATTTAGTACCAATTACTTAAGATATAAGAAGACACATGGGGCATGAAATCATCCCTTGGAACCTTCACATTTCTCTAGGAGGTCGTACAAGTCATTAAATGTTCTATTTTGACCCTCAAAATGACTCAAAAGGGTATATTGACTAATAAGACTAATGACCAAGGGACATGTAACATTAAATGACATCAATTAACATATAATACATCCTATGAAATAATAATAAACCCCCTATAAACCTCTAAAGATCAATTTTTCACCTATAAGGGTCTCAATTTGACTTGTATGGTCAAATTTGGTTAACAATAATATGGTTATGCATCAGATTCTCATCCCATTGTCAAAATCTCAGAAAGAAGAGATGGGCATTAGATTTGCCTCACAATGAGCTAAATGGAGTGACATTAAGCTGTTTAATTTCATTGATGTAGCCAATAGAGAGTGGTTTTCTCAACCACAGGTAACTACTTCATAACAAGGAGTGCTTGCACTTCCTGATAAACTATGAAGGTCTAATGTTAAGTGGTTCATTTGATTACCCATTTTTAACCAAAATGAAGATATGATGATGACCCTACTCAGTAACTATAAGGAAGCCATCCATTTATCCAAAGAAGTCATAATTCATATCGATGCCAACACTATTGCACAAGCTACAGGACTGCCAACAAGGGGGAAGTCTCAACAGGCTTACAAGAGAAGAACCCTCCCATTCATTCAAAAATTTAAGAGTGATATGTACAAATAGCTAGAGAAATGCCAATAGATCAAGTCATGGATGCACCAATTTGTGTGCTCATAGAATGCATAATATGATGATATTGGTAGATAAAAAAAGGTGTGAGGCAAGTTGCAAAGGGCATAATCAACATTACACATATAATGATAAGGCTGGCAACTAACCTAAATTCCTCATAGCAAAACTCATCAAAAACATCAAGAATCTCCTTGTAGGAACAAACCAGTTGTTCTAATACCAATTTTTGGTATTCCTAATTTGCTTCACATAATGAACATCTACAAAAGGACAAATCACATTAGATGTTGCTATTGGCTAGTAAATGCATTCTCTAACCTCATTTGGCCATAAGATAGACAACACCTCCTTTAGATGGTCAAATTTAAAACATGGTGGGTGAAAATACAAAACATGATCACAATGCACTTGCACGTACCCATGGAGGTTCTAAAGTATCTCAAACCAATTGCCACTATCACAAAAATGCATAATAGAATCCAAGTTTAGATTCATGAGTTATAAAAATAGCTAGTCATATGTCTCCCTTTCTTCATCGACATCCATATAGTCTAGTCAGAAGTGGTAATGCAGAACATGGTTTCTAGGAGTGTCCAACCACTCCAATGGATGCCACCTAGAGCCGAACAACCACAGCCTCAATCACAAGTGGAAATGTAAGTGCAGCCATAGCAAAAATCAAGATCACAACCACAAATTAACCCATAGGATCAACCATCAACCTCATATTTGGAATCAACTCCCTCTAAGCGCAAGGTACCATCTCCTCAACCTTCACTACCCACCAAAGAAACCTGGAGATCCAACCCATGGTCCAGTGACACGCATACCAAAAATCATAGCAAAATATAATTTGCATTCATTGGGAGTTACACCTAGAGAGGTGTATAGGTTATTGCTCAAAGATATCAATGATTATATCTCTGATGAAGAAGAGGAGACATAGTTTTTCTAGAAGGTGATTCATACATGTCATGTCATGTCCCCTTCTTCAAATAAAGTTAATATTTTAAGTTGTCTAAGTGAATTTTTATTTTATTAAAAAGTGACCAGTTAATATTAATTTATTATTATTATAAATAAAATAAAAGGGTGAGAAAAGGAAAAGGTGAAAATAAAAGAAAAGGGTAAAACCTAAAAGTGTAACCCTAACCCTAAAAGTGACAATTGAGACTATATATTAATAGTTCTATTTCATTTGTAACCATTTAAGTTTATGATCAATATATTTTCTCAATTGATTGAGCCTTCTAGTTCATTTATTTTCAACATAAATATGAAAACCCTTATAGTTGGTATGAGTTGTGAGGATGAAAACCCTCACCATTTGGATTTAGGATTGAGGATGAAAACTCTATTACCCATTGAGGTGATTCCATCAAGGGATCACAATTGTGCAGATAAAGGAAGTAATATTCAGATTTTAAATGGTTTCAAGGAGCTATCAATTTTCAAAATTATTTGAGGGTTTATGGATCAACAAATCAAGGTTTTCAATTGTATGAAAGGTTGTCATGCCTTAGTAAAGGCCACCATACCTATTGTAGACTACTTCGTAGTCCTTGAAACTGTTATGACTAGTTTTGCCTAAGGGTTCTAGGGAGATCATTGATCTTCATCACAGTTTTAGCATTGTTGTTGTATAACCACTCTGTGGTAGGAAAAATCAGATTGTGAGGGTTTTAATTTCAAATTTTCATTATTTCATCATCCTAGGGTTTGAGTGGGATACATTGAATAAAATCACTATTTTTTCAATGTTTATTTTATGGCTACAATTATTTATAAAAACTATGTATTTTATAAGGGTTTAGCAGTAATTTCCATCAAATTAATTGTTTGTTGCAAGGGTTTGCAAAAAAAACAAATTTCTTTAATTTAGACCTAAAGAGGACATTACAGTGGTATCAAAGCCATGGTCTTGTCAGCCTATGAATCATGAGGAAAGTGTAAGAATCCATGTTAGAGATGTTGCAAGTTGTGCAATAATATCAAATGGATCTAAAGGCATGGATATAAATAAAGAAGATAGAAAGGTCAAAATTTGAGCCTCAAAAATCTACAGAGGAGCGAGATGAATTTAGCATGCATGTCAAAGGTAAGGAGATAATATATGAGAAGGAACCAAAGAATGTGATTGAAAATAAAATAACCACATTACATACAAGTGTAGAAGATCTAATGAGGACCTAGATAAGGTGTGATGAATGGCTAAGAAGAGCTAAGGAAGTTAAGTTGATATCCACTCAAGCAAAACAACACTTAAAAAAAAATTAAGGAAAAAATTCTCCAATTGTGATGGAGGAGCATGAGAAAAAATAAAAATCAAGGTCATGAGAAATTTTAGAGAATAATGAAGAGCAACAAGAATCTAACATAAAAATAGAAACTAGAATTAATCTACAAGGTAGCAATGTGGAGGAATAAAAAGTGTAGAGACGATAGGATTTGGCTTCATTAATATTTATGCTACAAATTCATGTCACACAGATATGATCACAATCAAACAATGACATGAGGATGAAATGACATGCATAAAAGGAAACTGAATAAATAGCTCAAGGTTTTATAAGCATAAAATATTAATGCAAACAATGATTTATATGAAGATCAAATCAAAGTAGTGCAGTTGAAGCAAAATGAAGAGATCATTCTCCATGAAGAAAATCTTCCAGAAAAGCTATAATTTACAAATATATATTTGGACATTGTTGACCAATTTTTGGCTCTTCAAGCCAAAATTGGTCACCCCCTGTATGAAAATTTAGCTACCTAAGTCTATACCTTTGTCCAAGTCTAGTATGTAGATTTCATTCGGAAGAAGTGTTCTTATACAAAGCTAAAGTTTTTTACATGTAAAAAATCCAAGTGTTTTCCTTTTTAAATATTTATTCTTTAGTATTTTGGCTAATTCCTTTTCAATTAATTATTTCAAAGGGTTTGTTATGGTATTTTGCTAAGTGTTCATTCTTTAAAGTTTTTTGTCTATGGTTTTTTTGTCTAAAGCCTTTGTTGAAGTCTTTCAGAGTTTTTGTCCAAAGTAACTTTCCTTAAGGACTCTTTCAAGCCAAAAAGGACATTTTCAAAAATTATGAAGGGTATTTTTCATTTTTATGAAGGGTATCTTTTGTCAGGAAAGGTCCATTTCAATTTTCAAAGGATCATTTATAACTTTCCCAAATGACTCAAGCTGAAAGTGGGCACTTACAAATCTTCTGAAGGGCATTTTAGAAAGTCCAAAGGGTATTTTCAAATAAGTTGAAAGATTGTTTCCACAAGTAAGTGGACCTTTTCAAAAGTCCAAAGGGTCACTTGCATTTTTTTGAAGGTATGTTTTCAACAAATTGAAGGACATTTTCATTTTTGTGAAGGGAACTTTGCAAAAAGTCCATAGAAATTGTCCCTTACAAAAAAAATTGAAGGAATTGAAGCTGAGGGATAAGTGGACCATTCCAAAAATTTGAAGGACCATTAAAACTTCTCCAAAGGGCAATTCAACTTCTCTGAAAGGACCAATCAAAATGCCATAGGAAAGGAGAAGGAGAAGTGAATAAAGAAAAACCCCAAAAAATTCCTTCAAAATTTTTATCCAAAGGAAATAAATAGCAAGAATTCCTTCATAATTTTTGTATGAAGTAAATAAAAAAGCAATAAGCCTGAAGGAAAAGACTCAACAAAAAGTCTGAAGAAATAGATGTGAATAATTTGCTTGAAGAAAAGGTCCAAAAACAAATGTCTAAAAGAAATACCTGAAGGTGACATCCCTCAGGAAGTCAATTTTAAACTATAAAGAATAGCCATAAGGACTATAGAAATGACAAATGACATGAATCCTAAGCTCTGATACATAATAAGTAAAAATAGGCAGGTCGACAGTTTGAGTTATTGCACCGTTACACAACTCGATGAACCAGTAAAGAACAACTTGCATTGAAATGGCATTCCAAAAAATGGACCCATCTATAGAAAAATATAGTTTGGCATATCTTGATTCCACTTGTGTAACTATAAAGGAATTTTCTTATAGAATGCAATGTAACTATTTTTATTTTCAATATTGACACATGTCCAAGTGACCTTGAACTCCCTTTGCTCAATCTCTCTCTCAAAGGCTATAAATATGGATTCTCTTGGCTCTTTAGGGGATCCACTTGAGTGTGGTGAAGCTCTTCTCAATTTTACACCTTTTAATCAATAAAATTACTAAGTGTTTACCTCTTCCATGATTGTTCATAGTGTGTTTTACTTGAATGTTGAATTTTCTTAGTGAAGACTATGGATTCCTTAGCATTGTACTTCATTCTTTCACCTAGTTGCAGTAGCTTCTTGCAAGGCACATGAAGTGTTCTAGGATATTTTCATGTCTAAGTGAGTTTATCTTTTCATCAGTACCATTCAATGCCTCTTGTCTAGTCCTCCTCGTATAAGATAATCTTTCATGACCTCATAGTGTAATATTGATGCAAGAAGATAAAGATTGGGAAAGTGTATGTCGGTCATTGTTTTGGTCATAAGTGTCATATACATGTGGTTGGAAGCCATCATATATTTTGGTGTATCACCTCCATTAGTTTAGGTTCACTTTCAATTTTCCTCATTCCTTTTTCACCCCCAAGTTAGCAATAGTAGAAGTAGTCGTCGAGTGGTACATCAAGGGGAGCTAGCCCCTAATCTAGAGATTCATCTCAACAAAATTATCACCCACAACAAGAGAGATTATTCTATTTTTCCACTTGGAACAATTTTTCCAAGGAGTTTAAGAATTCTTAGTGTGGTCTTTAATCAATTAGCCTTTTAGAGGCATTTCAATCAACACCAATGATGACTCTGAGTTGAATCAATTGGTCAAGCAGCCCTATTACATCAAGAAATCATATTTGGTATGTATAATTTTATTGTTGAGAAGTATGGATCTTGTGTTACTTCATATAGTTTTGATCAAGCTCAGGTTGTTCATGCAATCACCTCAAGTATCCCTCTTAATTATCCTTTTCCTAGAGAATCCATGAATGCTAGGGAGATAATATTGGAGTTTGAGAAGCAGGTGTTGGAAATAGATAGGTAGAATGAGTGAAACAAATATCAACAAGAGCTTATGTACAAGGAGAAATGCTTGTTTAATCAAGCTCAATTCATACAATCCATGGAGGAGAAACTAGTAAGGTGGAGAAGCCAATTTACTCAAAGTAGTCAAGCTTGTATCCCTTCTTCCATCCCAAAATAGCCTCCTCCTAGACAAAAGAAACCTTCCCTTGTACACCAAATCATTTTTATCAAATAGAAATTGCTCACCAAAATAAAATGAGTAAAACTTTTAACCCATCTAATGAATTAACTACTCTTGTTGTTAGTCTTTTACACCTAGTAATCCAACACCAAAGGACATTAGAACGGCCTTCTATGGAAATTATTTTTTTCAATTCCTTAGATTGTGAGCCCTCCTTTGAAGAAAATCATCCTACTTCTATTGTAAAAGGACACGTCCATCCTCAATAAACTCTTCCTATGCATGTGTAAACTCTTCCTAGTTCCCCTCAACCTCCTCAAGCCCTTCAACATGATGTCAAGATTCCAAGTTGGAGAAATGTCTATCATGAACCAGCTCAAGACTTTGAGAAAGATAAAGTTGTTGCCTATCCTCAAGAAGAGAGTTCCAATCCTAAGATCATGAGTTGGAATTAAATAATGGAATCATGGGGTAATAAATAAGAGAATATTATTATTCAAGAGTATGAAGCACAAAATGAAGCTACTCCTCCTCATCATGATGATGCATATGATCCCCAAGAGAGACTCTTCCAAGAAAATCTAGCTAAATAGATTGAAGAATTAGAGTCAAGAATAAGGTTCCTTAATCAAGGTGTAATAAATGGTTTAGACCCAATAGAAGACTCCATGTCTAAACACACCCCATATACACCCCTTCAAGAGAGTTATCAAGATATATCTGATGTAGATGAAGTGCTGAGAGTTATCAAGATATATCTGATGTAGATGAAGTGTTGATCAAGTGGAAGGAAGAGAATCAATTGATTTTAGCCCAAGGTTTAACTCTTCTTCCTCATGACCTTCTCAAAGAAAAACCCACTTCTCATTCCCAATATAACTTTGAGCTCACTAGTGCTTGCCTCTTTTCAAATTCCATTCCTAAGTTCTCTCCTTCATCCCATACTCTATTTTCACTCCCTTCACCTTCTATTACCTTTCATACTCCAACTCCTGCATTTTAGAGTCATGAACCTATCCATTTACCCCTCATTTCATTCCATCCTAAAGAGGAACCTATTTTAAGGAAGGTAAGTGAGCAAGAAAAAATGAAATTCTTGACTGATCAAAAGGCTATCATGAGTGAGAATGAAGATGAGATCATCATAAGTACTCCATATGAACATCATCATGGTGATTATCATCTTTAGCGTGAAGTGGAAAGAATTATCAAAGATGAAGAATATGGTCAAATCATATCTCAAGAGGTGAGAGGTTTTCATGAAAATAAGGTTAAAGAAGTGAATCTTGAAGGTGACATGATTCAAGGAGAAGATATAGGTCACACATACATAAAAATTATCTAGAAATATGAATATTAGATTAATAAACTTTACTTGTCAATGTGGGATGGAGAATGTAAGTATGGTGAGCTCTCTTTCTCTTTGTTTGATGAACCTTCTTATTGCTTTGATGAAGATAATGACCAAGCCATGGGACTTGAGTTGAATGAGATTCAAGAGAATGTTGTTGAATAGTTAGAGACCCTTGTTTTTGAGCAACTAAAGACTTTTGTTTTTGAGTAAGAAGGAGAGAGGTCTAATTGTTTTGATAAGGGATTTGAAGAAGGAATTATTGAGTGAGAACATGATGATTTATATAATGAGCTAGAAAAAAAAAATCTCAACTCAAACATCACACTAGCCACCCTTCTTCAAGAGAGATATGATGAAGCAAGAAATCAGTTTGAAAAGCTTCTCAAAGAGATAAAAAAGAATTATTTGGTCAATGATGCATACCAAGAAGACCATGAACTAAATGAGCCCTATAATGATGAGATAGCAACCATTGATCCATTGATGGAATACACTAGCATGAAGGACCAGCATGAGACATGCTTCAAAGAGAAAGATGAGTACATGTATGTTGGAGACATGTTTAAACTTGATCCACTTGGATACATGCCAATCAAGGTGGAAAGAAAAAATGATGAGTCACCAAGATCCTACTCTAACCAACCACTTGTCTAGAATCATGAGGTTTCTTGCCATGGAAGAGACCTAAGAAGTTTTCCCTTTGGTCCAAGAGGTAAAATAGTATATCTAATTATTTATACATAATTAGTTTTCTTTTTATTGTATCTTGTATTTTCCTAAGTGCTAAGTAACACGTGTGTGGTTATTTTGGTTTTTATTGTGTCTCTTTCCTTTGTGTGTTGGAGGTAATCAATGGTTGTCTTATTGATCAAGTTCTGAATAATGGTCAAGGTTTTTGGTTTATTTCAATCCTTAATTGACTCCATACCCAATGGACTATTTAGGCTATTGGTCTGGTCAGTATAGTAGGCACACTACCCCTGTGAGTCACCAATTTGTTGACCAAATTTTGGCTCTTCAATCCAAAATCAGTCACCCCCACTTGAAAATTTAGCTGCCTAAATCTATACCTTTGTCCAAGTCTAATATGTAGGTTTCATTTAGAAGAAGTGTTCTTATACAAAGCTAAAGTTTTTTACATGTAAAAAACCCAAGTATTTTCCTTTTGAAATCTTTGTTCTTTAGTCTTTTAGCTAATTCCTTTACAATGAATTCTTTCAGAGGATTTGTTATGGTCTTTTTCTAAGTGTTCATTCTTTTGAATTTTTTCTCTATGGGTTTTTTGTTTAAAGCCTTTGCTGAATTCTTTCAAACATTTTATCTAAAGCAACTTTCCCAAAGGACTCTTTCAAGATGAAAAGGACCTTTTCAAAAAATTGAAGGGTATATTTTGTAGAAAAAGGTCCATTTCAATTTTTGAATGATCATTTACAAATTTTTCAAAGGAATCTTTCAAGCTGAAAGTGGACACTTAAAAATCTTTCAAAGGGAATTTCAGAAAGTCCAAAGGGATGTTTTCAAATAGGCTAAAAGCTTGTTTATACAAGAAAGTGGACCTTTTCAAAAGTCTGAAGGGCTACTTGCATTTTTTTGAAGGTATGTTTTCAACAAGATGAAGGACATTTTCATTTTTGTGAAGGGCACTTTATAAAAAGTCTGCAGAAATTGTCCCTTACAAAAAAACCAAAGGAATTGAAGCCAAGGGACAAGTGGACCATTCCAAAAAGTTGAAGGACAATTACAACTTCTTCGAAGGGCATTTTAACTTCTCTGAAGGGACCAATCAAAAAGCCACATGAAAGGATGAGGAGAAGTGACTAAATAAAAACCCCAAAAGAATTCCTTTGGACTTTTTGTTCAAAGGAAATAAATAGGAAGAATTCCTTCATACTTTTTATCTGAAGGAAATAAACAAACAATAATCCCAAAGGAAAAGACTTGATAAAAAGTATGAGGAAATAGCCACAGACAATTTGTCTGAATAAAAGGTCTAAAAACAAATGTCTAAAATAAATACCTGAAGGTGATGGCCTGTAAAATGTCAAGTTCAGACTATAAAAATTAGTCATTGGGATTCAAACAAAAGATGATGGCCCATAAGAAGTCAATCTTAAACTGTGAAGAATAGTTGTTATTCAAAATACTTGATAAGAACCTAAAGACAAATATGGAAATGATAAATGGCATGAATCCTAAGCTCTGATACATAACAATCAAAAATAGGCAAGTCAACAGTTCAAGTTATTGCACTGTTACACAGTTCAATGAGACAATAAAAAATAGCTTGCATTGAAAGGACATTCCAATAGATGGACCCATCTATATTAAAATTTAGTTTGACATATCTTGAAATAAATAGGAAGAATTCCTTCATACTTTTTATCTGAAGGAAATAAACAAGCAATAATCCCAAAGGAAAAGACTTGATAAAAAGTCTAAGTAAATAGCCACAAACAATTTGTATGAATAAAAGGTCTAAAAAAAATGTCTGAAAGAAATACTTGAAGGTGATGGCCTGTAAAACATCAAGTTCAGACTGTAAAAACTAGTCATTGGGATTCAAACAAAAGATGATGGCCCATAAGAAGTCAATTTTAAACTATGAAGAATAGTTTTTATTCAAAATACTTGATATGAACCTAAAGACAAATATGGAAATGATAAATGGCATGAATCCTAAGCTCTAATACATAACAATCAAAAATAGGCAAGTCAACGGTTCGAATTATTGCACTGTTACACAGTTCGATGATACAATAAAAAATAGCTTGCATTGAAAGGGCATTCCAATAGATGGACCCATCTATATTAAAATGTAGTTTGACATATCTTGATTATGTTAGTGTAACTATAAAGGGATTTCCTTATATAATGCAACGTAACTATTTATGTTTTCAAGATTGACACATGTCCAAGTGACCTTGAACTCCCTTTGCTCAATCTCTTTTTCAAAGTCTATAAATATGGATTCTCTTGGCTCTTTAGGGGCTCTACATGAGTATGGAAAATCTCTAATCGATTTTACACCTTTTAATCAATAAAATGACTAAGTTTTTACCTCTTCCATAATTGTTCATATTGTGCTCTACTTGAATGTTGAATTTTCTTAGTGAAGACTATGGATTCCTTAGCATTATACTTCATTCTTTCACCTAGTTGCATCTTCTTCTTGCAGGGCATGTGAAGTGTTCCAGGATATGTCCATGTCTAAGTGAGTTTGTATTTTCATTAGTGCCATTCAATGCCTCTTGTCTAGTCCTCTTAGTATAAGATAATATTTCATGACCTCATAGTGTAATATTGATACAAGAAGATAAAGATTGGGAAAGTGCATGTTGGTCATTGTTTTGGTCATGAGTGTCATATACATGTGGTTGGAAACCATCATTTTTTTTGGTGTATCACCTCCATTATTTTAGGTTTGATTTCATTTTTCCTCATTGCTTTTTCACCCCCAAGTTAGCAATAGTAAAAGCAGCAGTCAGGTGGTACATCAAGGGGAGCTAGCCCCTAATCTTGAGATTCATCTCAATAAAATTGTCGCCCACAACAAGAGAGATGATTCTATTTTTTTGCTCGGATGAAGAGATATGAACATGTATTCAAGGGTGTAAATCCAAGCATCAATAGGCACAACTAATAAAGTTTTATAGGGAACTAAAGATCAACAAGCATAACTTGAAATGCTCACACTTGGATGGGAATCAGAAAGAATGGTTTGGGATCCTAGTATATGCAAGATAGTTTAGGCATTGCTTGAGGACAAGTAATCTTTGAGAAGGATGGACTATCACATCCCTATTTTCAAATAAAGTTAATATTTTAAGTTTTATAAGTGAGTGACTTTTTATTTTATTAAAAAGTGACAACTTAATATTACTCTATTTTTATTAAAAATAAAAGGGAAAAGTAAAAATAACAGAAAAAGATAAAACCTAAAAGTGTAACCCTAACCCTAAAAGTAACAATTGAGTATATATATTGATAGGTCTCTCTCATTTGTAACCATTCAATTTTATGATCAATATATTTTCTCAATTGATTGAGCCTTCCAATTCATCAGTTTTCAAAATAAAGATGACAACCCTTATAGTCAGTATGAGTTTGAGAATGAAAACCCTCACCATTCAAATTTAGGTTTGAGGATGAAAACCCACTTACCCATTGAAGTGATTCCATTTAGGGATCACAATTGTGCAGATAAAGCAAGTAATATTAATATTTCAACCAATTGCAAGGAGCTATCAATTTTCATAATTATTTGAGGGTTTATAGATCAAAAAATTAGGGTTTTAGTTTTTAAAAAAGCTATCATGCCCTAGTAAATGCTGCCATACCTATTGTAGACTATTACACAACCCTTGGGGCTATTGTGACTAGTTTTAGCAAAGGGTTCTAGAGATATTGCCAATATTCATCATAGATGTAGCATTGTAGTTGTACAACCACTCTACCCTGGGAAAATTTAGATTGTGAGGGTTTCAATTTTAGAATTTTATTATTTTAGCATCCTAGGGTTTGAGTGGATACATTAAATAAAATTATTGTTCTTTCAATGTTTATTTTATGGCTGTAATTATTTATAAAAAGATTTTATTTTTTAAGGATTTAGCATAAATTTCCATTATTTTTATTTTTTGTTGTAAGGGTTTGCAATAAAAATAAGATTTAAAAATGGCCCTAAAGGGGACATTACATGTCAGGTGCAAAATGGCATCCTATATGTGCTATGTTTGCAAATTCCTCTACCTCCATAGTCCATTTTAGTGGACAAAATTAGGCTAGAGGAGGCCAAGTGTAGAGTGAAAGATCTATTTCAAGAAGGTACATTGGGATCTACAGCCACACAAAAACCAAGTGTAGAGGAAAAATTGATAGAAAGGACCCTAGGAAAACAAATCTTAAGGGAAGCTCTTTTGGGATAAGGTAGCACAGATGAAGATATCCCTCTCAAACCTCTTGTGTAGAAACCTCACATGTCAGGAGCTACTCGACCACATCCATCTCAAAAACATTTGCAAGTCCAGAGGCAGCAACAGGGAAAGCATAACTAAAAGTGGGAAGAACTAAGACTTGCATGATAAAGTGTCAAAAGAAAGTTCTGATACCTCCCTTTGCATGTCCAAAGTCTATTTTATGCCAGCACCAAGTGGTACCATATTCTTCCCACCACTCTCACCCCTACTCTTATTGTATTCTCCCACACATATGTAAGGAAGTCCTTCTAGGTATGACACTATTGAGTCCTTGGATCAAAGTGCACATCAAAAACAAATATTACTGGATCAACATCATAGGCAGGAGCATCTAGATCAACCAAAGGCATAGACTCAAGTAGAGGAGAAGCAAACACGAGACTATCAAGGCCAAAATGGATGAAGAGAAAGCAATCATAAAAAGGGCTCAAAAAGACAAAGATGCCTTACCCTAAAAACATAAGTAGCAAGAATAAAAATGTGTGTAAGAGGAGAAACAAACAAAGGCCAAGGTTGAAAGAGAAGCTAAGGAGGCTGAGCATAAACATAAAATATATGTGCAAGTGGGAAAAGCAAAGGAAATTGGTTGTAGAGGAACAAGTAGAAAAGGATGCAACTAAAAAAGTTATGAGGGCTAAAGAGGAACAAGAAAAGAAGTTGTAAGACGAGGGTATGAAGGCAAGTCAAGTAGTTGTAGACCAAGGAATTCCAACACAATAGTAGCAACAAGAAGTTGGAGAAACATAGGTTGCACCTACTAAAACACAAATACAACCATTTAGAATTTTTATTGATTTAGGTTTGGCACAAGGAGAAGCAAAAGAGGAAGCCTCGTAGGAAAAAGGGTAGTCAAGTAGACCCTAGTAGATGGATATCTAAACATCAGCACTATAAGTCACCACTTTCGCCCTACAAGTCACACATATAGGACAAAAATTAGTGATCCCTATGTCTTTCGTGACCCAGCTAGCCCTACCTAATTTGGGATAGGAAGTTGCTCTTGATGTTTTGCAACTATCATTTGTAAAGCAGATTGAAGGTGTTAGTCATTTTAGACACCCATGATGCAAAAGGCAATTGAAATCAAATAATAAAATACTTAATTACATGAGGAGAATGCTAAGTTGTAAGAGCGATTTGCCAAAGGGTGCAAGTTGGTTGATGACACTTGCCCGACATTGGGTTAACAAATTTTGGGTGACCAAGTCATGTTAGAAGATAAATAATTTACTACTCTTTTCACTAGGTTGACTCAAGGTTGAGCCATAACACAATGATTTTAGGATATCAAAGCTCAATTCTAAACCCTACACAGTAAAACATAATTAATATTTGAGTAGCTAGATGAATACAAGTAAGTTGTTGATGTCATTACACTTTAAGCTACACAAATCTCTATGAAGATGATCGATTGGAAGAACCAACTCCAACATGCATAGAAGGACATTACACCAGATCACTTCTAAGCAAAAAAATCAAAGGTGGTAATGGAAAGCCAAGCATCAAAAGCCAAAATGGATAGTGATTTAAAAGAATCTCTCACATTGAGAGACAATATCATGGCCAAAATGCATACTTGGGAGTTGGATATGTTGCACAACACATTTACAAGTGTGAAAATGCAATGGTATATTGATTGAATTGAGCATAGCATGCAAGACATATAAGAAAAGGTTGCACAACATAAGCCAATTATTGTAGTTGTCATTAATGATGACATCCAAACCATTATTCAAACCTAAGCTCTCTTTCACATGTTATTTAACATGGTTAGGGACATCTTGGTGTATTTGAAGATGTATAAGCAAGATCTGACCAATCTGAACAATTTTGTCCAATAAATCATTGATGAACCACATTACATCCCCTCTACCAAGCTCATAAAGTTCATTCATGTGAAGAAAGCTTCTCAGGTAATGCAGCCTCCTCCTTAGCAACAACTTGAAACAACATCAAATATGTGTCCTCATTTAAAACTTCTTTAGTAGTTGCCCAGTCTTCTCAGGCTAACCCTTTTATAGCCTCACAGACTAGTCCTCCATCATAGTAAGGTATTGTAGACTTGTAATTTTGTTCAAATTTAGAAGATGAAAATTTTTGTAGGCAAGAAGCTTTGCGAGCAGGTTTAGGAAGCTTGAAAACCTGTAAAAGGCTAGCCTCTTGATTATGATAATGTATTGAAAACCTAAAAAGGGTAGTAAGTTTTTAGGTTGCTTATTTGAAAACCCAAAAGGATAGCAAAGTAGTGTGAAAGAAGTGAAAATCGGGAAACGACACTTAAGCAAAATTGTGAACATTGCTTCTTAACCAACTCAACTACTCAACTGAGAGTAACTCCAATAGCTCAGTCGGTAATACTCCGCTAGCATATTTTTATCAGGATGAGACAACTCTTTAAGTATAGGAAAGTGTTAATAAGGAGATGTGAAGCATAAGTCACACATATATTTTTGTAATATAAATAGGCAACAAGTGTATGACATAGTGTATTTTGTAAAAAATATGGTCTCATGTAGGATATCAAAGCACAAGGAAGTTGAAAATTTCCTTTGATCCTAAAGATAAAAGGTCATGAAAATGAAGAGTCATAGTCTCTTTGAAACATTATATATACTCTACTTTTGTAAAAGAAAAGGTTGAAAATGTAATAGAATAGAGATCAATATATGGTACTCATTGATTCATTAATCTGTTGTCAAGTTTTTCTTCTATGTATATAATTCTTAAATTGATTGCATTTTCTTTGTGAATGAATGTATTATAGCTTACTGTTGAACTCTAAATTTTTAAAATGGCAATAAGTGCACATACATTAATGAAGAAATCTTGGAGTACAAATATGCACTACATTTAGCTAGAACCTAGCTAGAAATTCTTGTAATTATTCCAAGTCCCATCACAACATTCATAGACTACAAAAACTAGCATGTCTAGATGAATAATTCCAAGGACCGTTGCTAACAATAAGAGGAAGCTTGTCAACTTTTTACAATATGTAGGGGAACCATAGATATTGTGTTTTGGAGCACCCCTTTGAAAAATCTTGCATTATATTACTTTTATCCAACAACAGGTTTATTCTATTTAAGATGAGGTCCCTCTCATGAATCCAATGGAACTACTATCATTTGAAGATTAGGGAAGCAGATTGGAACATACTAGAACTTGAAAATTGTGGGTGTGGACACTTGTTGGGCCTATTCTAAGTTGTTTGCCCTCATATTACCTTTTGAAAGGCTTCATATTTATCTAAATTTACCCACTTCTATCTTGTTCAACAAACTAAATCAAGGGTTTAGAAGCTTAGTGAAATCTTGGCAAAAGCAAATGAAAAGATAGATGTAATTATAGAAAGCTTGAAGATAGTGGAATGGCTTTTGAGAGGTCAAAGTTAAGCTTTGAAAGCCTTACAAGATTTTAATCAAGAGTGGGATGAAATAAAGATGAGTTAGCATTCATGGAAAGAAAAATTATGAAGCCCTTGCTAACATGTTTTAAGTTTTTCTAAACCTTAGCAGAAGTAGAGTTGTTTGTTCTAGGTTTCCAATCAACAAAGAAGGTAACTTTTCTAAGCTTTAGGCTTTAGTGCACATGACAAAAGTGAGCTACAAAAATCTTTTGTTCATCATAATATGATAAATGGATGGAGACAAACAAAGTAATTTTTGTTTAATTAGGTTGTATAAAGCTTTTGTAGACCATAGGATGTCTAATTCTTGTTATTCAATGACAGAGCCAATTTCTATAAGCTTTCAACAAAAGATTTATAACATGTCAGCTTTTGGAGGTAAAAAAGGCTTTTTATTCATTATGCAGGAAACATGTGTATACCATTTAATCATAAGCTCCTGCAATCAATGGTTGATATTGCTTTTCTAAACTTGGAAGCTTTTAAGCAAATTAATATGAATGTATAAAATGTTTGTCAGCCATTAGATTGAAGCTTTTAATCATACGGTGAGTGTTTCTTTTCTATGATTGTAAAACAAGATTTTAAACACATGATCAAAATAACTTAGAAAAACTTTATTAGCCATTAGATTAAATTTCACCAATCATGGATAGGCCAAGTGAACTATTTAAGCAATTATGGCTTTGTATAATAAGGTAACTTTTTTAGGAACCATTGAATATAGGGCATTTTAATCAAAAAGTTGACAAAACTTTTCTAAGCTTTTGGGAAGAGATTTTAGTCATGATTATAGCAGAAAACAAAAGCATTGTGAGCTACTAGATTCAAATATTTTAACCAAATGGCCCATTTATCATTTATAAGCTTTTAGCGAGGGCTTTTAGGCAGATGGTTAAAATAACTTTCTTTTGAATGATTCTAGAGTAAATGCATTTTTATTTTATGTGCTTAGCTTTATTTAATGAAAATCTTCAATAGCAGTGAGGCTCATGCACACACAAGTGGGAAAGAAAAAAAATTAGGTGGTGGAAACAAAGATTTAAAGTATGTGTGGAAATGCAAGCAAAAAATTGTGTATCATTTGATTAGATCAATAGTTATTGGGCCTTTGTAAAGTGGGATTTGGCAGTGAACTTTATCTTTCAATACAAAGGGATGCTTAAACATAATCTTTTGAGACTCAAATGAAAATAAACATAATGCCTTGATTTTTTAAAGACTATGGCTCAACCTAGAGCTAGGAAAATAAAGGGACATGAAAAAAACAATTGAACAAGACTTATGATAACCCTAAGATTTTTTTGAAAATAAAACAAAGATTAAGACTTGATAAGGCAATACTTATGCAAATCACTCAACTAAAAAAACTTGACAAAATGTTTAAAATATGGAGTTTTGTCTAAAGCTATAACTAAATGTTTGTTATGTTGTTCTTCATTCAAATCAAATATGAAATGGGTGAATACCCAAAGTAAGAGAGATGATCAATATAATGACAACTAACCTTTAATTACAAGGCTAATTAATGCACCCTCTTATTGCCAACTTTTATAAAACATGATATTATATTTCAATATTAAGTTTTATTTCCTATGTCAATGTAATTTAATAATATAAGTACTTGATTTACATTTACAATCATTATATTAAATATTATAAAAATGTGAACTATCTTTGTCATAATTATCAAAATCATCAGACTAGAACTGAAGCCATTGATCAAACTCTAAGAACTGAAAGCGCAAAAAGGAGACTAGCTAAAGAGATCCAACAAAATGCCTCCAATCAAGCAAAAAAATGTCAAGTTATCCATCTAGAAAGCTCTATGGAAGCCTCAATCCATGGGGGAGAATGGAAATCTTCTCTTTATAAGTATTTTCCTAGGAATTCTGTACCTCATTGTAATCCTCTAGACTGTCAATGTAGCACTGGAAGACCAAGTTTTTCGAATGCCTACTCCAGTTTTCAAGAGCCCTAACGTGGGGGAGTTAATTCCTAGTTTGGTTGGGCCTTAAAACAACTTACACCCTATTTAGCATGGTGTATAATCTTGATGGAAATTTTGAAAAAATGTATATAATCTATGTCTTGATGTGACTATCTAGATGTGAGGAGCAAATGGCATAATACACTCACATGGTAGCTTCATTTTGGTTATATATGTATATTTTCAAAGAGAATTCTAGGAAAATCTAACATCTTATAATTTATCACAAGAGTCTTTTGAAATAGGAGAATTACCTTTAGCATTTGGTTGCATTCCACACCAATTCTTAGTGGTTTGTAAAAAGTTATTTTTTAATATATTTTGGTCTTTTATAAAAAAAATAAACATTAGGCTTAACAGGAATGGCATGATAAATTATAAGGCTTCTTTAAAAACACATATATAAATGGAAATAAGAGAACCAATTGTATGCACACCTTAACTTAACTATACCTTTTTTATGCATAAAGCTCTATGTCAAATTGAAAACACAATTTGTTGATGCTCCACTGCAAATGAAAAAAGGAAAATCAGATCTCATGACTAATTTTCAAATAATTTGGAGCATATGATTTTTGAGACAAACAGAGTGAATCATATAAACTAAAAGTACTAAATCTTTAACTTAAAATTTTGTAAGAAACACACACTAAAAAGGCAAAAGAGGTAAATATCCCTCGAATTTGTTCAGTTCTGAGTGTGTTTAATAACCTTAAGATTTTGTTTGTTCCTCATGTAATATCTAAAATCTTGAATTGAAGCTCCACATTAGTCATAATATACCTTTTCTACAAATTGTACTATTTTTAACAACCATCTATAAATTTCTCCTTCACTCATCCTTTCACTACCTCAACAAAGCTTCGATGTAACTTTATTCACTACAAGTCATCCCCTTCCTAAATAAAAGGCAAGTCTAGGGCTGAGAGGTTGTAAGGAAAATCTAAGCCTAGGTTTGAGAGGTTTTAGGAAAAATCCAAGTCATCCCAATGTACCATCTACAGATATCCCCACTAAGTGTCTTATGTAAAGGGACAAGGAGGGAGCAAGCATCCAAGTACCAAAAAGGGGGGACTTAAGGCCTCATTGTACCACCATCCACTCTTACTCATCCAAGATGTATGGGAAGTAAGTTCTTTCAAAGAGAAGAAAGCAATGAAAGGATATCTCTCATAGCCAGTAGCTAAATAACCTAAGCAATGAAGGACAAAGCATCATTACATGCTCCACAAGGGAATTAAACCTTCAAACACCCAACCCTCATCTCCTGAGGAAGCAATCTACCATAGGATGAATTCTTAGAAGAAAACTTTCAAAAAAAGCAATGAATAAGTTAATATGTCCTAAGAAATGTTAATGCAATAAAAACCCAACAACCTCTTCCATTTTATCACCAATCATATGTGCTCTTCTCTCCTAGAATTTTATGCCAACTTCAAAGATTTCCATCAAATCTTAAACACTATTTTGGAGGACTACAGTAAATGTTTGGGGTGTTTGAAAGGATTTCTTGAATTTCTAAAGACATTCACAATCTAGACTCCAAGTATTAGTACCATCACACTTTGTTTGATTCATAAAGTAGCAGTGTGATTTTAACCATTTTAGTTGCGGGAATAGAACATTAGAAATTCAGTTATAACAACATATACACCAAGTACTCATATCAAAATCTAGTTTATAATTATGGAGGAATACACATGCATCAACTTTTCCAACCTTTCAATCTAACACATAGCTGCTTAGTAACAATGAAATTAATCTCTCATTTACAACAAGCACTCCCTATGTACTTGTGTCATCCTTGGGTGGAGGGATAAGGAGGGGCAATCCCTAAAATTTTCAAGGAGTAACTAAAGGAAACCACTCAGTTTGGTGGCATGGCTGAAAAGATGTTAAACCTTCTAAGAATTCAATCATTATGAATGAGAGGGAGGAGGATTTGCCACATAAACACTTCTCGATCAAATGAAGGAGACATTTGTGAGGTAATCCATTTCATCTTGAGACATAGGTGGATAACGTCAAGTTTTTTGGGGGGCAGATGGTTGACTTTCTAAGGTTATGTCAGATGTTGGTAGAGTTTTGAAATGAAGTGAAATGATTTTTAATTATGTCTGAGAGAACTAACCGTCTATGGAACCACAAATGTTACAGTTGTTTCAACCATCCAAATGAGATGATATTTTATGTCTAAATTTTATACTTTATATACACTAAGTACCAACATGCATATTTCTATAGACCATTTGAAATTTTGTCATAGAACCTATAGAATCTAGTAGATAAACCCTGAGAATCTTTGCAGGGCCATTTTATTTCAACTACCGCATGTATTTTCATAAGGAAGTTATGACAACTCCAAGTGTTGTCCAGACTCATAAGATAGACTAAAAAATGCAAAAAAATTAAGAAAATATAAAAAATGGAATTACAAATTGACTAGTAGGTAGTCATGGCAGTTGTAAAATAGGGAAAATTAAGTATACATGGTAGCAGGAACTAATAGTAACATTATTTAGATTTTGGGCTGGATTTGAGTACAAGCTATGAGAAAACTCATTCTGGCACATTTACTTCTAATTTTTGGAGAGTTATTTTTGTTATGAAAATAAATTACTAAACATTGATAGGTGTATTACAGTGTAGAGGCATTGAGTAGAGTTGTTCTAAATCTTTCCAATAGCAAGGGCCATCTCTAGGCTCTACCAACCAAGTTCTCAACATAGACAAAAATTGGAGCATAGTGGAATTTAAGCAGCAAGTTCATAGGAATAGAGAGAGCTACAGAATTCTGTTAGAAAAATGTTTTTCACTATTTAGGACCAACTCTAGCATTGTAATTGTTGGATGAAGTATTCCCTTCAAAGATGATATAGTGGTTGTGTGGTTCTAGAGAGACCTTTAGCTTGTCTACACCATATTCTTGTTTGAATTGAATCCGTTATTATAGGCTGAACTATCTCTACACTGCATATAATATAGTGATGAAAAAAATTTGTATTTCCAATTAGATAGATTGGAAGAACTTCCATCACTTAGGAAGCAAATTACAAAACTTCTTGGATTTTAAGCTATTTGGAGTCTCTCATCTTCATTTCACTTGGGCTGGCATGGGCATGGAGGAATGCATCCTTGCTTATATGTATTATACACTTGAAATATTCCAATGGTGAGATCTTTCAATTAATGATTTGGAGTCTTTAGTGGAAGTGTTAGGCAAGAGCCAAGCACCAATATGGATAGATCTTGTATCACTATTTCCCATTGTAACATGGACTACACTATGTTGTCTTATGTGAGATGTAAACATTGTAGGAGTTGATGTTATTTACTTACTAGCAGTTGAGCCAGGAGGTTATACCATAGTGCAGATTACATGACTCCAATTGAGTTTATTCCTTGCATCTAACCACTTAGTCACATTGATTAAACCCCTTGATTCAAGATTTATGTATTTTTTATTTATGCTTCTGCACCTAAACCATGACAAGAGATAAATATTAGATTGCCTTGCATAGATTTGATTTTTCCTTGATTGGATAAATTGTTCCACTTGGCACTAGGATGAGAGTGCCAACACCACTCTCTACGTTAGGGATGCAAATCAGTTTTGCCCATACAATTGTGTTGAAACAATTGAATATATCACTGAGTGCTCTTTAAACCCCTATTATCTCATTCTTTACTATTTTTATCTCACCAATTATGAGTAGAGTAATAATGATAGGCAGAATAAAATAGCATGTCAACCAATTGTGTGCAACATTTCAATATCTAGTATGCAGGCAAGGACATATATACCATTCTAATATTTTTTTTGGTTGCTCATGCCTCAAAAATATTGTCATAATCAATACCTCAGTATATAAAAATCAAGCTACAACTCTTAGTGTCAATAGATATGCATATATAGTGAGTGGCTTCACTAGATTGTCATCCAACTCCTTTGACTATAACCATGTTGCTCTTGAGTCTTATCTAATTGGTCTTTTGAATCCTTTCTTATTAAATAACAAGCACCATTACCATTGTTAAGCTTTTTCATACTGAATTTGGTATGGATTTATCCTTCTAGCTAAATCCTTCCCATAAGTGAGAAAAGAAAAAAAGAAAAAATATATTAATGTCCATGAATGACCAAAAGGAGGTCAACAGGACTTGAGAATGCATTCACTTAAAATAGAAATAACTAAGGTGAAAGGACCCTAGGATCAAATACTAAGAAAAAAATAACTAAATCACTAAAAAATAACTGACAGCCAAGGCCCAAAGCAGTAAACCCCAACCCATATGGTTAAGGTTCCAATACAAATAGCCATGTGGGGAGAGCAAGAACCCTAAAGGGCATAGGCTAATTCCAAACACTAGATTCTAGTCCCACAAACATCTTTGACCATGCCTAAAATGGAGGAATCATATGTGTTATTGTCTATCACTATGAAATGGCCAATGCATGATATAATAATGCTCATCAAAAAGTGTCTAGGGCTAAGGGGGGTAGGCTAGATAGAAGGATTATTGTCTTTGCAGAGAGATGAGTACACCATGTAAAATTATAATCATATAAGATAATTTTATAGGATATGACTCAATATATTAAAATAAGGTAATTTGAAAAAAAAATTGAAAAAGCAAACAATCTAGTAAAAGCCCAAATGCTAGGACTGCTCAAGAATATCTAAAAATAGAAATCAAACGGTCTGAACATGTAAAGCACAAATTATAAAAGGGATTTCAAAGCTCATTTTCATGCTTTTGAGAGTTGAGTATTGTTTCAAAAATATGGCACAATCTGAATAATAAAGATAGCTGACTAGTTTCCTCAAATCCAAATAATGTTTTATTCAATTGTTTGTCATTCTGTAAAATTCCTTTTAGAATGTGCTGTATGTTTAAAACTTTTTTATTTCCTTACATTAATTCCTATAACATTTGTTTTAATATTATGAGTGTCCCTACTAATAGTTATTAAACTATTTCCATAGATCTCCTAGTGTTAAGGGAGTTTACCTCTTTGTGTTTATTGACATAAGTAGATATAGTTGTGCTCTAAGGGATCCAAGGAAATACTTGGTGAGGCCATCCACTATCCAAATAATGAATGTAGAAAAAGGATGCATCTCAAAGGGGTGTTAATATTTATACCATGTATAGGAAAATGTCTATAGTCCCCAAAATGTGGTGGAGTATGCCTAAGGGAGTCCAACCACACACCCAGATATGAACAGTGAATTGGGAGCACACTCAGGCATCCCCAAGTGTCTCTCAAGACATCCACAAGAATGTATTACTTGCTCTAAAATACCAAAAAATGCTATTTAATTTGATAACTATGACAATGAGGAACTATGTAATCGAATGATGATTTTAACAATTTGGCATTGGAAGGATTTTATAATCCCTGTATTGAGGAAGTTTAGAAGAATATACACACATTTGCATCCTATCAATTCTTTCCCAATCTTTAGTACAAGAAATCCCAAGTTCAGTGGCATGAAATTTGTATTTTAATATTTTATTTGGCACTTTTAAAACATAATATTCAATACTGTATACATGAGAAGCAATCATGGATAGTATATAACAAGCATTATTCCATCCATAATGGCTTAATAATTTATGAAAATTCAAATATAGATGGAAAACTCTACAATTACTCCATGAATACTAAGGATAATAATCATAAATCTCCAATACATGCATCATGCAAATCAATCAAGGATAAATTAAAAATGTTCCAGAAATGCAATATAGATAATGTTTCAAGATGAAGATTCGTTACCTCTCCAAATAAGTCTAACACGTGAATATGTTTTTCTTCCACATAACAACCAAAAAGTATAAAGTAAATCTAAAATAATCACATAGGAAATATAAGTTGTGAGATTAAATTTTAGACACGTCGCCATACCCCCTCATACCAGCATGTTGGAAATGTTAAACCAAATGATAAATATGAATCTCTACATTTCATGAGCCAGTTGTGGGGAAGGCAATTCATAACTTTGATAGAAAAAATCACTTCATATTATTGCATACTATATATGTTAAAGAAACCAATAACCAATGCCATCTATCAATCATTGGGATAGACCCAAAAAATGATGGATCTTAGGGATAGATATGTTATTTCTACCGCTACACTCTTAATTATGTCCTTGAATAAATTCTAGTGAAAATGAAAGTATAGGAGTTGAACATGGTTTTGGCCTCCCACATAATTTTTGTTGGCAATATGAGAGGCTCCTTACGAGTAATGCCTCAAATATCCAACCATGAGATCTCATTAGTATTAGTTTCCCCTTCTCTTTAGGGATTAGGCATGCATTTGTATGGAGGCATAAATATATGGTTATTTCTTGTGAACTTACAAGTAGTGTAAAGTGTACTTGTGTAGGATACACAATTGATTAAATAATATGAATATAGATTTTGTAACACTCACATGTAAAGGCATTCATGAAACAAATAATATGTTCCAAAAGGAACTGATGTAGAGGAAGAGAGTTAACTAAAACAAATTGCAAGTTTCAAGTGTCACATTCCTTCAAGCCTCCTTCAAGTATACAACCTACTCTGATACCAATCTGATGCACACAGAGAGAGAGAGAGAGAGAGAGAGAGAGAGAGAGAGAG
Organism: Torreya grandis; assembly: GCA_037957365.1. Classification (NCBI taxonomy): domain Eukaryota; kingdom Viridiplantae; phylum Streptophyta; class Pinopsida; order Cupressales; family Taxaceae; genus Torreya; species Torreya grandis. The sequence continues at coordinate 2,385,648 of JARHVA010000892.1, read as the reverse complement.
AGAGAGAGAGAGAGAGAGAGAGAGAGAGAGAGAGAGAGAGAGTTAACTAAAACAAATTACAAGTTTTTTCTTTAACACTATTCCCTAGCCCTTCTTAAATACAAAGCTTGTAGCTTTGGAGAATATACAATGGATCCAGACAAACCAAGACCATTTTTAGACACCCATTATCCTCTTACAACTTCACAACAAGATTCAAGTTTTAATTCTCAAGGAAAGCCTATGAACTTCACTAGTCCTTTCTACAATTAGGTCTCTTCACTGACACAGTCTTAAGTCTCGTACTAGTACAATTTTGAAACCTTCAAAATATTGTAGAGCACATAAATTTTCCTCAAATTATAAATTTTGAAAAAAAATTAATGGTGGAAATGTCAGATAAATGGATTTGAAGTTCAAAACCTTAATTCAACGTTACACAGGCCTGAGACAGCAAGAGAGGAGATAAAAAGGGATATTTTAAATTCAAAGGGGTTTATAAAAAATTAATATGTGAATAAGGTCTACCCCAACAATCTTAAACTTTCCCAATAGGTATTTAGGCTTGAACAACCATCAAAAGATTACAACTTGAATACTTACAAAGTTTTGGGACTGTCTACCAAACTATATGCATGAAAATGGGGCTTAGAGTGTGATCTTGTTCCCTAAATGGATTTATAATTATCTAAATATATTATCCTTAACAATTAGAATCCCTCTACTACCCTATCAACATCCCAAAACATCAAAATAATTCCACAACTTACCTCTGTCCTCTTTGATCTAGACTTTGACAAAAATAGGGTCTTCCTAGCTTGTATTTGGTGACTATATTTGAAGATCAGAACAAGAATGTAGTCTCTTCAAAGGAACATAACAATGTGATATTTTTTCACTTACCAAGAAACTCATATGGGTTCACCAATACTCTGTGAAGGCCTTCTTATATTCATTGATCTTCATTCTAATACAATGACCTCTCATAGAATTATGTAACACAGGCAGTATATATGGAAAATCTTGATCTTTTTCTAGTATCACCCTTCTCTACACCTTTTTCCACCTTCAATGAGACTCTTATACTAAAACTCCTTCATATAAATCCCATGAATCAACTCAGACAAATTCCATCTCCTTGTTCAAACTGTATCAGAACAAAGTCTTCAATATTGTCTAAACTATGTATTGTAATCTGAAACATGAAAATTGATAACAAGAATACACCAAAATTGAAAGGAACAAAAATATCATGTTATTCACATATTAAAAAGATAACAAGAACCATAAATATCACTAATAAACTATCAACTTGATCATTGTATCAACATCACATGTGATCCCAAAATTGTATGCATGATTTCTGGATTTCTGTACATGGCACTTTCTTCATTTCTCCTTCTTGGAGTTCTCTTTCTCCCACCTTATACACATAAAAATGAACCTTCTTCTAACTTATAAAACCATTTGTAACTCCTAAAAAATCTATAATGGATTCTTGGTCATCTTCAATGTATGCCAATTCTTGGTGACTAGCCTTCTTTGGTGTTATACAAGGTGGGAACAGGGATAATATGACCAAAAACGTGGAAATCAAGTAAATAACATCCTAAAATCCAAAACACCCCTAAACAAACCAAAATCCAACATTAGAATCACACAAGAACGTGACTAGGACCCCACAAACCATGAAAGAAATTCAAATTTTTGAATTGGTAGTTTTCGGCGGGAAAGTGCCAAATGAACTCCAATTCAAATTTCATGCAAACATAAGACCTATAAATGACTCTATATTGACCTCTATGTCTACTAAGGCCTCTAAAGACTCAAACCACTGAAAGAACAAGCCAAAATTTTAACTATCTAGTTCCTACTAGGTGATGGCCCTACATCAAGAACTTCCATGGAAATGTATAAAGAATAACTGTTGTAAAAGGGAAAGTATCTATAAGTTCTTAAAAACATGGTCATACAAAATGGGGATATAATATATTGTGCACTCTCATAAATATTCATTTTGGGGGTGAACCATTAAAGTTATATATTCATAATCAAAGAACTAGAATAATCTCAAAAAAAAGGAATAGGAAGAAATTTCAGATATATCTTCAAAAAGCACCAATTTAAACTTTGATGCTGACCACATGATAGGTAAATTACTATGATAATTCTGGTGAACAGTAATTCTAATGAAATTGCCCTACCTATCCTAGGTATTGTTCAGCTAAAAAAATAACCATAAATTTTTTCTCGTGTTGAGGGAGAAGAATGAGAGATCAAATTTACTACTTACCAGTAGTCATATTGTAACAACCACTCTGTCTTAACCAACAATTTCATTACATTACAATAAATACTCACTTCTGAGCCCTATTTTTTATTGTTTATGCCAGATCTCTAGTTGGTTGATGAAGAGGTTTATTTTTCCTAATCCTTATGGATCACCTTCACTCTTGTATCCAAACAAATTTAATCCAATATTGTCAACCGAATACATTGAATCCAAATTCAATAGGATCTGTGTGATAATTGGTCACCACCATACCCCAGTTACCAGATGGGATGGTTCTCCTGCCAAAAATAGGGTTTACAGTAACTCCGCTAAGATGGGGGGTTGCCCATTTACCTCATATAGCATATGCTTGACAAGATATTTATAATGACACCTAATTCACTTGACTTTTACAGTAGTATGAACCTTAACTTGTTTTCCATTTCTTGACAACAATAAAAAACTGCAATCCCCCAGATAGGAGAAGTAGACTATAATAAGCACATGATCAAGAAAGAATATATTCAAATTGCACATCAAAGCTTGAGGTCCCATCGGTACCCATGTTCTTGTGATCCTGACAACTTTCTTGCGAACCTGACAGCTGAAAGTATGATGAGCAATTTCATGTTACCCTAGGTATTTAGTACACTCATCTCAAAGTTAGTTGGCTACTATTTAAATATTTGTATGTGCATCTTATGTTATCCACTCCACAATTAGTTCCCTATTCTTTATTGTCTTCTCCAATAAACAAACCTCTGAAGTATAGACAGCATTATATGTAAGTAAACTCTTTTTTCCCTAAAAGATGTGATGCAATGGTAACACAAGTATTTATAAAAGTGTGACCGAGGTTCAAATCTTTCACACTACAATAAGACAGCGCAAAACTCTAGCAAAAATGAAGCCACAAATGACATAATCATTATTTGAATGTGATCTATGTTTACAAATCTTAAGAATGTGGCCTAAGCTTAACCACAAACCTTAAAAGGTAGCTCATATACTAAATGAAAATTTACCCAGCATTAAAAAATTGAAGTTCAAAAAAAAAAAAAAAAAAAATCCCACAAAAATCTTTCATGGATAAAATATAAAACATAGAAAATTATGCAAAGTCTTCTCCCGTGAAAATAATTTTAACTGAAAAAATTAAAAAATGCCATCAATTAAGCCAAAATGTATTCCTGCAAGGTCATTTGAACGATTCCATCATTTTAAAAAAAATGAATAAATGAAAAGTCTCCAAAATCTATTTCTTATATTAAATTTAAAATTACAAAACTATTCAAATTCTTCTCCCACGAAAATTAGTTTGAACCGGAAAAATAAAAAATACCATCAACCAAGACAAAATGCATCATGTAAGCTAATTTAAACTTCGAAAACTTAGTTGTCATGTAAACTAACTTGTTTCAGAAGCTGTGGAATGACATCAATTGGGTTTCCCTTGAACAGGAGCAGACGAGATCCTCTGCTTCTAAGACTCCCATCTAAATCATCAAGGCACTCCAATAAAAACCGAATTCTATTGATAACCACACGAGCAGACCCAAGAGAAGGAGCACTGGATCCGGTTCCAAAAACCATGGATACAAAACAAGCACTGGGTATACGCATTCTGGCATGCATGTTCCACAGCAGGGTTGTCATGAATTCTCAGCCCCTTTCTAAACCAAATTAAAGAATTCCCTTCCATTGCTTTCGGATTAGCCGAACTGGAATGGCCACTGGTATGAAGAAACCAAGGAAGCTTCTGGGCTGCTATGGGTCTGAGCTGTATCGAGACGAACATGCACCAAAATTTACAATGGTTTTTATGTTTTCTGCTGGAGGACTAAAATGTAGAAAATTTCGCTGCAGTGGTAATATATAAATTGTTAGGGGAAATCGTTTGAAGACTAGAAAAAAAAGCTTTACCGACTTAAGAGATTGAAACAGCGAAAAAAGAAAAAAGCAAAAAATAAATAAAAGCTAAAAAAACAAAAACAGAAAAACCCGAGTGAGTCATAATTATCTTAGCCTTTGGTTTCATAGTTTTCCTTTATATATATATATATATATACAAATTTAAGGAGATATACAAAGGATGAGACAATATGCCTTATTCCTGGAAACTAAGCTGGAAAGGGGAAAAAAACCAAATATTTCGAATTGGAGCACGTTTTCTTTTCATGTTTGCGATATTTCAATAAAGGTGTTGTTTTTAGTGGATATTTCAATGAAGGTGGTGTTTTAGTGGGTTTTATATTTTTTAGAATATAAAAATTGATAAGTATGTTTAGTTTTAGTGATGTTTAGATAAAGGTGGTCATTTTTAAAATATTTTATATGTGTAAAATATTTATTAAATAAGTATTTAATCATTGTAATGAAATTATTTAAATAATTTTGTGGTATGGAAGCATTTAAGGTAGTTTTGTGGTAAAAAGGTTCACTATAAATATGTATTGATGAAATTTGAGATTTTAAGATGATTGATATATATATAGATATAGTAAGTATAGTATTGTAGTTATGAATAAATATATGTCACAGATTAAGTATCAAAACTTTTATGTAATAAATGAAAAAATATGGATTATAAATAAGAGAATTACCATAAATTTTAGGTTATAATATTGATGTTTACTTCAAAGAAGTAAATGTCAAAAGTCCAAATATATCATATATAATAGAATTTTGAATACATAGTAAAAATCTCAAATGCATGACTATATGTATTGAAATCATATTAAAGAAAAATAAAGTAAGTAAAATATTATAATACAAGAAAAATGTCATGATATTTATGCCTTCAAACCCATGTTATGTCATATGAGGCATCAATCAATGTGGTGGTGTTGGTTAGTATTCCTTAATATATCTCATCAAAAAATTGATCTTTATTTTCAAGACGAGCTTTGTTTAAATCTCTAAAATTAATGTAGATGTGAATGTGTCTACTAGGTTTTGTAACTGTGATAATGTTGGATATCAAAGGGATAAAATTAATATGATCATTTAAAGGTTGAGTCTTAATTTTGATGTAGAACATAGGTATACTAATATTTTCTTAGAGTAGGAATTAAGCATCCATCACAAAGCATATAAGAGGTAGGAACACAAGTAGAAACTCTAAGGGTGTGTATGTGAAAAAATTTTGTATTCATGACTTCTTTAGATTTGTGTATCATTTCATAAATGAAATTAAGGTTTGGAAGAAGATTTTTCCTTAAAATATTTAGTAACATGTTCATTAATATTTTTATCCTTTAAAAAATTTAAATTTTACAATTTAGCATCCAAAAAATACTCTAATATACGATGGCAATCAATAAATGAACATACAAAAGAATCTGAACCTTACAAATAAAAAGGGTGAATAAACTTTAGGATTAGAATATAAAAAATAAGTGAAATTAATAAACTTTTAAGGAAATGAGGGCTTAGAAAGCCCTAAGTTGAATGTTTGAATGGTCGGGGTTCACCATTTATGTTTACCCTAATTCTAGTTTATGAAAAATAAAGAACAAACTATTATAATGAATAAATATATTAAGATAGCTATGGAAATATAAAACATAGAGCTACCCAATTAGCTAACAACATTAAGAACATAAAGTAATGAATAATTAGATTATGCAAAATGAGTACAAAAATATAAGAAATAATCACACCTAATTTTTGTAATTGAAACTTGGAAGTTTGGATTTCTGTATGACTATGCAAGGTAAATTTGCATTGTTCTAAACTCTAATTTGACCCCTAGATCTTTCTAGAAATAATTGTGTTATGTATAGGTTTGACCTAAGTAGACTTGTGTTGGATAGATTCGGGTTGTCATGGTTATTTTTATTTTGTTGAGTCTAACCTACACAAGGTTGTGAATTCTACTTTTTCTTCGTGTCCCTGTGTTTTCCTCTTTTTTCTAGGTAAATACTATTGAATTGTAGATTCCTTATCTTTGACTTAGCATAACACTCAAAACAAACAAATGGGTTATGGATTTGGTTAATTATCGAAACAAAGTTGTAAATTATGTATCCTACACACTAAAATTAGACCTCCATGTATTTTTGAGTTAGTGTGAATAGAATAGCTCAAGCAAATATTTTGAACTTTCTTTTCCCTAAAAATTATGATGCAAATACGTGCAAGCTAAAACCTTCATTTGATACAAGGTGATGGTGAGAGACCAAGATAAACAACTCCATCACAAGTGTGTAAGATGTGACTTAATGTAGTTCAACTTGAACCAGGAGGAATAAAGTAACTCAATGTTTGGCTCTACTCTAGGTCTAGACCTTGATAGTGTATTCTCTTCAATGATCCTTTTTTAATCTAAATGGTTTAGGGTGACTTGTAAATATAGGACACTCTAGGATAAGATGTGTATATTAACTAGTTTTAGAAATGTAAGTTAAAGGAGTAAGATCAATGGCAGTAGGTGAAAGGGCCCACAAAGGCAAAAGAGACACAATTGTGTAGGGAACAAATTTATATAGGGCAAACTTATGTAAGGTGTAGGCAAACTTGGAGTAAATAAGGGCTCAAATATTGATTAGGAACATGATAATATATGAGATTTAGTCCAAATATGTCAATAAATAGATTCTAATAAATGTTAGGAGTTATTTTAAGGATCAAGGGCCAAATGGAGACCAATGTGGGTTTAGAGAAGTCCTAAAAAATGAAATATACAAAATTACATCAAATATGATAAATTGGGGATAACACTAAGAAAATAGGTCTTGTACCAAATTTAGGTGTCTAAATCAAGTGCAAGGCACTTCATTTTTTTTACAAGAACATAAAATCAATTTATACTAATACTTAGGCTATTGAAATATAAAAATTGTGTTGAATAAAAAATAAACAATGTTAGTAAAGGTTTTTGAAAAACCCATAAAAACATGCTAATGTTTGTATTGTGTGAAGTGGAAGACATGTTTAGAACTCAGACAGGGATATATGACAAGTTAGAGTATCCATTATGTTCAAATTTAATGATTATCCATAGAAACATAGACTTAAATGCGGAGAACATTCATTATTATTATTTGATTAAACATATTCAAACAAAGTAGAGTATAACTATGCACAAAATAAGTGGAGAAGACATTTGAAAGAACCATCAATATAACTCTATATTAATCTTTTATATTTTGGAACTATTTTCCATTACATATGATCAATATTTAAATAACTTACAAAGGCTTTGGCGCTTCACATTTTATCCGTTCATTTATATCTTCAAAGGAGTCTTTTCGTATATGTGTTGAATACATACAAAATTATTGATCCAAAACTCAAAAGTTTTGGTTGAAAGATATTTTAAAAAAACACACAATTAATAATGTTATCTCTAAGAAGAGATGTTTTATTGCTCAAAATTGCAGATACAACATATGCATATCTCTAGGAAGAGATGTCCATTTTCATTTTCAGGCTACATCTATTTTTGTACATACTTTGAAAGTAGGAAGAGGATGTAGAAGGTCACCAATCTTGAGGGAGATGAGGTGGTTCAACTTCCACAATTTACAACATTACAGAATTTGATAAATTACTATTTTTATAAACTTATTATTTTTAGAATGCACTATTAAAATTAAAATTTAGTGCACTTCAATTGATTTTTTAGGGGTCAAAAACCATTGAATGAATCTCAGTGCCATCTCATCACATTTTTCTCATTCTTAGCTTTCCAACAGTTCAAACGGGAAGTCAATCAGAGCTATGGTGTAAAATTTATGTCTCTCAAAAGTTCTACCACCAATTGAAGTAGAACCATTGCCCAAACTATTACCTGAAGTGTCGTCTAGATCATTCCTCCCTCTTTGAGAAGCAATGGTCCCTATTGCATCAATATTTGATCCAAAACTCAAAAGTTTTGGTTGAAAGCTATTTTTTAAAAACACACAATTAATAATATTATCTCTAGTTCCATCTCATGGCATTCTTAACTTTCCCATGGTTCAAATGGGGAGTCAATCGAAGCTATGGTGTAAAAGTTATGGCTCCTAAAATTTCTACCATAAATTGGAGAATAACTGTCACCCGAATTATCACCTGAAGTGTCATCTAGATCAATTATATACATTATACAACATGTTATATATCACACGCTTGTCATTCATATATACTATGCAATTTTATGTTCTTATGCCTACTACCAACACCTTCCTAGACTTTAACATTTATCTCATCCCAAAATAAAGTCATAGGAAGTGTGTTGAATGCTAGAGCTAGTGGAATTTCCTATACTACAATGTGGGTTTGGTAAAAAAATAATTCTTATGGTTATCGTTCAAGGTATCATTTATCAATTTTCACCTCTTGTGCACTGCTTAGCCACCCTTTCAAATTTTCAACTAAGTAACGTACAATCTATCACCCTTTGTATATTTCTAATAGATTGGCATAATAAGGAGGCAACCCTTTATGGGTTTTCAATTATCTTGACTCTTTTCATAATACTTATGGCCTTTTTGTTGGTTGAAATTGTGACTCACTCAAACATAGTTATGAATTAACTATGTGAATGAACAAAAGTATTCAACAGCTCATGGGATGAAATTCCCCTTAGTTTTAGGATTTTTTTAGTGATCTAAGGGCCAAAACATTTGAATAATTTATTATACTAGGTGATAGATGACATGTGAGAGAGTAAATTCAATTAACCCCTAAAAGATGGTAGGTTATGATTATTTCCACCAAAGGTTTAAATATTTTCCTCTAGATATTTAAGCTCTCACTATTGGTTCCTCTATCAATAGGATATTTACAATGTAAATGGGTAAATCATTTATCATTAAAAAAATGTGAATGAGAGAGAAGATTAGGGAAGAAAAAAAGATAAATCTCTTGATTGGAATAGGTCTTCCAGTACTTAGAAATTGGATTAATGTGGTTTGTAGTTAGTCATTGGGCATCAAATCTAGCTATTGCATAAATTGAAACACCATAATGAGTAAGACTCCAAGGAATAATATGTAAACATGAAATCTAAAACTATAATCTTACTATGAACAACAAGGACTCTCTGGTATTCATTTTATTCCACTAATTGATCTGTTTCTATGCAATTTCGCTTTCACATTCAAAGGAGGAAAAATGAGAAAATTAAAGAAATAGTCAAGGCTTGTATGTACCTGGATATAGTCTGCGCACCGTAATCCAGACGTTGTGAGAACTCCTCTTTTGTTGTGGAGGAATGACACCTGAAAGAGATAGACACTAAAAACACGAAGAATGTTAGTTGATAAGAAGGTGGATTGCCAAGCAAAAGATTGGTCCTAGAAGCGCTAAGGCTTCTTGGAGGATGACAATCCACTGTTTAAGACAGAATATGACAGAGACAGAAAAGAGAAATAATGAAAGATGTGAAAAGAAAGAACTAAAAACAAATGCGTACCTGAAAAGCTGCAATCTGCTAAACACAGTCACCGATGTCGGTGATATTACCGGCGTCGGTCAGGGAGGTCACCGATGACGGTTAGACTGCCGACGTCGGTAGGGGAAGTGGACGAGGTCAGTCAGGGCAATTAGCCAGGGACAGGTTACATGTCTAGTTTCTGGTCTGCAGAATGGATTTGGTCTCGTCTGAGGGTCTGAAGGTCTATGAGGGATTCAGAGGGACTGTTTAGGATCTAAGGGACTAAAAATCTTGTCAGAAAAAGGAGTAAGGAGCAGGAAAAAGGCTTTTCAGCCTTTCTGTAGAGCAATTTAGTCAGGTTGATTAGATGGGTCTTCAGATGGTCTGTAGGTCTCTGATAACTTATGATGGGTTGATTGGATAGAGGGTGTTGCCTAAAGAGAGACTAAGGGAGTGTCAAAGGCAAAGAAAAAGGAATAAGGGGTGAGAAAAGGCTTTTCAGCCTCTCCGAGAAGAACAGGGAAGGTTGGGTCAAGGATGCTTGGAATAGACAGAAGACAGAATACTAATATATTTGAAATGATATTAGAATGAAAACAGTACAAATACTTAGCTGTGATATGAATTGGCAAAGGTGCAGAAGCTGTGTTTCGGTTGTTGCTGGTGATAGAGATATCGTGCAGTCCCTGTGCAAAATGTCTGATGCAAGACCTTAGTGCCTAGAAAGTGTTGCCAAGAATGTTGATCCCTGCAAGAACACTAAGAAGCCCAGAACACTGAAAAGCAAAAGCACGAGAACTTTGTTTCATCGGAAGAGGATTCGAGAGTCGTGATTAGCTTTAGAAATTAGCCGATTTGTGATTTGGATCGTCAAAGGGTCAGAAAATTTGGTTAAGTATAACCGACGTCGGTGATTCCACCAGCGTCGGCAGACATTTGACCGACGTCGGCGGGTTTAGAACGGGCAAAAAGAGCCACCAAGCCCGTTTTTCATCTGCCAAGTGCACTATCTGTTGGAGAATGTCAAAGGTTGGGCTAAATACGCACGAGAGTTGGTTAGACGGTTAGAGAGAAGTAAGAATAGGTCTTGGGTGAGTCATAAGATGGGAATTAGTCCAAGGCGAGGTGCCATGGGTGATGTGTCCAAGGAGGGGGGTTAATTCAAAATAAGTTTATTATTTTAAATTAGTAATTGCATGTTTTTAGGAAAGGGTTAGGAATGGACCAAGGGGGAAGGTGACCAAGGGTTAGACACTATTTAGGTGTCTACATGATCATCGATCCAAACAAGTGGAAACACTTCATTATGAACCAATCTCGATGATAAAATTGTTGGATATCTACTCTAGCTTTGTCTATTCCACATGGTTATGCTTATTCTAAAGACAATATATCACTTTCCATATGTACCATTTTTTAATTAAATGTTGATGCCCAGGCAATATCAAATAATAGATTTATCTTTTCTATAAATCGGTACATTAAGTTCTCTTGATAAACCTACTCATATCTATCTTTTGAGTTAACTTTGTATGCAAAAAACATACAGCTAACCTATTAATCAATCCTAGCTCAGAGAAGATAGATCCTACTTACACTTTTATTTGTTGATACATTATATATTCAAGGTCATGACCAAGATGGATCCACTAGACCTAACCAATGGATCCCTTACCACAATAACATCACTAGAGAGGGTTCTAAAGCCTATAGTCAAACAACACTATGTAATAACCCTAGCTAGGTCCTATGTTTTTATATTCACTAATTAAATGACAAGTAAAGTAATATTTAATCTATTGCTCACCAAATCTTGTGGTATAAAGTGGGGAAAATAAACATAAAAATTAAACATGCATAGAATATCTATACTCAATTTGATGTATAAGAAATCTCAATATATGACAGAGAAGTACAATTGCTAATCTATCTACTTTAACAAAGGAGGAACAAAGTTAAGAATACTTATCTTTGAAGATGAACCCATTGAGCCTCAATATCTCCCTTGGCCAAGGTGCTTCAAAAAAGATTATTGTGGTATGTAAGGATAACAAGGATAAGTCAGCTCTATGATACACAACTTCTTTATGCATCTAAAAGACTTATCCATAAAACAAGATATGTATCTCCAAATAAAGTATTAAAACCCTAGGCAATGATCCTCAAGTATAATGGTGGATAAGCAGATGCATAATATAAAAATATTCTTCTTCTCTTTTTAATAAATGATGGAAATGGATGTGTATATATAGTTGAATCTAACCCTAAACCTTTCAAAAATTTAGCTGACAGGTTTGGCCCAATTCAAATCTATATCATTATTTGATAAAAACAAGTTAGGTCCCAATCTAGGTCATCTAAACATAACGTATAAATATCAATTAGAATACATAGTCAGCCCAAGTTGACATTATTCAGGAAATGTCAAAAAGGATTTTAGGCTTAGGTAGGGGTTAAGTAAGGCAGTGAATTACTTGGATAAGTGTGTAAGAGATGAGACAAAGATTAAGTGTATAGAATAAGGTCGTACTGATTTCAAGTGATGGTATAGGAAACAACAATCTTGTGAAATACCAATGGTCTACACACTTTTTTCTTAGTGCACCCTTTAAGGCGTGCACTTAGATAGACTGAGACTCGACAGATTCTTATAAAGGAGAAAGTATTAATAATTGATAAATTTTGAAAATATTAGGTGTATACATATGCCCTACTCGAAGCTCATCACGTATCATGTAAGTGCAACATGAGACAGTGCTTCAGGAAAAAACATAACAACACATAATGTTGAAGCTAAAAAAATTATAACAAAAAGAAAATAAGATAAATGAAATGACAAAATTAAAAAATACATACCTTTGCTTATCTTAGTATTGTAGATAAGAAATGAAGTGAAAAAATGTGAATGTGTCTAATGTAGGTAACATTAGATGAACCTGTAGAAATTAATGAAAAAGGGTGAAAATTTGAATTTTTTAAAAAATATACATGTAATATGTGAAAAGATTCTCTACAATGCTAGGATTTTAGAACATCTTTCAGTTCAAAAAAATAGATAGTAGAAATAAAGATATGGTCTAAAAATAAAATTTGGTTATAAATATTTGATAGGTAAATAATTTTGAATAGTAAATATAAATAGAGTGAAAAAAAATTCATTTGTTATTTTTACTATTTTGAGAAAACATTGCTCTGAGAGACCTAATTTGAACCTATAAAAAATTTTAAGATAATAAATAAGCAAATGAAATGAAACACACAAGAATTCAGATCAATGCAATTATTTTAATTGAAAAAATACAATACAAACCTTGCACTAACACTAACTAATGCAAATTTTACAATATAAAATATAATAATCAAAGAGCAAGTAACTACTTGAATGTAAATTCTAACTAATTGGTCATTCTTAAATGTTGTTAAGTTATAATAAAATTTTAAATCAATGTGATGGGAATTTGGCTATAAGAAGGAACTATAAAGTAATATATGCATAATTTTAGGTAGTTTAGGTTGAAAAAGATCTTTGTTGATGACAATATTTGCTTGGTATTGGGGCATACCCCCTCACTTCATAATCCTGCAGCGATAAGGGCTCTAGGGGATTTTCCAATATATACCATCAAACACATGTTTATACTTGGCTAGAAAATCAAGTTGGCTCCCCCTTGGTGATGAAATCTAAGTAGGTAGACCTTGGGATGAAAAATGTTTAATGTTTTTTTATGTAAAGTGATTTAAAAGTATGTGCAAAGAAAAAAATAGTGTGACTAAATTGTAAATTAAAAAACCACTTAATTAATCTATGTTTGTTACTCTAAGCATGTAAGCAATTGAAATTAAAGGTGAGCTAATTAATAACAAGATAGGTTAATTCTTTTAAATGTGAAGAGTACAAAGTTGGTTTAGGCAAAACTATATGCAAACAATGTAGAACAGAGTTGACAAGGTCACTACTGTTTTTCAAAATAAGATATAAAATAACATAGTCGAATAGGTTAACTATGTCTTCTAGATAGAAGACAGGCTACATAACTATGTTGAGTTAGGCGACCCAGTTTGTTGTAGGGTTGTAGTTTTATAGACTGCAAACTTGTGAAAAACAATACTTTAAATAAAAAATTGAAATGATAGAGAAGGTAAGAATAAAATCTTAGTGTTTTTAAGATGTTTAGCTTACAAAAAATTATATTATGGTGCTTCAAGTATTTATTTAAATATTTTACAAAAAGAGTCAACTGGGTCAATGAAGTCTGCAAAACTTGTGTGTTGAAAAGGAATTTATGAATAGAGTCGACTGGCTTGACTATGTCTACAAATTGATTAAAAAAGAACTATTAAAAGAGTTGACTAAATCGATTATGTATGCAATCCTATAATTGAAGAAGAATATTGTGTCAAACTGATCGATCTAGTCACTTGTATTTAGAGAATACTTGCACAAACAAAATAAATTCATTTTATGTTGATTGTATATTAAACCTATGTACAGAATGTTATAATTATACTGATAAGTTCGATATAGTACTACAAAAATATGAATATATAATATGATAATAAAAATGAATGCATGAAATAAAATCAATAATATTTTGATACATCATGTTCATTAGAATATATACAAAGGAAAATGAAGTTGACATATTAATCGATCTTAGCTCGAAGAACATAAATCCTACTTACACTTTCGCTTGTTGATACATTATATATTTGGGGTCATGACCAAGATGGATCTGCTAGAACTAACCAAGGGATCTCTTACCATAATACCATCATTAGAGAGGGTTTCAAAGCCTCTATTCAAACAACACTATGCAATAATCCTAGCTAGGTCTTATGTTTACATATTCACTAAGTAAATGACAAGTAAAATAAAATATAATATAGTGCTCACCAAAACTTGTGGCACAAAGTGGGGGTAATAAATATAAAAAGTAAGCATGCATAAAATATCTATAATTAAGTCAATGTATAAGAAATCATAATACATGGGAGAGAAATACAACTATTAATCTATCTACTTTAGTAAATGAGGAACAAAGTTAGAAATACTTACCTTTGAAGGCAAACCTATCAAGCCTCAATCTCAACCTTGACCATGGTTCTTCGCAAAAGGTTGTTGTGGCATGTAAGAATAACAAGGATAAGTCATCTCTACGCTGCACAACTTCTCTATGTGTTAGGACCCCTTTTTGAGAAGACTTGATCCCGTACCAGCTGGACCAACCTTGGTATATAGAGACCCTTGGAGGGAGTGAAAGAACCTTTTTTCACACCATGGCACTAACTAGATAGACTCCTTAAATCCTTGAGCTAACTGGCTGATGGTCATATAACATCATGAGTCTCGAGGCATACCTACCCAATCTTGCACATGGTGGTTTGAGGCTTGAGAAACACAAAGATATTAGTGGATTAGGTAGGCATACATCCCCAACTGACATCCTAGCACCCGACACACACCTTGAGTGTCTTATATGGTGTAATGGAGTTGGTGAGCTCTCAACTACCCCCCTTTAGCATGTCACTATCCAGTCAGCAAGAAGAGTGGACAGTGCTTATAAAAAGGACATGACATCCAAGAGAAAAAGGGAGGATTAGTAGCAGAACTCTAGTGAATTCAAGAGTGATAGAGGGATTAAACCTTGAGTGTTAAAGTAGCGGATGTGATCCATGTTCATCTATGAGCCTTTAGCACTAGTAAGAATAGGATTAAGCAGTGAAGGTTGCTACTAGTTATTGTAATGAGTACCAAATGATAATGGATGAATATTAGTTACTAAGTGTTATATATTATTATGTTATATTGGTTAAGTTGTGTTCCCCCCTATGAATAATGTTGATGAACTAGGACTCACCCTATAATAAGTCGTGCCTTGTGTTATTTAGACCTCATACCCACCATGAAGGCCCTTGAACTAGACTTAATATCAAAGGTGGACTTAGGATGAATGGACATCCCCTTATCTACCCCACTTTGTTTAAGCATGAACTGATCAACCTATCCTTTTGAGCCTCTATGTTAGAGACCTAGTGACCCTCCTAAACCATTATGTCCAACATATCCCTTGGTAGCACCATGACACAACTAGCCCAACATAGACTTGGTCCCTTCACTGTCATATTTTAGGTGAGTGCATAAGGCTTGTGGCTTATGTGAAACTGATGCTAGCATGATAGTGTGTTTAAATGTTATGCGCTAGACCTTGCTCCCCTTGCATCTAACTCCTGTAACCTTAGAAATTCTTGATAACTAGAGTTGTGTGTATGATCGAGTACAATGCCTACTTAATTGAACACTTAACTACAACATTTTGGTTCTATTATAGGAACATTTTGAATTTTATTGCTAAGATGTTGCAGCAGAGCAATGCTCTGAATATCACTTGAGAATGTCGAGTGTTGGCTAGAGCAAGTTAAAGATTGCTTTGCATGGAAGCATCCCATGTGTGAAGGAGAAAAGCCATAGAAATGGGTGTAGACTTATCTATATGACCCATTGTATGAAGTGTTATTCTATGAGTTACTTGAGCATGCATATAAATGGCTGGATATATATATTGATACTAGATGAAGAAGTTATGGACAGTGCCTCGAGTAAACCACAAAGCACATAGAAAGTTTGGAAAGCCTAGATGAAGTGTGGATGCATGACATAGACAAGTGGTAGGATGGTGATTTAAATAGCTATGTGTTAGAGTTCGTAGTGTCAACCTTTTTGTGCCCAAAAGAAGCGAAGCATGAGTTTTTTGAGAACCAAAGGGTACATTCTTCAAAAGACTCTGCACTAAGCTGAAGAAGCTCATGGTTGATTATGGGATAGAGACCATGAGGTTGGAAGGCTAAAAGTCCTTGCATGTATGGGAAAGCATGAGGGGGAGAAAGGGGAGGTGTAGGAAAGGTGCCATGGAATAAGAATAACAACTTGATACTCAATAGATTTGGACGCTGAACTATAGTAAGTGCAAATGAAGGTTGATGGAAGACTTGGAACTTGGAAGTGTTAAGAGGACCTATAACGAGAAGGAAGGGCATGGAGAAGGATATTTTGAAAGACCATAGTGTGTTGAGATGAAGGAAGAAACAAAGGGTCATATTTCACATATGGGTGTGGGATGTAGTGAGTCCCTACAAGAGAAGGCACCTAAGGATGTGTTAGAGACACCTACCCCCTTTGAACTTGAAATGCAAGCCCATGCACTAAATTCCCCCTTTGAAAATAGAAGATATGTAACTCAATCTGTTACCCTAATAAACTATGATTGGACCAAGATTTTGGATAATAGATTTGTGATTCAACAAGTGATCCTATATGAGGATTTGAGCAATGGTACATCTAACTAGTCTAAGTGATGTGAACACAAGTGCAAATATTCCCATGCAAGGAATGTTAGCTACACTAATTGGGTAATATCCCACAAGAAGTGGTATAACACCATCGGTGGGTAGAGCTATGACATCAACATCTATGGTACAACCTTATCCATTAGGGTTAACACTCAACCCTATTACTGGAGGCATTGGAAGACTAACCCCTAGATAGACATAAAGAAGTTAGGTACCGCAGAATCTCACACCACCACCACAATAGATATACTATGAGATGGCCATGCATATGCCTGAGTATCATGGAGTTGAAAATGTCTTAGAACATGTGCTAAAATGTTAGTTGTAGTGGAAAGCTTGGGGCATTACTTAGCTTGAGCGTAAGGCAACATAGTTCACAACAACCCTACTAGATCATACTCATACTTGGTATCAAAAGTTTGATCCAAACTAGGCTATGGTTGACTATGATGTGTTGAAAAAAGCATGTCTAAAGGAGTTTGACATTCTTTATTTTGAACAATAGAGCATCATGATGCTCAAGGAGATCAATGAAGGGTTAATTGAAAGTGTGCATTTATATGATGCATAGTTCAAGACTCTCCTCTCCAAGCTTCCTTACGATATCCACCCTTCCCAACACATGTAATGGTTTGTTGGGGACCTGTTAGAGCCATTCTAAAGGGTGTTATTCATAAATACCTTCATAGAACCCCATAAATTACTTGAATCTGTACTCCAGGCTGAGGTGGTAGGAAACACTAACACTAGGATTAGTCCCTTCATAGAAGTGTAAATTACATTGATGGCTTGTTAGTTACAGAAGCTTACTGTTTGACAGGCACATTAATCTCATAGTGGGATATAGTACACCGACTATGAGATAGAGGGGTATAATAAGAATAACTGCCTACATAATAATGTCCATGCAATACTCCCCAACTGTGAGGTTTTCCATGGAGTACATGACTTTTGAAATTATCCCCTATTGTAGCATGTTGATCAAGTAAATACTATAGTTTACTGCAAGATGTGTGATGCCTATGACACATGATAGTAGACTGTAGATTCATCAATGATATATGCCAAAACATGGAGAGAGGTGCAAGGTAAGATACAACTTCAGGTGGTGGCCAGATAGGCCAAGGGAATGAGGGTTATGGCCAAAACAATATGGGCTCTAACAACCAAAGAGGAGTGCATGGCCGAGCAGATGGATGAGGGGGAGGGAGATTCTTACCATGATCTTTTTATAAGTTTCGGTCAACTGAGCATTATCAGTCTGAATACCTAACATACTCAACATGTGGGTACTGTTGAGGCCCACATGCATTCAAAGACTGCCCAAATCTCTATAAGAAGCTGACTCAAGGTCAACCTAGCATGAATAGAGGAGCCATTATGGTATGATGTGAGTCCAAAGAAGGGAGATGGGCCCCCAAGACATAACAGACTCCCAAAGGGCCTTTAAAGGTGTCGATCATGACATGGAGTGGATGCACCACTTATCCACTAGCTATACCAAACCAAGACCTGTGCCTAAAATATGGTGATGCAAGCCACACTTAGTGCATAACATGACCAAATCCAAAAGTAGTGTTATTTCTTGATCTTATACACAAAAATGATATCCTACAATAAGTGTTGGCCATGATATAAGACCAATAGGGTGAGATCCATTTGTCCAAAGACCTAGAGGCACATGCCACCATGACATGTAGAAGACAAGACCAATAGGAAGCTGAAGTTTAGGAGTTGATCAAGATCCTACACCTCCTACAGATGAAAGGGGTACTATCCCTACTAAAGGGCTTGCTTCTAAGGCATTTAGAGAAGCACTAAGATGGAAAGCCATCCCCCAAGTAATAGAGATTGTAGCATCGTAGATGGAGTGGATGTGAGAAGTAAGGCATAGTCAAAACATTAAGTATGACTAGGCATTGATAATAGATGCCACTAGCAATGGGTGGTTGATTTGTGAAGTACTAGTCAACATAGGCATAGAGATCAATATCTTGACCAAGAATACCTGGGGAAAAATAGGGAAGCCACCCTTGAGACCATCACCAAACACATTGTTCATGGTAAATAAGACCTGAGTGTAGCCCAAAGGGATCTTGAACGGTGCCATTATGGACATCATGTGTACCGAGTTCTAAGTTGACTTCAATGTCATAGAGCTAGCAGAGGACAACTACCTAAAACTCTTGGGAAGGCCATGGTGCTATGCAAACAATGTCGATATGCACTTCAATAAGTGATATATGAACTTCAAAAATGGAAAAGAGAGGGTGGTGATTTCTCTTTTAGGTGACCAAGGGCCACCCAACATTGAAAGTGTTAACTTTGAAGATGAGGTCAACCAAATTTATAGCATTATGGTGCGAGGCACCAAGACTCTCAATCTTAGTGAGAAAAGGGTGCTCACTTGGCAATATGGCCAATCACCCTCGAATACAATAGATGTAGCTTGCAAACATTATATCAAAAAAAACCTATGAGGTCACTGGGCATAGATGTCATCTAGTGCACAAAGTTGGATTTGGATTGTTTGGCACAAGATTAGTAATAATTGTGTGACCATAGAAGAATTTGACTCCTCATGACAAGGAGATAAGAAAGAGAGTACTCTAGCTCAGTAAGGGAAAGATTAAAACACTCCCTAAGTATGAAGGAAGCTAGCCTATTAAGAGGTATGTACAGGATATTGAGGATTACATCTCAAAGGAAATTGATCAGTTGGGCACATTGGTGTATACACTGAAAAGTACTACCATGCACTAGTGGGCCACATAGAAACATAGCTTACCCACTTGGTGAGATGTGAAGGCATCCATGTGCGCTAGATTTAGTAAGGACATACCTCCCTATGATGGTAATTCTAACCTAATTGTACACATCTAACTTTATGAAGAGACTTGGGTGATCTACAGAGAAAATGTATCACAAGGCTTGTGGGTGCATGCATTCTATATAAATTTGAAGACATGGGCATGAGCATGGTAAATCATGAATGAGATGCACTAAAAACAAGAAATTGGGATGCACTGAAGGAGAAGTTTATGTACACATTCTTCTTCTCTTCATAGAACCTTGAATTATTGGAGCCGCTACAAGTTATCCATCAAGCTATGTTTGAGGACACAACTATCTTAAAGGAACACTTAAAATATATGTTTAGAGAAAAAGGAATAGTGATTTTAACTTTCTTCAAAGAAATGGTGCTACATAGTGACTCTATTGAATAAGATAATGAGACCTAGAAGGAGCACAATTGGAGGGCCCTAACAGGTAAACAAAAGCTCATGTGCCTTATTGATGACAACTCTCAAGAAGATGGACACCCTACGCACCTTTGGGTTGATATGATAGAGGGAATGAGGTAGGTTAAAGACTCCCATCAGGAGATAAACAAACCCTATCACTCACCCCTCAAGACCACCCAAGTAGACATCAACACTAAAGGTGAGCCCAAGATGGCCACTATAGGTACATACTGGTCTAAGGCAGATCTTATGTGCATCATTGACCTCTTAAGGGAATTTCAAGATCTCTTCCTATGTAGCTATAAGGAAATGAAGGGCACCCACCCTTCATTAGGAAATTTGAGCATCAAATTGGTAGATGACACAAGACTAGTCAAAAAGTGCCCTTATCCGATGAACCCCAAATTATGTGCCAAAGTAAAAGTAGAGATTGATGGAATGTTGGCCACTAATATCATCTACCCAGTGCAAGAATCAGAGTGGGTGAGCTTGATGGTCATCAACATCAATAAATATTGGTACATATGAATCTACATTGATTATAGGATGTTTAATGCTACCTGCATCAATGACCTTTTCCCAACACCATTCACTAATGAAGTCTTGGATAGGGTCATAGGTTTCAAAATCTACACTTTCACTGATGGGTTCTCAAGTTACCATTAGGTGCAAATAGAGGAGGAGGATAGGACCAAAACCACCTTCTTGATTGAATGGGGTTAATTCACTTACAATGTGATGCCCTTCAAGTTTAAGAGCATGCCAACTATATTCTCTACAGTGGTAACCACCACTTTCAAGGACTTTATCCACAAGTTCCTCCAAGTATATCTGGATGACTAGACCATAAATGGTCTTATAAGGGACCACTATGACAACTTGTGCCTTATATTCAAATTGTTCAGATCGCTCTAGACATCATTAAATCTAAAAAAGTGCATCTTTGCCACCCTATTTGGTCTTATAAGGGACCACTATGACAACCTGTGCCTTATATTCAAATTGTTTAGATGTCTCTAGACATCATTAAATCTAAAAAAGTGCATCTTTGCCACCCTATTTGGCATACTACTTGCGCATATCATCTGTAAGAATAGATTACTCATTGATCCAACAAAGATTGCAATAATCATCCATTGCTAGACCCCTTCCACATAGAAGGATTTTCATGCCTTCTTAGGCCATTGTGGCTACTATAGGAAGTTCATAAGGAGTTATGCAAAAATCATCGTGCCTCTAGAGGAACTCTTGTGCATGGATGGCCCATTTTACTAGGGCGAGCCATAAAAAGAGGCATTTAACACTTTGAAGCTAAAATTGGTGAGTGTGATGATACTTCAATTTCCTAACTGGATGACTCTTCTTCACATCCACGTCGATGCATTAGGATCATCCATCAATATCATTTTGGCAAAACTAGACAAAGGTAACACGGACCACCCCATTTCCTTTACAAGTAGAAAGTTGACGTAGGCTAAGCAGAACTATACCACCACTGAACACAAAGCACTAGCAATGATATATGCCTTATAAAAGTTTAGACAATATCTACTAGCAACACCATTCACTTTATTTACTAGATCATAAGGCATTAAAATAACTCATAAACAAACTTGTTTTGCATGGGCACATTTGTCGATGGGTTATTATGTTCTAGGAGTTTCAACTTTTAGTCATGGTTAAACTTAGAAAGCAGAATGTGAGGCTAGACCACTTATCTTACATCAACTCTAGTGATGTAGTAGTGCCAATTGAGGATGATATACCAGACACATAGCTCTATTAGGTTCATTGCATTGTTGAAGACTTAGAATAGATTGTCACTTTCCTAAACTAAGGGCTAGCACCATAAACACTATCTTTCAAGGAGTAAAAGCATCTTATTGTCCACACCTCCCACTTCCAGCTTATTGAGGGGGAGCTATATAAGATGATTAGGGATGGAGTCTTGCATCGGTATGTTTCATAACACAAGCGAGACTCCATCCTTTAGGAAGCACATGAATGGATAGCTAGAGGACATTGCACCAAAGATGTAATGGTATGCAAGATTTTATAATCAAGGTTGTGGTAGCTAAGCCTATTCAACAATGCCAAAGAATAAGCATGGGCATGTGATGTATGCTAGTGCATTCTAAAGCTAAACCATCAATATGAGATGCCTCTCATCCCTATTCTAGCTCAAGCACCATTTCAGAAATAGGCTATTGACTTTATAGGGCTAATCACCTCTATAACATAGTGCATAGGGGCCAGATATATCCTCATAGAAACTAACTATTTCACTAAGTGGGCTAAGGTAGTGTCGACCAAAAATTACAGTCATATGATTCCTTTGGGAAAACATCATCAGCCGATATGGGTGCTTGTTAAGTTTGACTAGCAATAAGGGCACTCATTTCATTAATGAGATGGTACACATCATTCTAATAAAATATATGGTGACATACCACAAGACTACCCCATATCATCCCTAGGTTAATGGCACAATTAAAGCCTTAAATAAGATCCTTGGATTGTATCTCACCAAGATATGTGACATAGGATATAAGGACTGGGATGATCATGTCTCTACAGTACTATAGGCCTACCATATAACATACAAGCACCTGAACAAGGCTACACCATTTCAACTAGTGTTTAGCATAGAAACAATTTTGCCCCTAGAGTTTTTAGTACTCTCCTTGCAGATCGCATAAATTGGTTGCCTTGTTGATGAAGAATATTTGAGCACAAGGTTAGAAGAATTGGAGCCCTTAGACAAGATGCATGCTTGGGCCAAGTAGGGCCAGCAAGTTGATAAGGTGCACCAAAAGAGGTGGCATGATAAGCATATCAAGTGCAAGGTGCTGAACAAAGGAACCTTAGTCTTACTGTATGACTCCAAATACTTTCGACACCCAGGCTAAAAATCTGATGGATGGGTTCCTATGTCATCCATCACATTTTAGAAACTAGCAAATGCAAACTATGCACCTTGTCTAATGAAATACTTCAATGGTGTTTCAATGAAAACTGATTAAAACCATACTGATAATAGGGTGGCACTCGTACCAAGGATAATCTAAATCTTCAGTCAACAATCGATTTAAATTGAGCTAACCAAAATAAGGTTTGGCATAAGTTAAACCATGTGATTTTTTTAGCAATAGGTGGTGCAAGATGATTGTATAGGTCCTTATGTTTTACCACTCCACACATAAATATAATCAGGTCAGTTGAGTACTTGTACCATTAGTGCATGAGGCAAGACACCTAAGTTGTGGGTGCATGAAGCCTATAGGTCAAGAAGTAGCAAAAAAGGAAACATTTGCATAATAGGCACGTGGTGAGATGGCAGGAAAAGCCCTTAAACATGATGAACCACTGAAGGGGTGATGTAAGAAAATATGTTCAACTAGGTTAGATGCAAGATGAAATGAGAAGATGTACTTCCTATGAAGTGCGTAAAGCAGATGGAGATACCAAGCACTGGATGGCCAGTGTAAGGAATTTATATGGGGTAATAAAGGCTATGTAAAAATGATGCATGAGAAATCAACCAAGATAAAGGAACATGCTAAAAGAAGAGCACAACTAGAAGAAGAAAATTGAGGAGGTTGAATGACGTGTGTGTGAGGTGATGCACCCAAGTTACCACAAGAGAGGTGAGGGTCACGCCAAGGAGACATATAGAAAGAGATCATCAAGGATATCTAGCATCCACCTAGGAAAAGTGGGAAGTGATCATTTGAAAAAGGATGTCACATCACCAAAAAGCTGTTAGAAGTATTTAATTCAATGGCAAAACAAATATATGCATTTAATGTGGACAATACATGAAATTTTTGAAGATCTCATGATCTATTAGGAAATTTGAAATCAAGTCTAGACAACACCATTAATGATAGTGGTTGACATATCAAGCTATAAATAAGATGAATGATGAATGAATAGGGTTACAAACTTATACAAAATCAATGAAGAACTATATCCAAATGACCCTAAGAGAGTGAATCTACACTGAGCAGATAACACATCAAGTAAGGGATTGGTGCAGCAAACTAGAGAAGAAAACACATCAAGAGAGTAAAGTGGTGAAAAAAAACCAGAATAGATACTAGGCCACCATTAATAGCCTAAGAAACTCAGGTAGATAACTCACACCAAAGCAAAATTAGAGGTTTCAGTAAGCCACACCTTTTACATTTCAATTATAGTAGATTTAGGATGACAAAAAAGTGGAAGGCATCAATATATGAAGAGATATGACTCTAACCCAAGTGGGTTTGAGTAGTAAAAGAAGCATTTGTCACCAAGACAAGAGCACAAGCAGTAGAAGTAGTCAGCATTATGATGGCATAAGTTGAGGCACTGACCAAGATGTCCTACCAATACATGTAGTTCCCACTTGAAGTATCGGTGGGTGAACTTTGGTGCTCATTTGTACATGTACATTAGATATGAAATTATAACCACTAGACGTCAAGTCACTTTCAAGACTTGGCATAAGATTGGATGGTGGACACTAGGCATAAGACCCTAGAGGGAGATACAATATTTGACATCTCAATAAGAGACAGATTGAAGGCTTTAAACACAACTCAACTCTATGAGTTACCTTGTTTTGGAAAGCTATAGAAACTTGTTCAATTCTTCCTATCATTTGTACACAAAGATCATGTGTACTTCACAGGGTAACACATGAAGATATTAATGTGCCTAATCAATAATATAATTAGACTACCAGACTCTGGAAGAGACATACATCAATTGATAGGTGATGATGAAGAGGTGGATCACATCACAAAGCTCCTCAATTACTTCAAAGGTGGATACACTTTCCCCATTATCAGGTGTGAAGACCCAGGCACAAGGTCAATGACATGACTAGTCAACTCAAAATTATGCTCACGAGGGAGGTGGACTAATGTGTCCAAGGCATACCTCTACTTAGCCTATCATATGGCGTAAGGTGTAAAGTTCAACATGGTATAGTTCATTACCATAGAAATGACCAATAATGCATTGGAGTGCCATAGTACAAATAGGATGTTCAGATGAGGCTCCATCCTCATCTTGATAATCATGGAAGAAATCAAGATCCCCGATGGTGGAAAAGACAACTTGTGGGTGTTCCCAAAAAAACACAAAATTCTAGCATAAAAATACAAGGAATTCACCTACCCCATGGCCTTTAGTGCCAATTACAAAACTCACATACTAAAGTGGTGTGAGCAATATATAGAGGCCTTCAGGTTAGGGTGGTGCATCCCACAAGAGCTCACAATGAGCATGTTTGGAATGGTGACCTTCACCATCATGTAACACTATTGCATCTTCCATCTAACACTTAAGGATGGGAATAAATCAAGATGGTTGAATCTTGCCTTTGTCTTCTCGGCCAAGTTCTTCTAGGATGCACTCAATAGAATCCCCAACATGTAGAGCCTTGGCATTCCAATCAAAGATTGAAATGCAAAAAGCTAGTGTATCAGGCATAGATTCCCTCACATAGATGGAAGTGTGATAGAAGATGAAGAGGACACCTTAGATCAGATGAATATCAATCTTATACAAGAGGTAATGATCCTCAGATTCATTCATAGACTATATTGTGCAATGAATCCTAGAAGAAAGGATGTCGGTGCAAGGTGTAGTGATGAGAAATGGAGAGACCCCCCAGTCTTAGTTGGGAAGGAAGGAACCCCCATACCCCAAGAAGAGAAAAATCCCCCAAAAAATAATAGGGGGAGACACTAAAATATATCAAGGAGAGGTTGAAGCTAAAGATAGATTTAGAAGAAGAAACCTCAGTGACTGAATCACACCAGAAGTGTGTGTGCTTCACATCTTGAGTCCCTACAAGCCCAAAGGGGAAAAAGAAAGAAAAGGCTCCTTCCCCTACACCAAAAAAAACAGATCAAAAGAGGGATCAAAAGAGGAAGAGTGGGGACAAGGTACCTATATTATGCCTGAGGATGTAGAATCATCCCCTAATGAACAATCCCCTTCATCTCCTCTACATGTGCAGCCAGGAAAACCAAGGTGCAGGCTGAGGAGACTTGGCTCCTATGAGGCCAAGACCAAAAGGGTACAAGATTTTAGGGAGCATAAAGAGGAGATGGTCAAGGTATGGGTGCCCACTGAGGTCATCCAAATGGTAGAGATAGAGGAGTAGAAAAGTGTTACAACACATAGGGTGTAAAAGGAAGAGAAGTAAAATAGGTGAAATATCAAAAGAAGAAACTCCCTCTAATATAGGAAATGAAGAGGAAGAGTTGCTAAATAAATGGAGAGAAATGGGCTTGGACCAACGCCACATCAATGTAATGCCCACCTTACATCAGAGATGTAAGGAGTTTAAGACCTCGAGCCTAACCCAGGCCAATATTCACCAGCTTGAGGCTAAATAAGTTAAAAAGAGGGAATAAAAGTGTGTCATGTAATCAATGCAAAGAAAGGCCAAGAAATAAGAAAGGATGAAGAAGGCACAGGCAAAATGAACCCAAAAGGAGGAATGGGAAGCAAAAGTAGCCTAAGAAGAAAATGCATGCATGTTAAAGGAGTGAAAAAGAAAGAAGGGTTCTACTAGCATGAAGCCCAAGGGATAGGAAACCAAGGTAACACTCGGCATTGACACCCAAACAATAGAAGAAGCCACACAGAAGGTGTACCTCAGCTTTGATGGGGTACTTATGGAGAAAAAAGGTGATGCTAGTGCTTTAGAAAAATATGTGGAAGAAGAGGTACCACACCAGGAAAGGGACTAGGGGGAAAAGTCTACCAAATAACCCCCATAAGAACAATGAGATGACGAGCCTAGCACAAAAAAGGAAAGAGAGGAAGAAGAAGAGAGAACTGAAGAAATGGGGACTGGCACCAGTGCCAGTGGAGAAGAAAAAGAGAGAACTGAAGAAATAAGGATTGACACTAGTGCTAGTATAGAAGAAGAGCTTGAGAAAAAGCTGAGGTTGAGCCCAAAAATTATGAGAAATCACATGGGGTTCAATGAGGATAATCCCAAGGCCTAGAGAGAATAGAGATTTACATAACCTGTTGAGTCTCTTTTGGGCTAGGTCATTAGGATCATGCCACATTGCATGATCTCAGGACTTAGGGTATTAAAAGTATCTAGCCACTTGAAAATATTTAATTACAGAGCATTTCATCTCTACGAACAAATAAAAAACAAAGGAAAACTTGGGAAACAATCAATAGATTAGTCAAAAACCAAAATCCATTAAAGCATAAATAATACCTGAGTAAAGCATTTAATGACATAGACTTAATATGAGAAGTGCAAAACCAGTTTCAACTCAAAATGAAATCTACTACAAGTAAAGCTCAAAACGTAAATAAACTTTGATTTTCAACAAAGACTTAAAGTAGATAAACATCATTTTAAATGAAATAAAAATGATTTAACATCTAAATAATCACTTCAGATTAATAGCTTGATCATCCGAGTTAGAATTTGAATTGAATACACATGAAATATAACCATTATATAACCTAAAATTTCAAAAATATAGGACAAAGCCAATAATTATAACTAGGATAACGAGGGATAACTTGATCATACATGAATCCACATTTTAATTGACATTTGAAATTATATGATGAATATAGCTCAATGATGCCTACATAAACCATAATGTGATAAATAGGTCAGGCTCATGAGCTAGAGACTATAAATGGAACCGAATCTCTACCATTTGAATGGAATTCATAAATGAAGTCTTAATAGTATGCAAGAACATGAAAATAAAAACTATTATAAAGCAAGAGTGTCCCCATACAAAGGATCTGACTATGGTCATGTTAGAGCGAACACTTCCCTAACTCTACATTCTATAAAATTTTCAAAATTAAGAACTTTACAGTACCTATATAGATGGAGGCATGAAGTGTGTTGTTGGTATTGGAGGAGGTTGTGAAGATAGTGGTGCAACTATAGCTATTGTATAATATGTTATTTTTTAAGCCATTATTGAAGATGTTGTAGTTGTAAAATCAATTTCTATGGGCATTTGTTATGGTTGGATTGTTGACTACACTGATTTTGTGACTTTCTTGGTTTGAATCTCTTGTTAAAGTTAGCTTAGGGTAATATATTGGGGCTCATTAATGATCACTATGATGGAGTTGTCTATATGAGACAAGTCTTGATTAAGAAAATTCCAATCGACCAGGGCATATTGCACCATATTGATCAATGTGCATAAAAGAGCTAGGCATGACATAAGTTTCTAAATGTTTTCCTCCTCTATTATATCAATGATGACCCTATTTTGGGATACCTTTCACTAAATTTCCTATGCCAAATCCTCTAGCCTATATGTGTGTTGTGTTTATATGCCAGTAAATTTATTGTAGAGCATCTCATTTTGACAAGTATTTAGCTTCTCCATGACATTGTTTCTTGAGGTAAGAGACTCCTTAAGCATAATGTCCATCTGACATGATGTGGCCTTTTGATCCTCCATAACTACTTTAACTTTATTGGCCTTAGATATATGGGTTCCCTTCACTCAAAGTGTTATTTAGTTAATGTTTCCAATTAAGCATGCAATGAGTAATTTATGTACCTTGGTGCAAAAAATGTCCGGGACTTATTCATATTATCCAAAGAGTTTGAAGGTGATCTTTGTTTTAGACTTCAAGTGTTGACCTTGCATTCAAAAAAATTATTGTTTTGCATAGTAAACTAGTCTTTTATAAGTTGAGAGGGTATAAATGTAAGTTATTTCTCATTTTACATCACTTTGTCACCCAAAAATTGAACCACTAATGTTGGACAAGTATCATCAATGACTTAGAGGGCCTTGCTTAGGTGCAATGTAGCTATGTGTCTTCCTCCTCTAGTTTGAGGTTGTCATATTCCAAATCAAATGCCTTATATGTAATTATGTCTTGAAACACAAAAACTACCTTAACCTAATTTACCAAATACATTTTGGTTATATCAAGTGATGCTTCATATGTTTTCATGTACAAATTCAATGATAATGTAATAGTTAGTGTCACACATTGGCTATTATCAAATTTGAGCCATAGAGTGTGAATTTCATCTATCATTGAAGTGGTTCTTAAACTTCTCACAACCATTAACTAGTTATCTATGGTTTGTGTTATGATACTTTTTTTTGGTACACCTCTCTAGTTTATCTTGAACCTTACAATGTTTGCTCTTGTGACTTGACGTTTTTGGTGAATTCTTCTTCATCTCTAGTTCCTCCTTTGCCTTAATAGTTTCCTCTACCTATGTCTTCACCTCTTTGGCTGCATGTGCAAATTTCACACAATATTTTTGAAAACTTGCTCTTCAGCTTTTCTTCTTCAATTATTTCTTCTTTTGTAGGGCTCCTTTCTTTTTCTTCTCATCAACCTTGGATACTGCATCAACCTTTACCTTCTTTTTATGCACCTCTTTTACCTCCTCTTCTTGCTCCTTCTTTTCATCAACTTCTTATTCTTATTTATTTTTTCTTTGTTCCTCTTCTTCTTTCTTCTTTATATGTTCTTTTTCTTTCACCTTGTGCTCTAATTATTCCTTTATCATGTGCTTGTATTCTTCTTTGGTTTTACATTATGTGTCTATTTTTGCCTTTGTGTCTTCCTCTTCCTTATTTTAATTTTATTCTTATACTTCTTTGGCCTTATTTTCTAATTCTTATTTTTGGGCCTTTCCCTATTTTGGTTAGATTTTATTTCATTCTCTTTGGTTTATGCCTCCTTATTGTGCTTCATCATCACCATGTAATTTGGCTTGCTCTGGTTGTTGCTTCCCACTTGCTTATGGAACATGTGGAACAGTTGGGTAATATGTAGATGTAGGGGGTAAAGGGGTGAATGGGGTAAAAGAAGTGGGTAATTTTAAGGTGAGGGAGTAGGGGAAGACATCACCATTATGCATCTACTTACTAAAACTTTTGGAAGAATAGGTGGAACCAGAACCTTCTTCAATTACTTATACGTGCGGGTCTACACAATAGGTTATTGTTCCACTTCCTAATCTCCTTCAAATTCTTGTTCCTCCACATTTTTTAATGTGATAAAGGAGCCCATGCATTCTGATATTGAAGAAGAGGCCCTCAACATTATGTATATTTATGGTTTGTGCATCAGTGGTTGTTGATGACTTCCTTGTTGTGTTATGACTTGTTTCACCCCTATTTTTTGTAGGGCTATCTGTATTGCAAATGATCTTACCCCTAATGCTCCTTTAAAAATGGTCACCATTCTACATTTTATCTCTTCCTCTTCAATGATTGCATTGATAATGATTAACTTATGAGGTGTGGGATTGTTGACTATGATGCCTTTTGGAATTTCATTTCACACCATTGCCTGTGCATATTTATTTTCATAAGAAAAATATGTTTATTTCTCCTCTTCATAGAATTTTGTGTTGATGTATTCCAACATAGATGTGTAAACTTCTCCTTTCATGACCCCAAGTTGTGTGAGATCATACTCTACATCAATCATCAACATAGTTCTGTTATCGAATCATGGGTTTGTGTTGGGAGTCTTTTTTATGATGGTGGTGTTTCCCTAGGGGTTGGAGCTTTCTTTTTTCTTTTAGCTAATTGTGATGGGCCCATAGATGTCTTTAGTTGTGTATGCTAGTGGGTCTATGATTATGCTTGTTGTTATGACATTATTTATGTTTTTGGAGGTATAAAACACATATGTTGCACCATACTCACCATTAAAGTTATTACTTTAAGAGCTTAACTTACGCATCCAACATAGTGATGAATAATGGTAAGGGAGTAGGTGGTGGCTTGGTAAGCCCATAGAGTCATACATGAAGGCCATCATGAATTTTGGTGACCGTTTCATCTTATGCAAGGTAATACAAAATGTCAGTAGGTATTCAAGGGTGTGAGGGAATGAGACCCTAGACTTCAGTCTATTAATAAATAAAACTACTAATCTACACTTAATTTTTCCCTATTTTAATCCATGCAAGATTTGTAATGGTGGTGATAGGCCATAAATCTACATCAGGTGTAATGAGGTCGTTGGGAGTCTTCTATTGGGTGAAACACAATAACAATATCATGAGATAGTATTAAAAAGTATGTGGAATGCCTTAAATAACCTTATTAATGTTGGTAAACAACTCGATCACTATGAACTTTGGCCAATTGAAGTTCTCCTAAATCTAGATCATGTAATATGCAATATTGATGACCCCTTTTATTATTTATCACACATTTTTAGTTGTTTGCTAAAAATCTCTTGGTAATGAAGTCATATAGCACTCACACCATGGTATCCTCTATAAAATCAAATTGGATCCCCTAGATCCTCTTACATATTTCTCTCTAGCATCTGAATGTAGAGAAAGATCTTGGTCTTGTACAATAGTAGGGATTTACCTTTGGCTGGGAGTCTTGTTCCTCCTATCATTGTTTTTACATTGATGTGAATGGTGGCATCCTTGGATAAGTTTATTTCCCCATCATTGTACCAAATTAAAATATTCATCATCACTTCATCCAATTTCCTAAAAGTGTGGAGATTAATCAATCAATCTACATCAAACATTCGCACCTGATGTTGAATAATTGGTGTTCCTAGTTACAAACCCCCAACTGGATATTGGGAAAAAAATCTATCTCTACCACATAAATGAAATCAAAGGGGTTTAAATCATGGTAGCTTGTTTGATTTAATGCCAACCCAATTCCCATTTCCTCCTTCTGCATGTCAGACAATGGTATTAGAAGCTCTAACTGACTCATTCTCGTTGTTTGTAGTGATAACTTTGACAATTTTATGCTCAAGTAGATGACTAAAGCTCAAATCACAAAAGGATCTTGTTATCTTAGGGATTTTAGATGTGTTTTAACTTTATATGCCCTTCCTTATGTATATTGTATCACCGCACTCATCTGACACTTTGTATTGAATTATGTTTAATTATTTTTGTGTCCTTAACCTTTTGTATTGAATATCATTGGTTGTTGTGATGTGACCTTGGCATTTTGATGGATAGATTGATTGTTTTGGGTGATGACATTCATTGATGTGATGTGCCATTTTATTTTTTTTTGAAATTTTCCTTTATTTTACCTTACTTGAGTTTGACACATCGATTTATTTTAGAAAAAATGTAATATTTGAAGTGTTTTATCACTAACTGTCTTGGTAGTTGTCGTTTGTGACTTGTCATTCATACCCATTTGTTAGTGCCTCATTATTAGACTTATTTGGTTAACATATGTGTTGACTAATATTCTTGTTTATTTTTCATTACTTTGTTTCTTTTGTTTATAATCTATAACATTAATATTTTAAACTACACTTTGATCGACTATGATATAGAGATCACATTATACATAACTACACTATAAACATGATAAAATACAAGAAATTTTGTAAAATAAAAAAACTCATAACTACATGGTGTTACTCATCACCCACTCTATTTTTAGCATGATATTCATAGATATCATTAGTATTAAAGCTCAATATTATATATAATTACTTGACCCATAAGGATGGTTCTTTTAAGGTCCTTGAGCACTATTGTTCCTCGTTGTGATACTATGTGGATGGTATATGGCCCTTTCCAATGAATTCATAGTTTACCTAAATGTGCACAAAATCTATTATCATTAAAAAATATCTTTTTCTCTACATTAAACTCCTTATATCGTAGGTTGTGATCATGCCATGCCTTTTGGTTGTTCTTATTTATTTCCTACATCTCACTCTCTGCCTAGTTTCCTCGATACGAGTTAAATATAACAACCTTACCTAAAGTGAATCTCGATCTCCTAGTCACATTATCAATGTGATTCACATATTAATAACTATATGTTCCATAGGTATAACTACTTTTATTCCATATACTAGCTGAAAAGTAGTGAATCTCGTTATATGTTTATAATTAGGCTTGTATGCCCATAGGATCAAAAGAATTAAATCCTCCCAATCGCCTCTCTACATATTGCATATTTTTTTAGGCATATTCTCAAGGACTTTGTTGGATGTTTTTGCCTACCCATTAGCTTGAGGGTGTTATGTTGTGCTCTTATGGTGTGATATCATGAATACTTGAATCATAGTCTTGATAGTATTGTTGAGGAAGTGCATTCCCCTATCATTGACCAACTTCATAAGACATACAAACCTAGTTATGATGATCTCATACAAAAAATTGGTTGTGTCTTAATCACTATATCTTGGTGTCACAATAGCTTCCACCTATTTTGTGAAGTAATCCACAATAATTATTATATATTTGGCATGTCTACGCTTACTTGGTAGATTAATAGTCCTACAAAATCAATTTCCCATTGGTTAAATGGTTGCACTACTAGCATTGGGTTCCCTTTGGTTTGGCCTTCATATTCATTAAAAATGTCATACTATTTTGTGAATCTGTACACATCCTATAATAGATTAGGCCACCACATACCACTTTGTAATATCTTCCTCATAGTATATTCTTTTATGAAGTGTCCTCTTACAACTCCCTGATGTGCCTCTTCTAGCAACTATGGTATCTCCTGGTCTAAGACTACTTTATGCAACACATCATCCTTACCCATATTATACAAAATCCCATTGACAATATTGAATGGTATATCTCATGTGACTAACTAACTCTGGTCTTTCTCAACATAGAATGTAGGAAAAATCCCTTGTTCTATAAAATTTTCTATCTTTCATACTTATGGAATCACAGAGACTTTGAATAAGTGGGCATCTAGTGACTCATCTTGTAATTAATCTAGATCTCACCATTTCTTATTCTACTGAGATGACCTTGTCCCACATTTTTATTCATAGCTTACCATTGATCTTAAACTAAAATTATTAGAATAACATTATCCACCTAGATATATTTCCTCCTAGCATGGGTTTATTCACTAGGTATTGTAAAGCTTGATGGTCTAAAAAGAATTAAAATAATGTAGATAAAATATAATGCCTAAATTTTTGTAGTGCAAACACCATATCCAAAGCTTCTCACTCTATAGTAGTGTAGTTATTCTCTACTAATGATAGTTTCTTGCTTGTGAAATGAATGGGGTGATCCAATCCTCCATCTCCTAATTTAGCCAATACAACTCCTATTATGATTCCAAAATCATTTACATGCACATGAAATGGCTTACTCCAGTTGGGAAATACCAATATTGTAGTTATTACTAACCTCTTCTGGAAATCCACAAAGGCTTATTGACTTTCAACAGTCCATTCAAACTCTATATCTTTGGCTAGTAGTTTATCCATTAGATTAGATATAACTACATACCCCCTAATAAACTTTCAATAATATCATGTATGTCACATGAATAATTTCACTTCAATAGAACTTACAAGAGGTGGCGACTCCATAATGATTGTAATTTTGGCCTAGTCAACCAGAATACCATAATTGCACACTACATGACCCAAAGAAGACCAAAAAGTGTGAAAAAAATAAATACTTTTTCAAATTAAAAGTGATTCTTAGAGCTCAACATCATTCTAGCATGTCACATAGCTTGGATATGTGATATTTAAATTTAAAAAATGCAACCCAATCATCGAGATAAACTTCTATAAAATCATGTATAAAGTCTTTGCATGTAGTGACCAAAACCATAGAGAAAATAACAGGCACATTTTTAGACCAAAGGACATTAACTTGTATGCAAATGAGCCCCATTCCATCACAAAGGTGGTTTTAGCTTGATCTTTCATTACGACCGGTATCTGATGATAGTCACTAAATCCATCTATGAATGAATAAACTTTGCACCCTCAAATTGACTTGAGAACATTTTTTATGAAGGGAATTGGAAATAGGTCACTAAAATAAGCATCATTCAATACCATGTAGTCCATATAAAATTTTATCTCTACTAACTTTTTGGATTGAACCACTATTGAACTACCCAGTCTGCTTTCTCTACCAGATAGATAATCCTTGCTTCCTGCATCCTATCAATTTTAGCCTTGAATTTAAGCTTCATATTGGGATTCAAATTTTATGGATGCTTCTTGATAGGTTGTGCACATTCTTTTAGTTATGTGTGCATCTCCCCAAGTGAAGGGTTTACACCCTTGACTTTTAAAAACTTCATTGAGAACACATCTTGATAATCTTGAAATAATTGTAGACACTCTGATATCTTTTATTGTGTCTAATAATCACCCAAGATCGTAAGCTTTGGCACAAACTCAATACCCATCTTCTCTACTATTTTATTAAATGGTTCTTGATATATCTTATTAGACCCACTTGGAATAGAGTCTCATAGTGTCGTTTGCCCTTCTTTTTCCTGAATGTTTAAATTTTGTAGTTGCACATCTTTAGTTTGATTTATGATGTTGGATTTTTATTCATATAACTCTTGTTCATGTTTGACTAATCCATTCAAATCAAGGTCTTCATCATTGTCATTATATTCTACCTATTATCTATTTTCCATGATCATATTACGTGGTTTCAACAAAAAATGTTCTTTTTCCTTACTAGCCTTATAATTTTTGAGAGTTCTGTTCAAGTCTATAGTTGCTTCTTCTTGCAAAGTGTAGTCATACATATTGTTTACATCTTCTGCTCATCCATGAAATTAAAATATCTTCAATTTCCTAAGATCTTTCTGCACTATGGGATTCTCAACCTCAAAGACAAAAGTTTGAAAAAAATCTTGTTGGAATTGTGGTCAATTGTTAGTTTCATGCTTGCATTCCTTATGCATGTAATAGGCTATTAGAAGAAGTGATAGGGTATGCATAAATATATGTACCCAATATATGGGTTACACACCCTATGAAAACCATATATCTACACATCTATGAATGTGTGTTTTAGGACATTGTCCTTTTAGGAAAAATGACCATTAATCAGAGATAGCATGCACTACTTGAAACCAAATTCGTAAAAATTTATAAGCATCTTCCCAATGTAACTTATTTGACTTGGGCATTGCCTACCATGTAGCATCAATACCCTTTAGTGCATAATTTGACACACAATTCATTGGTCAATATTTAGAACAAGTTGTTTCTATTTGGAAATAAATTATGTCAAGTCCTTCATTACAAAGTATTGATGTAATTATCACTCAGTAGTGAAAACCATTCTCATTGGCCTCACCTCATGGTCTCCTCTCATATAGTTCAACATGTGGGTGTCTGAATCACCAGTTATTGAAGACATGAATTCCCAAGGTATAATACCTTCCTGAGTTGGTTTGATGTAATCCATATCTATCATAGTTGTTTGATATAACAAATCGACATCAGACCTCATTGGTGATCACACATATGGAGACTTGCATTCCCCAATATGGAATTATGGAACTTGTTCCATTATTTTCACAGGTCAATAGGAAGGCTACTCTATCTATTGTAACTTCAAAATTGGCAGTGTCTATAATATGAAAAAATTGTCCTCTCTAATTTATAGTGTAGTATGATTAGGATTTATGCTAAACTTAAACTGGTTGTTCTCCCCATAAGCATATGGTGGCTTAGGATATTTAGGAATGATATAGGGCTTGATCTCATATTTATTTAGGGGTGTGATGATAAGTTTATCCTCTTGGTGTGCCTCTAATTAATCATGAATTTTATTGACGGTCATCTGACCATTGTATGTCCATTTTTTTTAATCAATGTAGGGTAGTATATTTCATAGATCTTAACTTATATGAGTTTGAAGTCACCTCATATACTTAGATCAATAACTCTGATTTCTACATCCTCTAGATGCCCAGTAGGTTCTACCCTTCTGTAGTCTACAAGATTCAATGTAATTGGATTGTAACTGAGAGTAGGTATTTTAATGGCCTCCCATGTTGATCTAGGGATCATATTTATCATACTTCCAAAGTTAAATATTTCATTTATAACTTCATACCCTACCAATTCAATATCTATTCAAGAATAAACATCCCATGATTTATTGGTTTTGACATACCAAACCACCTTATCAGTGCATTACTGACCTCTTTTTGTGTAGTCTAATAGATTATGAAATAATTTTGTGATGTTTTGTAATATATATTCATTACACAAAGTACTTACTAGTTTAAGTAGATATGTCAAAATAATAACTACTTCATCCTGCTCATAATGCACATGATGTCAAAATAATAACTACTTCATCTTGCCTCATAATTCACATGATTTGCCCATACATTTGTGCATCAATAACTACAACATCACCTAAAGACACAATTTAATGTTATATATTGTATATTAAATGCATTTTTTCATACATCAAACCATTTTAACTTATAGGATCAGGATATTTGTCTTACTGGCACCTTTCTAATTCATTGATTTTGTGGCATATCTAAGGGTGGAAATACTTAATTTGTATGTTGATGCTAGGTGACTACTTGTATGAACATAGGATATTTTAGATGCAAATTCACTATATTCATATTTTGCACTAGATTTATTTTTTCCAATTTTTGAACACATGATAATCATTTATTTGATGTTGCTCTATAAATATGAAATATGCACAATAAGCTTGTCTCTATGGATTGGATGGACAAATCCATGTGAGGTGATTATATTCACCACACATAAAACAAATAATAGGTTATTTACCCTATCTCTCATTTGGTCTATGTTTCCTCCTTAATATCCACCTATATAACCACCTCAATATCCCTCTTGTCTCTATTGAAACCCCAACCTTGTTGTTGGCAATGTAGACATCAAAAATCGACACATCATGGTTCTGAATGTCATAATTCCCATGGACCACCTTAGGACCCCCTTGGGCCCAACCTTGACCTTTCGATTACAAACCCACCTAACTCTAGTCAGCTTGACCTACTAGCTTAACCACATTTTTAACCTAATTTTACCTTGACCCTTGACTACCGATGGTCACCCTAACCATCGACGGTCAGGTTCCACCATCTAAACCATTAACACCAACTTCAACTCCAACTTACTCTTCTATAATTAGATTTTATAATTCATATGTGAGCCCATGCATGTCAAATTTGGAATTAGACAACAAGTTGGACCTCTTATTAATGTATTGTTACACCTCTCCTTCCAATAAGAAGAGAGGAGTAGGAAGTGAAAAAGGATCCCATAACTATCAAGAGCTTTTGTATCTAGAGTTTCTTTTGTAGGTGTTCTTATAGTGATCTAGTGATCCAACCATCATGATAAAGAGCCAAAGTACTACTACCCATCAACCAATAACCAAGTATTATTACTCTATCAGAATTACTCCAAGCTCCACCACCTCAACCATTCATCTGATCAACCATTAATAAGATAAGTATCTATTTTTAATTATTTATTAACCTTGTTTAGGTTTCACAATCAACCCAACCCAAGCCAATCTCTCATAATACCATTCTATAACCCCATCCAAATAGCCTTTTATTACCTAGACCCAACCCACAGTAACCATCGATGGTCACTCTAACTGTCGACAGTCTGTCCTAACCATCCACAATCACCTCAACTGTTGATGGTCACTTGAACCACCGATTGTCACTATGGCACAACATAATAACAATCTATTTTCACCCACTTACCCTCAACCAAATCCAACTTTATTTTCCTCAGCCTGTTCACAGAGCCCTAACCTATTTTTTGAAGCATTCTCAACCTATTTAGCATTAGTATTGACCTGCTTATTGTTATAATTAGTTAATTTAGTCAATTTGCTTATCAAGCATTCCTTGTACTTAATTTTAGTATCTTCTATGATTTATGCAAGTACTTTATCTTTTAATTTATAAACTTAATTGTTTAAAAATCATGGATTGACATCCCTCAAGGAAGCTCTTGTTTCTCGAATCTAGCTAGTGTTAGGCAATCCACCTAGTTATCTATCTAACCAACCATTTACTTCAGTGTTATATTATTTGTAGGCCACTTCTCCCAATACAAAGAGGAGCTCTCTACAATCATTTGATCAAAGTGTGCATAACTAAACAGGTTTTTCAACCATACCTGTATCTAGTTTCTTTCTTTTTTCATTCTTGAAATATAAGTTTTTTTTTTTTGAAACATTATGGCATGCCCGGTGGGACACTTGAGTCTCTTTAGGTTTCCTTTGTTTGCATTGATATGTTCTTCTCCCTATTATGTGCTCATAAATGAAATTAAAATTTCTTTTGGTTTTAAAATCAAATGCATACATTGGTTGCTTGCAAGTTTAACTCACTTAGTTAAATTAAAACAAAGTAATTTAATATAGCATCACTTGTATCACACACACAAACCATACCACCTACATCAATCAAACATCAAAATAAATTGACATAAGGATCAAATGGGATTTCATCACCTAGTGGTCACCTTACCTTTCTTGACAATCCTACTTAGAGGTCATTACCAAAGGGAGAACTAACTTATCTCTCTGGTTGAGTATAAACTCTATAAATCAGTATATATTGGCTAAGCACCTGACACCCTTATTGCTATAGTGTGTGAAGTGAGGGGGTAGGCCTTAATACCAAGCCATGTATTGATTTCTAATACAAATCCTTTTTAGAGCCTAAACATAAACTGAA
Source organism: Torreya grandis (assembly GCA_037957365.1). NCBI lineage: Eukaryota > Viridiplantae > Streptophyta > Pinopsida > Cupressales > Taxaceae > Torreya > Torreya grandis. The sequence continues at coordinate 2,345,943 of JARHVA010000892.1, read as the reverse complement.
ATAAACCATAGACTTGTTTTCTAGTACTCGCTCTACAAGCCAAATTTAGTCACACAGTTTTTAAAGCTTAAGGCATAAGCCAAAAGAGAGACTAAAAGGAACTTTAGGACTTAATGCAATTTTTAGTGTGTTTGATTTCTTTGCTTATTTCTTGTCTTTTCTTTATTTGATTGTTGAGATTGTTTTTGTATTCTCTCCCCCTTATCATGCATGGTTCTAACTCACCAATAGTGAAAGAAGCTCGCATAATAGAGCCCATCACTAAACCAATCAACCTATTCTACCTCCTCATTGATGGAGTACATATCTGAGACAAAAAAATCTCCTCATACTTTGGGAAGTCCATTCCCTTAGGTAAGTAGATAAAAACTTTGCCACCTTTGTTAAGCACGAAATATACTGAGAGGGGGGGGTGAATCAGTATATCATATATCTTATAAATCTTTCCTTTAACCAAATTTCACTTAATCAAACATTCAAGATATGCAATAAAACTCAAACAATAAACATCACACAAAATAGAGAGAGACACTAGATATAACATGGAAACCCAATGTGAGAAAAATCACGGAGAATAAATCTCAAATACATTCGTGAGAACAAACCCACAAGAGCACCATACCCCTTTGCCAAGTACAAACCTCAGCTATAATTTGTGAGCACCAACCCACAAGAGCTTCAAACCCCTTTGCCGAGCACCAACCTAGCAACAATTCATGAGCACCAACCCACAAGAGCACCAACCCCTTTGTGTATACCACACACCTATCTCTCAATGTTGTTATCTCAACAAATGATAGATCAATACAACATCTCCTTCCTCTCTCTCACCCTTGTTCTTCTAAGCTAGATATAACAAATACAAATCATATTCATCTCTCACAATTACTCTTCTAAGCTAGATATTATAATATCAAATCAACCTCACACTTCCACATTACAAATGGCTACTCAAGCCTTTATTTATAGCTTTCCAAATGACCTTTGGCCTTTCCCCTTTGTGACCTTTCAATCCTCATGGAAAATGGTGTCAATCTTGGATGACCCTTCATATCCAAGTATTTGAAAAGTCATGTGGTGACCTTTCATGACCAAAAACGTCCTTCCCACTTTTGTCCTTATCTTTGGTGACTCTTCATATTCTTCAAAGTGTCCCTTCATGAAAAATTGTGCCTTTACTCTTTTGTCTTCACGTGGTGACTCTTGGTATTCCCCAAGATGACTCTTCATGGGAAAATGCGTCCCATATTTCTTTTGTCTTTACCCCGTGGCTCTTCGACTTCTCCATGGGCCCTTCTTTTGTCTCATATGCAACCAAAAATATATTCGTTAATATTAAATAAATATTAACTCATATTAGCCAAGAAATATTTATTACAAACAACATTAAATGTAATGGGGCCTTTATCACCAATAATGCTAAACCTTTGACATCAATGACAATATTTTCAACAATCTCCCCCTTTGTCATTGATGGCAACCTCAATCCTGAAACTGCCACATCCTGTCACTTGCACATACCATCATTTGAAAACATACAGTAACTCCCCCTTACTATAGTAACCTGTACCTGTTCCTTGTACCTATTTTTTACACATGTACCTGTACTTGTTATTCTTCCCCTTTGACATCAATGGCAAAGGGCCTACCTGGAGCTAACACTTAGCTCCCCCTCACTTGATGCTGAACATCAATGGCAGGAAGTAATAGAAATTACTCCCAACTCCTCTCGCCGATCTTTGAATGTATCCTTTGATCGTGCCTTTGAGAAGATATCTAACAATACATACACATTGTTCCCTGTCCTTTGAGCATCTGCAATCAACTCATTTGAATATTTTCTTCTAATCTCACAACCTTCAGCATGAAACCTTAATGTGTATCCTTGATCACAAATTTGACTAACACTCAATAGATAATGCTAAGACCTTTTACATACAAAACATTTTTAGTCTTAGTTCTAGCATAATCCAAACTCAAAGTACCTTTTCCAGCTATCTTGGCAGTGGTTTTATCTCCAAATCTCACTGTACCACATTGATCTTCTTTAGAGATATGATTTACTTTTATTGCCTATCATATGCCTCGAACATCCACTATCAATTAACCATGGTTGATCTTTACCTCTCACATGCAGAGCTGTCTGCACCATCATAGAATCTTTAGGTTGTTTCTTCTGCCATGAACATGTCTGAACCTTCTCCCTGATGAATGGAGCTTTGAAACTTTGATCCTTCTTCTTGATGAATGGAGCTTTGAACCTCTGATCTTTCTTGACTGACTCAAATACGCTTCTGCAATACTGAACTATGTGTCTAAAGTTGTTGCACTTGTAGCATACTATGGTCTCTTCATTAAAGCTTGATAGAGGAGCAAAAGAATTGTGGCTTCTGCTTGACTCTACTTGACTTTCTTTCTCTTTATTTCTGAAATTGTTAGCTCTTTTTCTACATTCTAATTTCTTGTGACCATATCCATTACAATAAAAACAATAGCCATAATAATAAGACATGTCTGTATATCTTTAACTTGATTGCCTTTTGTAGTTTTGTTCTTTCCAGCATTCTCTATTTGGAATGTCCTCTGTATTCTTCACTTATCCCCTTTTTGTTTCCTCTTGTGTAAGAGCTTCAGCATAGCTCTTTTTTTTTTCAAATTTGATCCCTATTTTATCTGAATATGCTTTTTGACTTTCTAATATCTTATTCAGCATGTTAGTGCTATCCTCAAATTTGGAATCACTGACTACTTTATCACTGACTGCTTTCTTAATATCTTCTTTTAAAGAGGCAATTTCAATAACATACCTTTCACAATCTTTTCTTGTTATTTCCAACTGTGCTTTGAGATCTTCTTCATTCTTCTTGGCTTCTTCAAAGTGTGCTTGTAGATTTTCAATCATTTCCTTTGACTCTTGTTCATTTTTCTCGATCTGGCACTTTAACCTTCGATTCTTCTTTTGAACAGCTTCTAACTCTTCTAGGGCACAATTGAGTTCTCCTTCCATATCTACTTCAGCTTTCTCTTCTTTTTCTTCTTGATCATCATCATGTATGGCCATGAATAGAATCTCTTCTTCTGAATCGTTGACTCCACTATCTTCGCCTGAACTAGGATCCTTAGAATACAGGGTCTTCTTCTCGAAACACTTCTTAAATTTTCCTTTGAAATTCTTCTTGTATGTAGGCTTTTCTTCTTCATCATCATTAACCTTATCTAGGCATCTAGCTGAAAAATGTTTGATCTTTCCACAATTAAAACATTTAAAAGGTAATTTTTCTTTATATTTACCTGTTCCTCTTTTCGGCCTACAAATGAAAAGTGCTTCGTTGTCATCTTCATCATCACTGAAACTATCACTTGATTCTTGAATCTTAGCTTTCTCCTTCTTTGATGTCTTGAAAGCCACTTCTCTCTTTGAGGGTTTATCTTGTTTTGTCTGCATCTCATATGCCGTGAGAATACCATGAAGCTCATCCATCTTTAGCTTGGCTAAATTCTTCATCTCCTCGATTGCCAAAACCTTTGCATCATATCTCATTGGTAGAGATCTCAAAACCTTTTGCACCACCATTGACTCATCCAACACTTCTCCAAGACCTTGAATCTGATTTATGACTTGATCAACTCACAAAAGATAACTTGTTATATCTTCTTCTTCTTCCATCTTCAAACTTTCAAACTACCTTCTAAAAGTCTATAACTTAGCTTGCTGAACCTTTCCATCATCTTTGTAAATATTCTCAAGTTTTACCCAAGTTTCATAATCAAATTTACATTGCATAACTTTAACAAATTTAGATTCACATAAACCACATAAAATAGCATTTAAAGCTTTAGCATTACATTCACTTGCCTTCTTTTCTGCTAGAGTAATTGTAAATGTTTGTGGCTCTACATATCCCTCTACCACTGATTTCCATATGTCGAATCCAAGGGCCATTAAATAAACCTTCATTCTCATGCTCTAAAAAGCATAATTCGTCCCATCAAACAAAGGTGTCTTATTTATATAAAATCCTTCTTGTGACCCAGCCATCGTGCTTTCCCGATCTACCTTCAAGCTGTAAAACTTTTCAAAAAGGAACCTGCTTTGATACCAATTGTTAAACATGAAATATACTGAGAGGGGGGTGAATCAGTATATCATATATCTTATAAATCTTTCTTTTAGCCAAATTCCACTTAATCAAACATTTAAGATATGCAATAAAAATCAAACAATAAATATCACACAAGATAAAGAGAGACACTAGATATAACGTGGAAACTCAATGTGAGAAAAACCATAGAGAATCAATCTCAAATATATTCGTGAGAACAAACCCATAGGAGCACCATACCCTTTTGCTAAGTACAAACCTCAGCTATAATTCGTGAGCACCAACCCACAGGAGCTTTAAACCCCTTTGTCAAGCACCAACCCAGCACCTATTCGTGAGCACCAACCCCTTTGCCGAACACCAACCCATAGGATCACCAACCCCTTTGCTAAGCACCAAACTAGCAACAATTCGTGAGCACCAACCCATAGGAGCACCAACCCCTTTGTGTATACCACACACCTATCTCTCAATGTTGCGCTCTCAACAAATAATAGATCAATACATCTCCTTCCTCTCTCACCTTTGCTCTTCTAAGCTAGATATAACAAATACAAATCATATTCATCTCTCACAATTGCTCTTCTAAGCTAGATATTACAATATCAAATCAACCTCACACTTTCACATTACAAATGGCTACTCAAGTCTTTATTTATAGCTTTCCAACTTTTGGCCTTTCCCCTTTGTGACTTTTCAATCTCCATGGAAAATGGCACCAATCTTGGATGACCCTTCATATCTAAGCATTTGAAAAGTCATGTGGTGACCCTTCATGACCAAAAACGTCTTTCCCACTTTTGTCCTTATCTTTGGTGACTCTTCGTATTCCTCAAAGTGTCCCTTCATGAGAAATTGTATCTTTACTCTTTTGTCTTTACTTGGTGACTCTTGGTATTCCCTAAGATGACTCTTCATGAAAAAATGCATCCCATCCTTCTTTTGTCTTTACCCCGTGGCTCTTCGACTTCTCCATGGGCCCTTCTTTTGTCTCATATGCAACCAAAAATATATTCTTTAATATTAAATAAATATTATCTCATATTAGCCAAGATATATTTATTACAAACAATATTAAATGCAATGGGGCCTTTATCACCAATAATGTTAAACCTTTGACATCAATGACAATATTTCCAACAACCTTCTTAGATAATAATCATGTGGCCCTTAAACATTATCTCGACACCATGTTTTACCATACCCTTACTTTAGTTCCACCTGTGGATCTACCTTATGACATGCCTTCCCACCTTATGGGGAACACTTCTGTTACCATGATCACCACCCAACCATTGACTACCCAAACATCTTCATCAACCAATAATCCCTTTAATACTACTATGGAAAACCAACCTACCCAACCTACCAACACCCTTACACCTTCCACCCCTACCAAAAACTCCTCTACCCTAGGAACAACATAACCATTAACCACCTACACTTCACTCACCATGGGAGTACCTACTACTAGCATTTCCAAACTTCCTTAAACTACCCCAAATATATTAGTCACTACTCCACTTCAAAATCTTGTGGTGTCTATATCTTCTACCTTACCACCATCAGTACAAAGGTCACCACCTTTCCTTTGGTTACCAACCTAACCATAGCTCCTACCCAATCCACCTTAATCTCTCAATTGGTACCCATCTCACCCAACCTAGGTTACATCCCTAACCCACAAGGTCATGTACCTCTACCCACTACCCAACCACCTAAATCTACCTACCCCTATATGGCATCCACCCAACCCCCTGTGTCCACATATCAATATGTGGTAGCTCCTCAACCTCCTACCAATTATCAATATATCACCCAACCACAATAATAATATTCACCTTATAACATTTCAGGTGCATAACCCCAAATGGATCTAATGAAAATGATAATGGATAAAATGACTACTTTAGAGTCATCCATCTTTGGTGCTCACAACATTTTATCTATGACCAAATCTGTAACGAACCTATTCATCCATTTGTCCCTCTCAGACCATATCCTCCTTACTGAGAACTTCCCAAGTTTTCTAAATTTTATAGTAAGGAAGACCTCGACAACACCTTAGAAAATTTAGGCATTCATGTTAATTGATTACTTACGATGATGCTCTCCTTCTCCGAACTGTTAGGTATGTGGAGCTAAAAGCTTCACCAAGGAGCATAGACAAACAAGTTCGGGTCTACACAGACGCCGACCGACGTCGGTCAGGAGCGACCGACGTCGGTCAGTTGCAGTTCAGAGGCGCCGACGTCGGCAGTATGGTCGGCCGGCGACGGTCACAGGCGAACAGACAGGAACCGACATCGGTTACCTGCGTGTCCAGAGAGCTATTTCTGAGGACAGAAGCGAGTGTTTGCATGATGAGTTTGAGTTGTAGACTCATGCTCGCGTCTCTATTGTTAGCAATGTTATTTTTAGAGCCCTTGTTGAAGAGGCTTAACTGTTTGTTGTAAGAGCATGCTCAAGTCTCCTATTTTCTATATGTAGGAGAGATCTTCTAAGCTATTGTAAAATGATGAAGTGTATGAGAGTGTAATTGAGTACGAAGTAGAACATTGTGAATGTTTGAAGGACTGTACTTTAGAGAGAACTCTTAAGGAATAGAGATCTAGTGAGAGATCTTGTGTGCATCTGAGAGAGGTGTGGAAGAACAAAGTTCTTCATTTGTATTCCTATTGTAAAGAGTTTTTTAATACAAGTTTTCAGGGTGTTTTCTTGTATATCTTGTTCTGTGCTATTTATCATTTCAGTTACTTATCTATCTGATTTATTTCCGCATTGATTGCTTTCATAAGTGTAATCCATTGTTGGTTGATCCCCAACACGAACCTTACCTATGTCCTTATCAGGGTCACCATTAGATTGGTATAGTTCCATAACCAAGCATTCTCTCTTCTCTTTCACCCAGCTAGCCCAAATTTTCTTGGATCACTTTTCTATAAACATCTCCAAGAAAGTTTCCATCACCAACTTTTAATCTATTTAATAATTCGATGATGAATCTATTGTTGATTTTGTAACTCGTTGGAGAAGCCTAATCAATCAACTTTACTTCTCTTTATCCCAACTTGAACTAATATAAATATTTACTCGGGCATGTACCAAGCACATCTCTTCCACATTACATGTTTAGAGATTTGACGAAGATTTTACCATGGCACGTAAACTAGAAAATAGAGTCATCAATGAAGGAAAGTTAAAGTTGAAAAACAAAAATTGTACCTTCAAATCCAATGAGGCCTCTTCATCTAAACCAAGTAACCAAACTAACACCAAAGCCAAGAGCAATGGAACTATGAATTCATTTTTCCTTAAGACTAATCTTCCACCATTTTTGAATCAACCAAACTCTTATAAATCCTCAAATCAAAACACAAGGAACCAAAACTGAAACAATTAGAAGCAAATTACCCCACTTGGGGAATCTTATGCTTCAATCCTAGAAAAAATTTTGAAAGCTAATATCATACAACTTCCTCTCATAAAACCCCCTCAACAATTTGATTATTTTCATCCTAAACTTGGTTGGTATAATGAGAATGACCTTTTTGCTTTCTATCAAGTAGTTGGGCATGACATTAGTCAATGTTATTAATACCTTCAAAAATGTTGTTCAAACCCTCATTGATAAGGGGGGAACTTGTGTTGGACAACCCTAATGCACCTTCAAACCAAGCCCTTAACATTTTCAAACAACCTTTTCATAATCATACACCTATCAAAAATGAGAGCAAAAAATTTGATTCCTCTCATGATTCCCATACCATCAACATGGTTCTTGACACACTCATTGTTGATGAACCTACCACCCAATCTACTTATTCTTCACCCTCTCCACTTATTAAGGTAGTGGAGTCACCTTATCTTCCTTTAGAGACCCAAACTGAGGAAATACCATCTTCTCCTCCTTAAATTATTGAGGTAGTGGAGTCATCAATCCCTCCTTTAATTGATATACCAGAGCAAGTAACCATCACCACTTTACCTTCTCCCTAAACTACCAAACAATTCACCCCTCCTTTAAAGATCATTCCCAAGTAAGATATCACCATATTTGCAACTCCCATAGAGGAACCACCCATCCAAACCTTACATATTTTGATTGAGGAAAAGGACTAGGTTACCATTCCCCTTCCTCAACCTATGGGTCTATCTTTTGAACCCATTGCAACAACACCAATCTATAAACCATTCTCTACACTAGTTTAAAGATTGGAATTTGTCTCCAAACCAAACATAGATCGAGCCACCTTTTGGAAATAATTAGGGCTCCCTTACATCACCAAACAAGAACCTCCAACCACATCTTTAACAGACCAACCCATCACTTCTATCATCCAACCCACTATCAAACCAATCAAAACCTCTACCATCCCAACCATCCCTCAACCATCCAAAACAACCAAACCCCAAAAAACCAAATCATCCTCTACCACTTCTACCAAACCATACAAAAACATTGGCATTTTCCCTATGCAAATCCTTAATCACCCATCAATTAAAGTGGAGCTTGTTGGGTGAATATTTTGTCAGCCAGCTAACTAGTGACCAAAATAGTTCTTATTACCACAGCATAGGGAGATCAGTCAGCCAGATGTGCAGGTTTGGTGCATCAACAGGAGACAAATCTCTCCTCTCATCAAGGGGAGGTTCCCTATAGATATGCAGGAGATGTAGGAGGCTATATATATATATATATGCAAAAAGTAAGACACAGGGGGTAGGACAAACCATCCATCTCTCTTCTTTCAGAGATGATGCTGACAAATAGAGGAGAAATAGTAGGTGATGGGGAAGGTGCTTCTCTTCTTTCAGAAGCAAATTTCAGCCAAGAGCCAGATTCTTTCCTAAATAGTAGAAATCCTAGTGAGGCAATAGAAGGCACTTCTTTTCTTTTAGAAGTGCTTGTTCTTGCAAATAGCAAGACTTTTTCTGGTAGCAAGTAACTGGTAACAGGGTAACCAACAGCCTGAAATGTAGCGCAAAGTCTCCACCTCGACTGCCCAAAGAGCATATCACAAAGGATAATGGGGGCACAAAGTTGCCCCAGAATCCTCAACACAAAAAAGAAAGGAAAACACAGACTGAAATCAATTGTGAAAGCACAAAGTCTTCTCACAGTTGGTTTCAAGACACTTCTTGGTTACCTTTACTAATTATGTGCATCAAATTAAATGAATAAGGGCACCTTCAGATGACACAAGTAAGAACAACACAAAGTCTGAAAAACCCTAATTTTTCATTCAAATAACAAGGAAAATAAAATTACAACCTGAGCTCAAAGTCTTAGTCTTCTTCTTTCAAAATGGGCAGAGTTTCGTTCTTGTAAAAAATGAGAAGTCCCCCCCCACAACAAAGGGGAGATTACAATATATAGCGCCCCAAGAAAGACTTGGGCGCTTGTTTTTCATATGTCTGCCCATGCCGTGCATTCAATGCCTTGAAGGCATTTTTAGGTTTGTCAAAAGGACTGCATTGAAAACAGGGTAGCTGTCTTAACTATTTCATCCCATATGTCTTCTCTTTAATATGGACTGTCTGGTCCTATGCGTATTTGACTTTACTCTATGAAAAAAAATAGGCTACATCCTTAGTTTGGTGTGCTCAGAAGTCTACTCGATCCACTGTTTCATCTGCTGGAAATAACTCTTTCGAAGATATTTCTAATCTTTCAGTCTCACTCCTCTCTTCATTGCTTAAGTGCTTATTTGCTCATTATAGCCCTTCTTGCCTAAGTCTTTGGGGGGGGGGGCTTCCTGCATCTTTGACAAGTGGCAAGTTTCATTGTTATGAAACTCATTAGAGACTTACAGAAAATGGAGTCCACGACACGTTTTGTCTGAGTAACTCAAAAGGGGAACACGGGCGCAAACACTTATCACATTCACTACACTTATCTTTTTCCATCGGGCGCTTTTCTCTTCAGTCAATTTTTTTTTAGCTTTGTCTCTTCCTGCTGTAATTTAAGCTATCAAGCTATCTTTCTAGCCAGTCGCTTGGTTCTTCCTTTGAGTTCTGCGCTTTATTTGAATTTCAACGGATATTCCCTTACCTTAAATTTGACGTATGCGAGGACGTCATTGGTTGACTGTTGCTTGAACCATGTTGAACTTTGAACCCATTGAACCACTTGGTTCAATGGTTCATTTGTTCATTATGTCTCTTTGTTTTATCGCTTCCTAGTTCAATCACTTTTACGCTCCTTGGTTGAACCATCCATTGAACCACTTTTGTGCTGCTTTTCCTTTGACTGAAGCCGCTTTTGAGCTTTTGAACCATGTTGAACCATTGAACTTTGAACTCTTTCGGTTCAAAGTTCAATCGGTTCATTGGCATATTCTGTGTCTCGCTCGAACATTGCTTCCTTTACCTAAGCTTTGGTTGAACCTTTGAACCTTGAACCCGTTGAACCACTTGGTTCAAGGGTGCAATGGTTCATTCTTCGTTATTTGGCTAAGCCTTTTGTTCTTTTGCACATAGCGCATTGAACCAACTTGGTCGTTGAACTCATTGAACCTTTGAACCAAAGTGGTTAAAAGTTTAATGGTTCAAGCCTATGTCCTTTATCATTTGCCGATTGAAATCCTTTTGATTGAACCGAGGCACTGAACCAATCCTGGAAACAACTGAGTGCTGGAAACTTGTTTTTTTTACTGAACTTGCCTGCAGAAGCTTTTTTTAACCTGTTGAACCTGTGAATCCCCTTTTACGAAAAAGGCTTAAAAATAAGGAATTTGAAAGCTCAGAATAAATTTTGAGAAGGGAAGAGAGAAATTTTGGTCAATAGGTTGTCCCAAAAATGAGTGGCATTTTCTGAGGGCAACAGCTGGCTCTAGTTGGGGAACTACCTTCAGTTGAAAAAATCGATTGAAGGGAGTAGAATCCAAAATCTCTAGTGCCTTAGAAGCGTGCCATTAGGCTACGGAGTCATGCTACCCAAAAAGAAAGGTTCCAAAAATGAGAACAAAAAGCGCAAAATAGAACTAACGACTATACAAATATACATATGTACAGATGATCTTATCTGATGCTTCAAGAGTTGAAGTGCTTCAGATGTTGTCCATTGTAAGGCAGAGAGAGAAGAGTGCCATCTTGATATTTCAACAGAAAACTATTTTTACTGTTGAGCTGATGAATAGTAAAAGGGCCCCTCCACAGGGAATCAAACTTTCCGTGCATCCCCTTTGGTTCTCTTCTCTTGTCCCACAGTAGGACTTGATCTCCAATCTGGAAATCATGATTCTTTGCTTTCTGGTCGAAGAGCTTCTTCACCAGACTTTGATGGGTGGCAATCCTGTCCACCACTGCAGTTCTTTGCTCATTCAGCTCAGCAAGGTACATGATCCTCTTCTCAAGTGAGCTCTCATACATTTGATCTTCAATTGCCTTAGCCAATTTCAATGCTGACAATTCCAAGGTGATTGGTATCTCAGCATTGACACCATACATAAGTTGGAAAGGAGACATACCAATTGCTCTTTTTGGTGTAATCTTGTCTGCACACAGAGCATCAACCAATGCCTTATGCCAAGTTCTTTGGTTGTCATCCACCAGCTTCTTGTTGATAGTTACCAAATTTTTATTGCTTGACTCAGCCTGTCCATTCCCTTGTGGAAAGTAATCAGAGGAGTGGGAGAGTGTAATTACATAGTGGAAGCAGAATTGAGTAATCTCTTGAGAAGTGAAATAGGCTGCGTTGTCAGTGACAATTTTGACTGGGACCCCAAACCTGGACATGATGTTCTCTTTGAGAAAATTGCATACTACTTTAGAAGTAGCATGTTTAGTTGGAACCACTTCCACTCATTTAGTGAAGTAGTTTATTGTTGTAAGGACATAATCATGTCCAGCACATGACGATGGGTTTACAGCACCAATAAAGTCAATTCCCCATTGCTGAAAAGGCTCCTCAATGACCACTAGTTTGAGAGATAGAGCAGCTAGCTTGGGCCTTCCAACGAATTGCTGGCACAGTTCACATCCCCTGACCCACTTGTATGTATCTCGAAAGAGAGTCAGCCAATAATACCTGGCTCGTAGGATCTTGTGGGTAGTCACAGGGGCAAAAAAATGTCCTCCACAGGCCGAATTGTGGAAGGACTTCAGAAGGCGGCTTTGTTGCTCCTTGTCCACACAGCGAAGGAACGTTCCATCAAGCCTTCTCTTAAATAGGCCGTTGTCCCAGAGGACAAAATTAGCCACTTTCAGCTTGATGGTTCTCCTTTCTTTATAAGATAGGTTCGCAGGACATTCACCATAAGTGAGGAAATGAGCAATACCTCAGTACCACTCATTTGTGGTGGAGACAAAGAGGACTGTTAGTGTGTCATCCTCATCCGCTTATGGTTCTTCATGCTCTATTCCTCTTGGCTTGTTATTAGCAATTAGTTGGCATAGCCCTTTTCCCCATACCAACTTTGTTGGCTTGATGATCAGATCGAACTCTTGGATCTTTGCAACCCAATTACCTCTTTTCGTCCCAAACTCCTGCTGAGTCAATATAGATTTCACTGTGGTGTCGGGGACCAAGGCAATAATTTGAGAATTGAGGATGTAAAAATGAAAATGCTTCACGGCCTTCACCACTGTGTAATCGTGCTTCTCCATATTTGAGTATTTCAGCTCATGAGCTTTGAGAGGGTAGCTCATGAAGGAAATGGGAGATTCCATGCCTTCTTTATTTTGTTGAACTAGGATTTCTGAAAGCGTATGTTCTGAAGCATAGTTGTAAATGGTGAATTCTTTGCTATAGTCCGGACAAACCAGAATCGAGGCATGGGCAATGGCAGCCTTTATATCTTCAAAAGCCAAATTGCCCTCTTTGGTCCAGTCGAAGGTGGCCTTTTCTTTCATCATGTTTACAATGTGTTTGGTCTTCTCGGCAAATTTTGGGATGAATCTCTGTAAGAAATTCACCTTTCCGAAGAAAGAGTGAACAGCAGTCTTACTTGTGGGCAAGGAAAGTTCTTGGAGAGACTTGACTCTATCTAGGTCAATCTTTATGCCTCATTTAGACATGACGTGTCCAAGAAGTTTCCCCTCTGTTACTCTGAAAATTGACTTCTTAGGGTTTAAGAAAATGTCATTCTGGCGGCAGCATTCTAGCAATTGCTAAAAATGGTTCACATGATCTAGGCGATGCGTAGAGAAGACAGTCAAGTCATCAAGATAAACTACGATGAACTTACCCATCTCGTCCTTGAAGGCAAGGTCCATTGCTCTTTAGAAGGCGGCACCAACATTTATCAAACCAAAAGGCATCCTTTTATATGCAAATGTGCCCCAAGGTGTGGTGAAAGCAGTCTTATGCTGGGCTGCTTCACCAACTTCGACTTGATTATATCCAGAGAAGCCATCTAGCATTGATAACATCTCAAACCCTGTCACTGTCTGCAGCACTTGATCCATGATTGGAAAAAGATAATTATCTTTCAAGGATGCCTGATTCAAATTCCTAAAATCCACACAAAAGCAAATTTCACCATTTTTCTTTCTTACAGGCACTATATTGGCAATCCATGTGGAATAATGGATTGGGAAGATTATCCTAGCATTTAGCATTTTTTGTATCTCAAATAAAATAGTACCTAAGATTTTTGGATTATAATGCCTGGTTTTTTGCCTGTTAGGTGTTGAATCAGCCTTGAGAGGAATGTTGTGTCAGATTTTGCCAGGCCAGAGTGATTTCAGATCAGCGTATGAATACGCTAGGAAATCCATGTATTCGTTGAGCAAAGAGGTGAACTTGGAACGCTCTATAGTAGTACAGCATTTCTCAATGTTCACCATCTTGGGGTCTTCCTTGGTTCCCAGATTTATTTGATCAAATTCCTGAGATGAGCTTGAATCTATTGGCTGTTGTTTGATAAATCTATCATGCTTATCGAATAGTTTTTTAAGGAAAACCAGACCTTTAGGGATCTTATTCCCTTTTAGTTGCAAGAACTCCTCACCTATGTCTGCATTTGATTCAGGAGCTATTTCATACTTTTGAGATTCATTGCTTTCAAAATGTAGACGTTCAAAGCTATCTCTTTGCTCCAAGAAGGCAATGATGTGGTTGTCATTGTTAAATACTTGCCAATGACTGGCATTGTCAGGTACACTTGGTTGAAAGACCAGCTCAATCGTGTACTTATCTCTTTTGAAATCTGGGTGGAGGACCAAGAGAGTAGCTGAAACAACTAATGCATCTGCCCAGTCATTGAACTCTCTGGGAACTACAGAGATGCTGAAAGCATCAAAGTCTTCAAGCTAGTCCCAGACTAGATTGCGATAATGGCACAATCTTTCATTCTTGATTTGATACAGGTTCCTTACCTGACAAACCACTAGTTCAGCATCTCTTTTAGCATGAAGGAACTTGATGCCTTTGTCCCGAGTGGATCTCAATCCAAGTAGCAGAGGCTCGTATTCAGCTATGTTATTCGTGTTGCTGAATTGCAATTTATAAGATGAGGGAAAAATATCTCTTTGAGATATTAACACCACCCCGGCTCCTGAACCAGTAGAAGAGCAGCTACCATCAAATTCAAGAATTCATACCTCATTTGATCTTGATTTCTTTTCAGATTCTTCTTCATCAGGTGGTGGAGAGACTTCCACACTTGCTTGGTGCTTAGCCAATTTCTCTGCTATTCTAGCTGACTGCATTTCTAGGCTGTCAGCAGTAGGAGCTTCATCAGATGTATCATGAACTCTATCCGTGTACAGAAAGTAGTTATCCATGTTTAAAGATTCAAACAGAATTTGGGCTTCAGGTGCTGAGGTCTAGGTAACAACATATTTCGCTTCCTTCTTAGGGAGTAGTCTCTTCATAACACCCTTGACTAGAACCCTCACCTCAGATAAATCCATGCTTAATTCACCACTGACATCTCTGTAGAAATTTTGCCCAAGAAGGATGCCATATGATGCTGGGACGTCTGCTACCAAGACAATCATTTTGATTCTTTTGTCAGGGAATGTAGCAAACGCAAATTGGGCATCTTTAATTTGTCCTAGCAAAGGCACTTGCTTGTTCTCCATGGAGAATCATCTACCAAAAGTTTTGGTCAATGTGAGATCAAGGGATTCGGCCACTTTAGCAGGCATGACATTGTCTGAAGCTCAAGAGTCAATGATGCAATTATTCTGTTGATATCCATTTATCAGCAATGAGACATAAAAAGGTTCAGTCCTGCCAGGAGCAGCAGGGGGAGTGGTGAAAAGGTTGTTCTTGGTGGGTGCGTTCTTGGCAGCATCATGCGTCATTTTGAGAACTACTTGCTCGACAGAGATGTCCTTGTTTTTAACATAGTGAATCAGTCTGTCTAATTGCTCGGGATGGGACTTCAGAAATTCAAATTCTGACATTTGAATTTTAGTTCTCTTTATATGGTCAATGATATCAAATGTCTAGAACGAGCTAAGAATAGAGGATGGGAGTTCATCCTTTCAATTTTTTAAAGGGGGAGGACTGAACTGCGAAATTAAAGTAGAAAGTGTATGGGCATTTGGGGTATTTACCTCTTTTAAAATCGCCGAGTCTTTTGGTTGGAAAGAGAGAGTATATCCCTGCTTAGCAATTGAGACTATTGGTTGAGGTTGCTCCCCTACTTTCTCCTTATCAGTTTGTTGAGCTAATTGATTTTTGGACCGGGTGAATACAGCATATGACCCTTCAGCTGCATTACCTTCACACCTGGGTTCATCCTGATAATTCAGAAAACCAATATGGTAGTCGCTAGCTAATTATTCTTCTTCCTCAGTGAAGAGATTAGCATCATCTTCAAAATTTAACTCGGGTTGGGATGAGAAATCTGTTTCAGCTTCTAGATATCCGACTATCGAGTTGTTTGGAGGCACTTCAAGGGTGAGGTTCCTCTGTGGAGGGGGAAGGCAATTTTGTTGTCCCTGATTCTTGGTGATTCTTGGTGGTATTGCCTTGGTACGCCTAATTGTGAAATGTCCTCCTAGGCATATCTCTGTATGCGAGGGCAGATGACATTCCTTGCGCCATTTGCTTTCTGAGAGCCAGCATTTCATTTGCTAGTTTTTGTGCCATCGGGTCGGTGGTGACTGTAGGTGAATACTCAGAAGATGAAGAGGATTTACCTTTATTAGGGTCTCTCCTTATCTTTCCAGCCAAGATAAGGTCATCCTCCACTTCAGTGGCCAGGTCTTGAGCTTCAGCCAAGTCTATTTGGCCAGCACGCCTCAACAGAAAACTCACTTCAAGAAGCTACGAGTTGATGAAGAAGCATTTGAGGTTCTGAGGTGTTGGTTGGGCGATTACAGGAATCATGTTCCTTAGCTTATCGAACCTGGCAATGAAGTCCCTCATAGGCTCTTAGGGCTCCTTCTTCATCTAAGTGAGATGGAATAGCAAGGCATGTGCATCCTCTACAGGCTTGAACCTTGCTTCAAATTTAGCTTTGAGCGTGTCTCAGTCAGTCACTGACCCAGCTTGCAGGTGGTAGAACCAGTCAGCAGCAGCACCTTGTAGTGTTTCCACAAACAGTCCGACTGCTATATCTTCATACTCTACTCCAATCAGCCACAGGCTATGCTGAAGGCTACAAGGTGTTCATTAGGGTGAACTTTCCCATCACCAAGAAATTTGGGGAAGTTCTTCCTCGAGCTGCATGGAAGCTCATGTAGAGGTGGAGTAAGGTTGAGTGGACCAAAAGGGTTACCCCAGGGGCCCCGAGCTGCCATGATTGGATTATGAAAAGTGAGGGTAACAAATCTGGGTAGAGTATTTATAGGCAGCGCTCTATTAACAGTAGAAAAAGAAGCTCTGCCTTGTGTTGGTGACCCGATAAGGTCAGGAGGAAGACTCCTTGATCGTTGGAGGAAAGGTGGTAGAGGAAACAGATCAAAATTGCTCTGCTGCACCAACTCAAACACAGGGTCAAAAACACCCTTAGACCTCTGGCTTCTTGTGTAGCGTGGAGTTGCCAAATTTAAAACAAAAGAAAGGAAAAGGACTGGTCCTGCTTCAGCCTGGAGCTTGAGGCTTCAAACTTCTTGTCCTTCCCAACGGATCTGGTTTGCAGACCAGATAATGTAATGGATATGGAGGGAGGGAGAGAGTAAGGCTATAATGATAGTGGGTAGGACCCAGATGGGAGTCGCCAGACTCTATAATGGATAAGGGTATGGACTGCTTGTTCAAGTTCCCCAGCAGAGTCGCCAAAAACTCTTGGGTGAATATTTTGTCGGCCAGCTAACTGGTGACCAAAATAGTTCCTATCACCACAACATAGGAAGATCAGTTGGCCAGATGTGTGGGTTTCCTGCATCAGCAGAAGACAAATCTCTCCTCTCATCAAGGGGAGGTTCCCTATAGATATGCAAGAGATGCAGGAGGCTATATATATATATATATATGCAGAAAGTAAGACACAGGGGGTAGGACAAACCATCTATCTCTCTTCTTTCAGAGATGATGCTGACAAACAGAGGAGAAATACTAAGTGATGGGGAAGGTGCTTCTCTTCTTTTAAAAGCAACTTTCAACCAAGAGCCAGAGTCCTTCCTAAATAGTATAAATCTTGGTGAGGCAACAAAAGGCACTTCTCTTCTTTTAGAAGTGCTTGTTCTTGCAAACAGCAGGACTCTTTCTGGTAGCAAGTAACTGGTAACAGGGTAACCAGCACCCTGAAATGTAGCGCAAAGTCTCCACTTTGACTACCCAAAGAATATATCACAAAGGATGATGGGGGCACAAAGTCGCCCCAAAATCCTCAACACAAAAAAGAAAGGAAAACACAGACTGAAATCAATTGTGAAAACACAAAGTCTTCTCAGAGTTGGTTTCAGGACACTTCTTGGTTACCTTTACTAATTTTGTGCACCAAATTAAATGAATAAAGGCACCTTCAGATGACACAAGTCAGAACAACACAAAGTCTGGAAACCCTACTTTCTCATTCAAATAACAAGGAAAATGAAATTACAACCTGAGCTCAAAGTCTCAATCTTCTTCTTTCAAAATGGGCAGAGTTTCATTCTTGTAAAAAATGAGAAGTCCCCCAACAACAAAGGGGAGATTACAATATATAGCGCCCCAAGAAAGACTTGGGCACTTGTTTTTCATATGTCTGCCCATGTCATGCATTCAATGCCTTGAAGGCATTTTCAGGTTTGTCAAAAGGACTGCATTGAAAATAGGGCAGTTGTCTTAACTATTTCATCCCATATGTCTTCTCTTTAATATGGACTGTTTGGTCCTTTGCGTATTTGTCTTTACTTTATGGAAGAAAACAGGTTGCATCCTTGGTTTAGTGTACTCAAAAGTCTACTCGATCCACTATTTCATCTACTGAAAATAACTCTTCTGAAGATATTTTTGATCTTTCGATCTCACTCCTCTCTTCACTGCTTAAGCGCTTATTTGCTCTTTATAGCCCTTCTTGCCTAAGTCTTCAGGGGGGCCTTCTTACGTCTTCGACAAGTGGCAAGTTCCGCTGTTATGAAACTCATTAGAGACTTACAGAAAATGGAGTCCATGACACGTTTTTCCCGAGCAACTCAAAAGGGGAACAGAGGCGCAAACACTTGTCACGTTCACTGCACTTGTCTTTTTCCATCGGGCACTTTTCTCTTCAGTCGATTTTTTTTAGCTTTGTCTCTTTCTGATGCAATTTAAGCTATCAGGCTATCTTTCCAGCCAGTCGCTTGGTTCTTCCTTTGAGTTATGCGCTTTATTTGAATTTCAACAGATATTCCCTTACCTTAAATTTGACATCTGTGGGGACGTCATTCGTTGACTGTTGCTTGAACTATGTTAAACTTTGAACCCGTTAAACCACTTGGTTCAATGATTTATTTGTTCATTTTGTCTCTTTGTTTTATCACTTCCTGGTTCAATCACTTTTACGCTTCTTGGTTGAACCATCTGTTGAACCACTTGTGTGCTGCTTTTCCTTTGATTGAAGCCGCTTTTGAGCTTTTGAACCATGTTGAACCATTGAACTTTGAACTCTTTCGGTTCAAAGTTCAATCGGTTCATTGGCATATTCTGTGTCTCGCTCGAACATTGCTTCATTTACCTAAGCTTTGGTTGAACCTTTGAACCTTGAACTCGTTTTCAATGGTTCATTCTTCGTTATTTGGCTAAGCCTTTTGTTCTTTTGCACATAGCGTGTTGAACCAACTTAGTCGTTGAACTCATTGAACCTTTGAACCAAAGTGGTTCAAAGTTCAATGGTTCAAGCCTAAGTCCTTTATCATTTGCCGATTGAAATCCTTTTGATTGAACAGAGGTGCTGAACCAATCCTAGAAACGACTGAGTGCTGGAAACTTGTTCTTTTGACTGAACTTGCCTGCAGGAGCTTTTTTAACTTGTTGAACCTGTGAATCCCCTTTTACAGAAAAGGCTTAAAAATAAGGAATTTGAAAGCTCAGAACAAATTTTGAGAAGGGAAGAGAGAAATTTTGGTCAATAGGTTGTCCCAAAAATGAGTGGCATTTTTCGGGGACAACAAAGCTAACCTCACCAGACCCACCAACCAAACACCAAACCAAATCAACCAAGGAGGTGAAACCACAGAAAGGCTAAAAATCCAAAATTTTGCACTCTCAGCCCTACCCTCTATTTTGGGGCCTCATCCCTCTAATTTGATTGGGAATCCAATTGTCTTAACCAAAACCCAACCACTACTCTTGGTCACACCATCACTCTTATTTTTTGACACACCTACCTACACTGAGCCATCAATAACCAAACTAGCTACCTTGACATCTTCTACCTCCAACTTATCAACTTCCTTACCTAAACCAAAATCATCAATTAAGAATACCACCTTACCCAAGACCTCTACCACAAAGCATATTTATAAAAAGACTTCCATCTCACCAACCAAGGCTAAAACCTCTAAACCCTCTCCACCTTTAGTTGAGTCTTACTCAACTATTTTCCAAAGGTTACTGCAAGCCTCTTTCTTGACCTTACCTCCTATCAGACCATTTGACCCTCTAGGTCCAAAACCTGTTTGGTATAATGACCACCAAGTATGATCCTATCATAGGATTCCTAAGCATGGCATAAAGAACTACAAAGCTCTCCAAACCATAATCCATTGGCTCTATGATAAGGATGATCTATTAACAAATGAACCTCCCATGAGCCTATTGGCCATTTTTGGCCCACATACCAAAATCCTACTTAAGTTTGAAAAGATGGACATGATTAAGCAGAAATGGTAAGTCTTCAGACTTCGAGCTCTCTCAAAAAGAAGACTTCAAGTTTTTATGGCCATAAGACTTTGAGTTTTCAGCAGTAGAAGACTTTGAGTTTTTGAAAATACTTTGCTTAAATTGGTTTATAAGTTGCAAGTAGTCACAACTTCGAAGTAAGTAATGAGGACTAGAAAACCTGAACTTGTCTTGAGCATTGGTTCACAAGTTTTTAGCAGTAGAAGACTTTGGGTTTCCAGAATTGGAAGACTTCAGGCTTTGTCATATAAGCTACTTGGGTCCAAAAGCTGGAATTAAGAGGGCATGCAAAACCCAAATTAGTCTTGAGCAATAGGACTTCGACTTTCCCTAGAAAGAAGACTTCGGGTTTTCAAAGTATTAGTTACTTTAGTCTAGAAAACTAAAGTAAGTAAAAAGGAATGAGAAACTCAATTTGATCCATTTGACTAAGTGTCCAGAATTGTTTCAGACATTTTGTCCTAACAGTTTCCCTGAATGGTCCTTTCCTTGAGGAATGGTCCTATGTGAAAGTTCTAAAAAGTTGTTTTGGAAGCAAAGGTGCCCCTGAAAAATTTTCTGAATGGTCTAGTTCAAAAATTTGAAGGAATTGGTCTTTCGAGAAAAAATTCCAAAGGAATTCCTTCAGGATAAAATTTTGAGGAAATGGTCTTTTCAAAAACCCAAAGGGTATTTTCCTTTCGGGAAGGGTTCTTTTCAAGAAACCTGAAGGGCATTTTTCATAGTTTTGAAGGATCCATTTCAAAAAATTCGAAGGGAATTTTTAAAAAACTAAAAGAATCAAGTCCATGGGAAAATTATCCACTGAAATTGTTGAAAACAAAATGTCCACAAAAATAAGCCAAGGCAAAAAGTCCACAAAAAATCTTGAAGGAAATAGTTTGGGAAAAAGTAACTTCTTCAATAAAAATTCTAGAGAAATAACTTCAAGAAAGTTCTTGAAAGGAATTAGCTCTGAAAGAAAAGTCTCGAAGACTTTCTATTTTAGGAAAGTGGTGGAGGAAAAGCCCAAAGAAATTGTTGAAGGAAGATAGTCCATGAAAAAATGCCAAGGAAAGCAAAAAATTTGAGGAACATTAAAGTCGAATGGTCAGTAAATCCGAAGGGATAATCAGTCAAGGACAATTGGAACAAGCACATCTAACTAGAAAAGAGATCGACGATTCACAAGATTTTTGGCTCAATAGACCAATGGATGAGAAAAGGTCAAGTTTTCAAAGGGTCTTGGTTGGATTTTGATAGCTAATCAGCATAAAAGAATGAGGATTTTACCTTTCAACTCCAATGGTGTGGTCTATAGCCTACATTCAGAACATACAAAGTGAAGGAGCACACCAAGTTTTTAATGCAAGGATCAAATCATTCACACTTGACAGGGATATGCGACTACCTTCGACATGGCTCTGTCAGTTCCAAAAAAGGGACTTGAAAGCATGAAGGGCTTGAGGAGATTTGCGATGATCTTGGATGGTTGATCTTATGATAAAAGTAGTTTCATGCTTTTAATATAAAAGAGCTCAAGTAAAACAATAGTGGTCCCAATCATTGATGACTTCTTCTCTTAGTTCTCCATTCTCCCACGTAATCCCTTTCTTTCTATCTTCCCTTTCTCTATATATATCTCATGTTTTTCCATTTTGTGGGGTTCCAAGTTTTTTAATAATTTTCCATCTCTCTGGGAGATGGGACACTCTTTGGGATATTGAAAAATATGCTTAGCTTGATTTGGCTCGACCCTGTCAAGCATTTGTAAGAACTACCTTTTTATGCAATAAAAGATTTTCTTTGCTTATCTCTTGCCTTGGGTTTGTGTCTATTGAGTTACGCACTATGGCATTATGTGAAGGAGAACCTTCCTCATCCATGGTCCTCCTTTATAACCTTGTTTAGTGATTTTTTCAATGTTATTTGTAGGTCTGGTCGAGTGCTCTTGACACCATTGATGTGAACTTTCAGTGAGTCTTATAACTCCTCTTTGTTTGCATTCATTGCTTCCTAAACTTACTCTATGAAATATTAATGCAACTAGCTTGATCTTGAGGTTGTGTAAGTTAGTATTGTTCTCTATAGAATTAGAGTGGTTCAAGCTTATGAGAGTTTCCCATTTTATTTTGGTGCATCACTTGGTTATCTTTCTTAGGATCCCTTATCCCCTTTTTAACCCTTTTCCCCATGGAGCATTAGTTTAGCTTTAGTTTTAGGTGATCTACCAAGAGGAAGTCAACCTTCTCTGGAGGTTCAACCTCACTATAGGATACCCATAGCCTAAGGTTGTTCCAATATTGTAGCTAAAAGTGAGAGAGCTTGAAAAACTCTCCTTCAAAGGTGCAATTCTAGCCTACAATAGAGCCCACTACCAATCTAATAAACAACAACCACTACCCAATGCCTACCTACTCCCCCACTCTCACCTCAAAGTGATGGGGAACCAAACCAATCTCCTATCCCAACTCTTCCCTCTATCTATACTATCCATGTGGTCACCCGATCACATGCTTAACAAAAGGATAAGGGGAAGGCTAAAGTATCCATATCACGGACATGCCCATCTTCCACCTCCCAACCAAGTCAGATTCCAGCATCTTCACCTTGACCAAAACCCAAAGTATCTATCTTGGGTACCTCTCAATCCAACCCCTTCAAATCAATCAGAAGAGTGGTTATCAAAAAACTTCACCAAACCCTGATAAATATGAACCTATATGAATTGATTTCTACCTTACCTCATCATCACCAAGCAATGATAAGAGGCATTGCAATCAATAGAGGTCCAACCTAAAGACCCTTAATTTTTGGCAACCTTTATTGGTGCTCTCCAAATTTTCAACCTTGTCACCTTCAAGGATCTATAAATACCTTCTATCCACCATGATAACCCAAATCCCCCTCTTTTCATCACTTCCTACATTAACCAAACCCATATCAAATGGGTCATGATTGATGTGGGAGCCCGTATTAACATCATCTCCTCCCATGCCTATGATCAACTTAAACTACCAAATAATGTCATGTCCAAAACCTCAACCATCCTCTAATCCTTCAAAAATACCAAAGCCACTACTCTAGGAACTATTGTCCTTCACATTTGTTTAGGACGTCACACACTCCAAGAACTCTTCTATGTAGTGGAAGGAAAATTATAGTATAATGTTTTGTTGGGATGATCTTGGATCTGCTCCATGGGTTGTGTACCCTCTACCCTTCATCATTGCATCAAATTTGAGCACGAAGGTCAAGTTATCACTATACAAGATGATCCAAGTCCCTTTTGATCATGCAACTTGACTTATCAACCTAATGACATCCTCCTACCTCCATCTAACATAGGCTCATCAGCTAAAGACAAACCCCCAACCACACAAGATGAATCCATATCTTCTTCTATTAATGAGACATCTACTAGCTCATCGATATCCTTGGATCAAATCCCTACCACAAACCACTTAGAATCAACATTATAATGTCTTTTACTTGGGTAATATCACCTCTTGACCCTTGATTCTTTCCTTACTCCCCATGAGTATGAGCAACTTAACAACCAACTTGGGTATGACCCTGATATCAAAGCCATTTTTTCCCTTAGACCTTTAGATTGTCAAACCCATTTCATCTATTGGGGACTTAATAAACCACTTGGAACTTCCACCACCCCTTTTTCACCTCAACCATTCACCTTTAACTTCTCCTATCTAGACAAACTAGAATTTGCCAAGACATACCTCTATCGGTGTGCTCGGAAGGGATTTGGCCTAGGTCGATATGAACACAGGCCGTACAAGTTTCTTTCAATAAAATCCCAAAAACCTCATGAAAATCACAACCTTAGTTTCACACCACCTCAATAATAAACTAAGTCACCTCCCATTCCCATGATCGATGAGGACATCCCATCCTCATTGTCTACTCCACCATCAATAACTAAAGATTCTGATATCATCCCCTCTAATTTTTTTTTCATCAACATGATCAACCTTAGACCCCTAACTTATCAAAAGGATGGGGTGACCATAACCATCCCCATGACCTATCCTAAGATGATAGGAGATGACTCTCTTACCATTAATACCATTTAGTTTCAAGATGATGATTCCATTCTCACCTACCTTGGTGCACCATATTTTTCCATCCACAAATATCTTCCTCTTGAGACTTTGACCATATTGAGTGAATCCACCATGGATATCAACCTGGCACTCTAGATAACCCCCGTATTGTCAAAATTGGCCAATCACTAAATTTTGAAGAACTTTAGGACTTCCCCTCCTTTTTGCAAGATCACAACATAACATTTCCTTGGTCTTATAATGACATACTAGGAATTAACCCCTCCATCACTACCCACAACATAGTCACCAACTGTGATGCCAAACCCATTAAGCAAAAAATTCAATGAATGCCCCCTCGCATAGGCTTTCTCATCAAAAAAGAGCTTCAACATCTCCTCTCTTTCAATTTCATTCAACCCATTGACTATCCCCAATGGGTCTCAAACGTCATGCCTATCACCAAAGCCATAGGGGGACTGCACATTTTTGTGGACTTTTATGAACTTAACCTTACTTACCCAAAATATGACTTCCCTTTACCAAGCATTGACCAACTAGTTGATCTTACAGCTAGCCACGAGATGTTATACCTCATAGATCAGTTTTCAGGCTACAATACGATCCTAATTACCCCTGAAGATCAACACAAAACCACTTTCATCACCCCATGGGGAACCTTCTACTATAGGGTCATGCCTTTTAGACTAAAGAAAGCTGGTGCAACCTACCAAAGCGTTATTACTTACATCTTCCATGAACTTATCCACAAAATCATCAAGGACTATGTGGATGACCTTCTTGGGAAATCCAAATGTCATAAGGATCATTTAGTTATTCTCAAGATTATCTTTGAGTGACTCATCCATTACCATGTTCACCTTAACCCTAAGAAGTGCATTTTTGGGGTCTTGTTAGGAAATCTCTTTGGCTTTATCATTTTCCTTCGAGGAATCAAAGTTGATCCAACCAAAATCAAAACAATCCTCAACATGCTTCTTCTAGACAAACTCAAGCAACTCCATAGTTTGTAGGGGAATCTCTAATCCATTCATCACTTTATATCATGGCTCTTATTGTTGTTGGCCATCATATCCCGCATATGGCCTCTAGGGAAAAGGTGGAACCCATATTGATTACTATTATTGGGGAAACATAGTATTCCATGGCTATTGGTATTGATGTTACATCTTGTCCCACTCTTTAAAAACTACATTAATATTAGTAATGGAACCCATATTGATTACCCCACCCTTATTGTTATTGGCCATCATATCCCCCATATGGCCTCTAAGGAAAAGGTGGAACCCATATTG
The DNA here is from genome assembly GCA_037957365.1 of Torreya grandis. Lineage (NCBI taxonomy): Eukaryota > Viridiplantae > Streptophyta > Pinopsida > Cupressales > Taxaceae > Torreya > Torreya grandis. The sequence continues at coordinate 2,320,274 of JARHVA010000892.1, read as the reverse complement.
ATTACTATTATTGGGGAAACACAATATTCCATGGCTATTGGTATTATTGTTACATCTTGTCCCACTCTTTAAAAACTACATTAATATTAGTAATGGAAGTGGAACTAATGATTACTAGTTTCTAATTTCTATAGTATATCTAGATACTTATGATATATAGTTAATAACTAACTATTTATTTTCATGATCATTTATATTAGAGGACATTTTCATATGGTCACAAATGTAATATATTCTATGTATTAGAATCATGTTATATTATAATTTCATTTTTAGTTTTGATTTGCATTACAACAGTTCATTTGTATATTTATATATTTTGAGTACTTGATTATTTTGTTGCAAGCTTAGACTAACTACATTTTTGTTTGATCAAGGTCATTTTAGGATTGTCCCACCCTCACAGAGTGGTACATAGGGAGAGTATCATAGGAGAGGAGGATATAAATATCAACATTAGGGATAGAGATAATTGAACCAAACCCACACACACACACACACACTACACTCTTGATTGCTTAGATAAAACAAATGATAATGAGTATTCTACAAAAAAATGCTGGGTGTTTACTTTTAATTATCTATCTTTGTAGTTATTAAAGCATGCTTGCATTGGTTTTGAGTTTTTTTCTTGATGTAGAGGGATTCCAACTTGTTGTCACCAATGTTATAAAAACAAGAAACATAATCATTAACTCTTTTTCCTCTACCAATCAACTTCGTTCTGACCTTTGAATTTGTCTTTCTAGCTTTGTCTCTTTTTACTTATCCACACACTTGTTTAAATTAACTCTTAAATCCTTTTATATCCCTCTCTCTCTCTATTGCCATTACATGAAACCGTGACTTGACTCTTCTCTTAAGTCTCACAACACTCTATTCATTCTTTAGTGAAAAGGTTCATGGAGAACTTGATGTTATACATTCTTTGGACTTTTATAGAGTCTTGTCACTTTTATACCCCCTCTGTTTATTTTTTATGCAACTTCTTTCCATATACATGCTTGTTTTTAAGTTCTTATAATTGTCACTGGTTTCTTTCATTAGCACAAACCTTGTTTAGTAGTCTTTTTACTCAATTTTCTATCTTATATAGGAAAGTACAAACTCAAATTAATAAAACAAACATATAAATGTATACCCTCTATGATTTTGTATCATGTTATGAAGTTTCAAGTTTAATCTCCACATTTTTGACCTCCCATTTAGTACCTTTTTTGTCTCGGGTTAGGATTATTAGGTCACTGTCAATTCTTTCCATACACATTTAGCCATAATTATATGAATTCATACCCTATAAGTCTACACACTCAAAAATCCATTACCCAAACACAAATACTAACTATGTATAAAATCTCATCAAAATTGGATGGTTACAATTCTCCTAAGGCCCATTTTTCTATATAAACCCTAGGTCTGGGTTTTACCTGACTATGTTGGCTTGAGGAGAGATTAAATTCATTTTTAAGATTCCTTTGAGGATTTGCAAAACTATGATTATTGTATGAGCTTGGTACCACCACCAGACATCTTTTCAATGCATTGGTCTCTCTGTTGGAAACCTCTATTCATATTATTTAACACTTTTGTGTTTTCTCTATGTGCTTGTGTTCACCTAGAAAGCATAAATGATACTTTAGGTTATGTTAAGGGATTCATAACCTTGAAAGGTATTTTAAACACTATTACTAAGATTGATCACTTCCAAAAAAAACATGAGAAACTTACTCCAATAACTCTCTTTTACCATTTGTCTTAATCACAACTTGACTGTGTGTAAGGTATGAACAACTACAGGCCCGGTTCATTCTTGGTGAAAACTCATATGAGATAATCCATTTGGGTCAAGACCAAAAATTTATTAATATTAAAAAGGACTTCTAAATATTAATCACATTTATATTTAAATTCAATCTATAACTTATCTTTCTCACAAAGAGATGTCTCAGTCCCTTATCCACATAACTTAGCAATACAGGTAGACTAATTTGCAATTTTGGGAATTACTTCCTGGGACTTTGAAACTATGTAGCAAATAATCAAAAATTCATTAAGAAAGAATAAACCACACTATAAGATATATAAATATTGCCACAAACCTATTATATTTACACCTTCCTTACTAACAATTTTTGCACAATCAAATTCTTTACAATCATACAAAAATATAGAATTTATGCTCGTGGTTTGTCCAAATAGGAAACTTCGATTCATTGACTCATGGTTTTAGAACATTTTATTCTTGAATATAACCACATACCAAATTCTACCTTCTCTTACACCATGAATGACATGCTACACCAAAACCAAAACATCTATTTTAAGACCCTAAAATCTATAACTAACTTGCTAACTACCCTAGCTTCCCTCCAACTTCCTCATGTACATTGAGAGGGTTCAACCTAATATTTGAAAAACTTAAGAAAGGAAATAACTAAAGATTTAGGTATGTATTAGATCATCCTAGACGCCTTTCTAACATCTAACTAAACAAATTACCACTTGACACTCTTTTAGACTAGACTATAGACTCAAAAAGACCAACATGACTTACAAAAGACTCTAACATGACAATTTGACTTATTTACATAGTGTGGTAGTGATGCTCCTGCATCATTTCTTGTCTTGATGCTTTTGACTAACATAATACATGAAGTTTATGTATTACTTCTTGTTTTTCCATGCACCCTCAATATGAAATACTCCATGTTAAATTATGTGAGGTAAACCATTTACACATTTCAACTCTTAAGAGAGTGTTGGGAGTTTTGTGGATCTTGTGTAATTTGTATACTTTTATGCCAATTTATGGTGACCTAGAGGGGATGAATATGGTAAAAAACACCCAAAGAAATGATATTAAATGAGTTTTTGAATTTGTAAAGGTTTCAATAAAAATGTACCATGTACTTTTTAGAACATTAGGGCATAATGAAGTTTAATTTCAGTTGATATGTCTATGATTGATTTACCCATTTTATGTGATGAGGAAGTTTTACATGTGGCAAACATGCTTAAAACTAGGTTAATGGATTGTAAGTGAACATGCTAAATAAGTAAATCAGACATAAATGAAGGCGAGTTCCTAATGGATAACTCAAAGTATAGTAGGAGAGTAGAATGGCCATGAAAAATGTGGATGTGGAGTGAAAAAAGAATAAGAGTAAGAAAGGAGGAGAATGGAGGGAATGACATAGGAAGAATAGAGCTTAGATAGAAGGAACAAAAGTTACAATTCCATACATTTAAGTGGTAACCATTGTAAAACCAGGGTGGTTCAGCCTCAGTTTGTAATTCTAGGTTTTAATTGTAGATTTAGACTTAATAAGGAATAAAATAATAAATGTTTCCTTGATATGGTTGTAGAATGTATTTCTTTGAATGTATGTAATGGTATTTTATTTTAAAAACCTAGAGTTTCATCTTTATAGACCTAGGAATGGAACTCAGTTCCATCCACAGGCCTATAAACATGATGTCGATCCCTTTTGAAAAGTAAATTGAATGTATATGATGGTATAATTAGGATTTCATATTTATAAACCCAGGGATGGAACTCGGTTCCATCCACAGGCCTATAAATATGATGTTGAGTCATTTATGTTTTAAAAATAGAGGAATTAGAGACTATTAAGCCACCACTAAGAAAAAAATTCGATGCAAATATTTAACTTGTGCATGAGCTAAATAGTAATTGACTTGTGTAGTATTATTATTATTATTATTATTAAGATTTTCTCCTAGTAATTAAGGAAACCCTATTTTTCCCAATCCATCCTTGATGAGTAGTAATATGGGCAAGATCTAAAATTAATTTAAAACCTTAGATTGTGTAGTGATTATGAAGTCTTATTGACCTAAGGATTGTTACAAATTTAAATGATTTATCTTTAATTTATATTCATAGTGGTATATCTTATATAAAACCTTTGGATGCATATTATCGAGGAAACATTTGTACAAACTTGTATATTATCAATATGAGCTAGAATAGATGAAGTTTGAGTACATTTTTTATAATAGTGGATCCTTGAAACCCTATTGAAATTATTAAGATATATAAAATGTTTATAAAAATAATAAAATCTCGTGGATGTATATACAAGAATGAAATATGTAATGTGATAATAAACTTATGTTTAGATGGATCGGAAGTATTGTAAGTTTAGATAACATGTAGCTATATTTTTATTGCTACATATCCCCATGTCATGGTATTTGAATTATAAGGTAGTGTATAATTGAATTATTATTTTGAAACAAATTTTACAGGTATATATAAATGTATTAATGTGTGTGTGTGTGTGTGTGTGTGTGTGTGTGTGTGTGTGTGTTCACTTAATTGTGTGTAAATACATGAATAAAATGAACACTTTATGACCTAAGTTGAAATTAGATATGTTTCCATTAGGAAACTTATGAACAATTGTAGGATATAATGAGAATTCTAAACAAAGTTATATGGGCGACTTTATATATTTGAAATGGATAAACTAGTTATACTTTTATTTCAAATGAATTTGAATATTAAGAATTAGTGAAGAGTTTGGTTACACCAAAAATACATTTTTAGATGTTATATCTTTTTGTAATGATTCTTTGGAAACTATTAACCAGTATGGTTGAACATGCATGTAATATATATATTGGGATGTTCTTTTAAATTAGATAAAAATATGAGATTTTTATGAAATAAGGAAATGATGAAATAAGCATTAAAAGTTGAATGTTTGTTAAATAAGTATAAAATAGGCTTAGGAGACTTGACTTGTGTTTATACACTACATTGAGCTTTGTTTGATTTATATTAATAAAATACTCAATATTCCATCAGATCTTATGTGGTTTTATGTTAAGAAAAAAAAAATGAAATTTTGATATATATATATATATATATATATAACGTAGATTTTTGTCTTATAATCATATAAGCATATTTGTGGTTTGAATGTAATTCATTGAAAATATCCTGAAAACTATAAATGTATCATTATTGGAAACAACGTGATTGTTGAGAAAAATGATTCATTATACCCTGTATTACATAATTTGTTTGGATATGATAGTATGTTATAATATGTATTTATTATGCCTTAAATTATGTATAATAAATTACTAGGCATGTTTCATTTGATATCTAGTGATAGATATATGAGGGTGTTGTCATGCAACATATATATATCTATCCCCTGGTATCATATGATATATTGTGATTCATTAGCAAAGAGTATGCATGAGTGAAATTGACTCAGATCCATAAGAGATCTGATTTATATAATAAAAACTTTGGCTAAAGTAATGTTATAGCTAAGACATTGTCCTTTGAGTTTACTTTCTAGTTTATATGTGTATGCATGATGTCATATTAGACAGAAGATTGTTTTCCATGGTCTATGTGACTGTTGCATGTATTAGTGTTTGTACACACATTTTTAGGTTAAAATTCTTGATATATGTACTACTTTTATTTACCCCTATGTGAAGGGAAGGGCCACTCCCAGTGGGGAGATGTGTAGGAGACCGATGGTATGTGGTTGGGGGAAAACACTTGGATGATGTTTTCCCTCTTTTCAACTATTCAACCATTTGGGAATCATACACATGATTATTTGTATGTATCATTGAGTTATTTATGAGGCTTAATTGTAACAATGTACATTCTATCTTGTATATTTGATTTAGTATTGATATGTAATAAGTAGTGCATTATGATTAATGACTATTCAATACAATAGTAGTTGTGAGACCTATAAATAATTTTGAAAATTGTAACAATAGTGGATATATAATTATTTATCGCTATAAATGAGGATTATTCTAATATACTAATGTAATTGTCTCTCTATTATTTATTTCATGGAAAATACACATCTATTATTCTATTTCAGACTATTTAAAAACTAAATGGGTCATATTTTAACTAGTGGGTTAATTATATTTTTGTATTTATTACTTTAGATGCATTTAGTAGTTAAATAATGGAATATGCTGATGTTATGAGACATATAGGGATATTTTTAAAAAATGAACAAATTTTGTGTATCCTAGTGGGGTTTCAACAATCGAGGGCATAAAGGAGTCCATCTTATTTGGTATTGATGAGACTGCAATGTCCAACCTACTAGTCTTTGAGGTTGATACTGAGGCGAGGTTGGCACCCATCCAAGATCAGTTTGAGTTAAAGTCACCATATCCATGTCTATGTTTGAAACCCTAGTTTTGTAGTTAGGATATGTTATGTAGTTACTGTGAATATATTCTTGGTGATATCTTACTTTAATTATTAGAGTACCTAACAAGTTTTATCATGATTATATGACCTACATAAATTACAATTTGAATTTTGAGATTACTAGATGTACTATTATAGGAAATGACATTTCACAATTGCATGCCCTACTATGTGGCAAACCTCAAAAAATTATATTTTGATTTTTGACAATCAGTTTTATGATTCCCCTCTTTTCAACACTTCATACACCAAAGGCCTAGTCTAATCTTATTACTTATGTGTATCTCTTCCATCTTACACAAGACAACATCTATCTTGGCATAAATATTCATAATAGGCTATAGACTATATCCATAGTCCTCTATATGTTTAACTCAGAACACAATTGCTCAAGCTTCTGCTATGCAAGTAAACTAAGTTTGAAGAATAAAAAACCTAATTCAAGGTCACAAGCCTTCCACAAACCATGTGGCCTTATCTATATCTTAAAATAAAAAGTATACTTGATTCATCACATCTAAGAACCTACAATCACAGTCCCAAACTAACTTTCCTGATTTATGATGAATCTCATTCAGGTATTGGATTGTCTAACTCACACATTTATTCATTTTAAAATCTCCTATCAGCTAAGTTTTGAATTCTTAAAAGGATAATTTACCAGGTTCTCTTTTGTATATGAATTATAGAGTTCTACATGTTTAGGCTCCTATGATCTCACACTTCTTTGTATCATTCATAGTGACACCTTTGATCTACCATTTCATTTCACATTTTATAAAATATTTTTCAGGGTTAGAGGACCCATCATATGGTTCCAAGGTGATAAAAACTTCTGATATGAGAGACATGCTTCCTGCACTCACATCTAAAGTCATTGGCTACTACAAACTAGACTTGATAGGTTTCTTACGACTTGATGTGATCTAAAAACCAACCTCACTTACTTTCCTCTTCTCTAACATATTATGAGCATCTTCACTAAGTATCCTGAATTTATTTGTGAAACAATCAAACCACATGCTATCTTTACCATCTTATATACTTCTTCTCCAAGTTGATAAATTATCCATGGGGGATGCATGCCCTTGAAATGAATGATCCTTGTCTATACTTTATTTCTCATTTAAACTTTAACCTGCCTTATTCATACAATTTATCATAACTTCTTCAACATATTGTTCTTTTTCCTCTCCAAAAAATATCCTCCCTTGTTATTATGATCTAAAACTACCTTTTAACTACTCTAGCAACTTGTCTATGATCTTTCCTCTTATCTCTCTCCTCTCTTTCTTCCATATCATTTGAATCACTTTCCAAATTCCTAACTGTATATTTTCTCTCTTTGGAACCTTTTCATCCTTTGGGTATTCTCATTTTCCCATCTCCATAATCTTTATATCCTCTTTGATCTCCCATTCATTCTTTATATTCTACTCACAATTACATTAGGATTGTTTTGTTTATTCCATCATCACTTTTGTCACAACTCTCTCTCAATCTCTATAGTTATTTTTTCATTTTGTTTCTCTAAGTCTTCCATCTTCTAAGGTGAAGTCCAAGTTTCTTATCTTAGTTCTTCATCATTCAATTTTTTATTACATGCATCGACATAACACTCAAAACAATTACTCCATGTTAGTCAAAATAGGCACTATGGCCTTTTCGACAACCAACATTTTGAGCAAAATAGGTATTCCATCTAGAAATTTACCTATCATGCCTCTTAAAAATAAATCCTCTACAACTTCAAATGAAAGTACCCTTGCACAATAGACTTAGTGATGTATCTATCAATAGTAGTCTTTATCCAATGGTTTATCATATGTATACAATTAGTGTCCAAGTTTTGGAGATTTTCTATCTTCTCCTCAATCTTAAAAAAGTGCTCTGTCTCTCTCAACCTAAGCAATAGTATTCAATTTTGACAACCAAACAACTACCAATACCAAAAATTCATACAAAAATATTTCATAGCTTTTGACATATATATGCTCAATTATGACCTTTCTCGTAGAGATTTCTATTATCTTGGCTTCCTCTTCTACAAAATTGAAAATTATTTCATCTAGCCATCATTTTAGGTCTCTTCATCTAGGTAACCATCTCAACATGTTTTAGAAATCCACACTCCACCATTATTAGCAGAGGTTCCTGGAAACCTGATCTAAGCATCCTAATGTTTATTTTGTGTGAATTAGAAGACATGTTTACAACTTAGATGATGATATATGCCAAATTAGAGTATTCATTTTGTTCATATTTAAAGATTATCCATGTAAACATAAACTTAAACATAGATAACATTCATTATTATTATTTGATTAAATAAATTCAAACAAAATAGAGTATAACTACACACATAATAAGTACACAAGACATTTGAAAGAACCATCAATAGACCTTTCTATTAATATCTTATATTTCAGAACTCTTTTCCATTACATATGATCACTATTTAAAGTACTTACAAAGGCTATGTCACATTGCATTTTATCTTTTCATTTCTTTCTTCAAAGGAGTCTTTTCATATTTTATAGACTTTTTATATACACACGTGTCAAATACATACAAAATGATATACATTATACAAAATGCTATACATCGCACACTTGTCATTCATACATACTATGTGATTTTATACTTCTATGTCTACTACCAACAAACAAGAAAATTTTATACTGTGAAAATTATATATGCAAGTGAGTTTGATATGAAGGATTAAATGAATTTGAAAGTGGGATAGAAAATATGCAACATTATTTTTTTATGGAACTATATTCATTGGATAAATGCAATAAATATACATTGAAATTAGTGAAAATAAAACTTATTTGTGCAATATGTAGCACTAAAATAAAGAATATTTTGAGTAAATTATGCATAAACAATTTGTGTTGTTATATATTTGTAATAAACATACTTTTTTTGTGACAAAAACATACATAAAATCATGCAACACCACCAAATATGGAAATTTATTTATTTTGTCATTGTGTAGTTTTTATTTCTCACTTTAACACAATTTTCATATTTATGATTCAACCAATGTGAAATAATGAATATTAAAATGTTATTAAATTTTACAACTACAATTATATTAGTGAGAAAAATAATCAATGCATATGGTGATGCTGTGTGCCTGCCATTCAAGAACAAAAGATATTTCTTGAAAAATATATTGTTTTCCTGTATGTTTTATTTTTAGTCCATGAAAGAAATTTTTTTATTCTTTTATAGTTAGTTTTTTTTATAATATAATTTATTTTTCTAAATATGCACATTTAAATGTGTGTGTGTGTGTGTGCGCGCGCAAAAAGATTATGGAAAAAGATGTGTAGTAAAGCTTTATGAACCAAAAAAATGAACAGTGACAAGGTTTCTTGTTGTAAAGAAAAAAAACTTTCTTTAAGAGTTAAAAACTATGTAATCATGATAGAGCCATTGAGAAAAAATGCAAGGGATAAGAAGAGGCTCTAGTTTTTTTTGGAGACTACCAAGTTTCATAGTCTAAGCAAGGATCAAAATCCTTGTTATGAAAAATAACATATTAGATCATATAGTTAAAAAAGACATTGTGACTTTACCCTATAAAAGTTTCATGTGGTGACCCAAAATAAAGAAAACATAATTAAAATAAGCAACAATTACTTGAAAAAAGACACAAAACATATATTGAAAAAACAGACAATTTTAAAATCTAAAATATATATGATGCATGATTGTAAGTGTTCTATGTAATTTTTCAAAACATGATATTAGAGAAAAAGACACTAAGTAAAAAATAAAAAAAATTATATTGCTTTTGATATCACTCTATCAAATGAAAAAAATATATTATTTATAATTTATATGGTTATCTAATTTTTATTTTTCATGCATAGAACAAATGGGTTCTTCTTTTGGAATGGGAGTTAAGATTTAATTGCTTCTTTATTAAGTGTTAGATTCTAGTTTTCCTATAGATTCCAAAGATTTATATATAACATGAGCTATGAAGGAATGTATAAAATATCATAACTAAAACTTTTTATGTGAATAGGCCTTGTGGTGGGGTTTAAGTGATTTGCTAGTCCCCACCTACGGGACCAGTTACCCTTACATTTACATAGTTGGTTGGGTGATTATGGAGAAAGGTAGGGAGTGGGTGGGGAGGTGTTTGCCATGTTCAAATTAGATATGAATAATCTCCAGGATACAGGTCTAAACCTTGATTGCCCCAATTATTTTTAAAAAAATGATGAGAACAAGTATAATTATTATAACTAGTACTCAATATATATATATATATATATATATATATATATATATATATATATAGGCCTTGTGGTGTGGTTTAAGTGATTTGCTAGTCCCCACCTACGGGCCCAATTACCCTTACATTTACACAGTTGGTTGGGTGATTATGGAGAAAGGTAGGGAGTGGGTGAGGAGGTGTTTGCCATGTTCAAATTAGATATGAATAATCTCCAGGATACTGGTGTAAACCTTGATTGCCCCAATTATTTTTAAAAAATTGATGAGAACAAGTATAATTATTATAACTAGTACTCAATATATATATATATATATATATATATATATATATATATATATATATATATATGATTTTAAAAATAAAGTGTATTTGCATGGATCATGATAGAACATAACAACAAAAATAAAATCTAGATTAATATAAGTATCTAGATTTTATTTCTGTTGTTGTTATGTTCTATCATGATCCATGCAAATACACTTTATTTTGAAAATCATATATATATATATATATATATATATATATATATATATATATATATATATATATATATATGATTTTAAAAATAAAGTGTATTTGCATGGATCATGATAGAACATAACAACAACAGAAATTATATATATATATATATATATATATATATATGATTTTAAAAATAAAGTGTATTTGCATGGATCATGATAGAACATAACAACAGCAGAAATAATATATATATATATTAAAAATAAAGTGTATTTGCATGGATCATGATAGAACATAGCAACAACAAAAATAAAATTTAGATGCTTATATTAGAAACATAAAAAAATGTTACAAGGCTAATGCCACTTTACTAAAGTGTGAAATGCTTGCATAAAGATGTTTTTTTAAAGCTTTAGTGTATGATTATAATCTTAGTTTTATAAAATATATTGTAGTGTTCTATACCACATAATGCACAACACATGCAATGATTTATCAATAAATATTGCATGGGAAAAAAGTGGACATTAGTCATTATAAATAGAAAATAAACAAGTTATAGAATATCAATTGTTCAAGATTATATTTACAAATACTAATTTCATACATGATAGAACATGGTAATATGTGTAAAAAACTAAGTCTATAGACACTATAAAATCTATATGGTATATTACATGTATCCACTTGTGTATGTGTAAATGATTGTGATTGAATTCATCTTAAATGGAAAATCTAAAGACCAAGAGAAACATTGTGTGCTTACCATGAAGGGACATTGCAAGAGGTTGAGGTAGAACAAATGCAAAACAAATCAATGGAAATGACTAAATAAATTGTTAATAGCAATAATGCTTAATAAATTGCATTGCCTATTGATATTGTTTACAATTTTGGATTTATTTTATGAATACTTTGATGATACAAAAATTGTTTAAATAATGTGAATAACTGGGTGCATATTGATTTTGCATTATTTACATGTATAAATTATAAAAATAATTGCTAAAAATAAAAAATCTAACATTGTGTACCGGTTAATGAAATCTCAAACTGAAAGCACTTAAAAAACAAATAATTAGCAAATACAAATTATCAAAACTAAAATCTAAAGTTACATATAAACATTTACTATTCATTGACAATATTAATAGCTCATATTTTATAGTTCTATATTTATAATATAAGTCTATTTGTACTATTAACATAAACAAATGCTTAGAACATAAAAGTGTTACAACTATAAATGAACAAAAGGAAACAATTATTAAAAAAAAAATATGCCACATTAATAGTGTAGTCCATTATACAATCTAGCACTTTACAGTTTTGAAAAAGACAACACTCTGTCATCAAAATTAAATATTTTCCATGTCTATGTTAGAAACAGTCATATTGGCATCTTGTAACTTAGGAACACTTTACATTAATTTTATTTTTAACCCTCGACATGCCTTGATCACATGTTTTAACTTGTTTGCAAAGATCATTAACTAATTCTTTATCTAATAGCCTTGTAAATAGATATTGTACTAACATACGAATTTGATCACCTAATCCAATAATGATAACTTTATAGTATACAATTATTTTCATTTTTATGTCAAAAGCAATATTTAGTTGGAAAACATCTAATATATGATAATGTGTCCTAATTTTATAATCTCAAATCCCTTAAGTTTAAAAACTTGATCTTCTCTAGCCGCAACTTGATTTAACTTTGTTGACGTATTTGAATTGTCTATTTCATATGATCAATGCATTAGGTTTTTTCTTTTCAATAAGCTTTTCTACAACTCATTTCATAGTGATACTCAATTGATGATAAACTTGAGACTCTATTCCAATGACATGTAACACAACATCACTAATATGATTCCATATGTCACATACAAGTGTGATACTTTTGTCAACAAAAATATTGATCCATTTCTCAAAACATTTGAAAAATACAAATTTGAACAAAAAATCAGGAGACCATAAATTTTTGTGTTTCCTATAGCAATTCTAGTTCATCTAAGAAGAATCATTTGAAATCACAAGAAATATTCTTTGTTTCACACAAGTCTTTGTCATAATTCATGATCATTTTGTCCATTCTTCTTACACAGTGTATTTAACTATCCAATAGAAACTATTAGTGGTCTTATTTATCAACATGTTTGTTCAAATAATATTTGATATTAGTAATCAAGTTTTTTATCAATGTGTGCGCTTTTATATAATTGGGAAACCTTTGAGGCAAGGTAGTCAATTATTTCTATTGTTTTGCAATCATTTTATCTATTACATTGGTTATTCCATGCAATGCCATAAGAATATTAGTAACTTAAATTTTCATAAGCTTCTTTCGCATCATATAAACACCAATAGTAGATTTATTTGACAACAAAAGATGTAATGCAAATACCTTGTGATTTTTTTCCATTATCTCTTATTCTGGTTCTCCATCCACCTTATTTGAAATCAACACACAACCTAAACCTATATTCATAGTACGTATATGATTTCTTTGTAAAAGTGGTTTGGAAGCCTTATCAACACTGGTCATAATAATCAAAGTTATTTTACCATATGCATGAACTTTACAACAAATTTTTAATGAATCAATAATATAAAAAGCCATAGTAGAATAAAATACATTAAGTATTATGCTTTTTGTAGGAGAAATATAATTCATAATGATGTTTAAAATTTGTTCATGTATGCCATCAGAGTGCACATAAGTGGGAATCATTGTGATCTTAGGTATATCCATTAATGTCAAATCTAGATTATGCATGTTTTTAGTACAAAGTGTAATAGGTACATAGATTATGCTATTATTTTTTCACCTAATTTATTTATAAATAGAAATGAGTGCATCTATAATTTTATGCTCTCAATGTTTTTTATATGCTTATACTCAATAAGAATTCCAAAATCCCGTTCACATGAATTCTCTAACTTAATGATAAGAGGCATTTATGAACACATAGATTCTATATGGGGAATATTTATCCTCTAAAACAATCATAAAACATTAGGTTTCCCTCCTTATCAATCAATAACAATAATAATGGAAGGCAATGTAATTATTTCATCAATGCTTTCCTGACTGCAAAGTTTACGAAAATCTATAAGAGCACACATGTTTTTGTTGGAATATTTTTCAAAAGAAAAATCCATGAAATTTTCAAATCATCTTTCACAGAGGTACTAATATTTTATTTATATTGTAGGGTTTAAAACTCATGTCAAAACAATATTATTTAATTTTTTTGTGATATATTTCTATCACAAGAAGGAAAACAAAGTGGAATACTACCAAGAAAATAACCATAAGGCCATAATCAAATATATTCATTATAAAATGGACTGATATGTGCACATAACATAAAATTTAAAATTATGGTAAAATGAAAATTGTTCAGATTGACTGTAAATGATACAATAACGGAAAATGAAATACAATCATTGGAATTTATAGAAAAAATAAGTATATAAATAGAAAAAACATAAAATTTCACATATAGGTATTTTCCATTTAACAAGTCTTATACTAGTGAAATGTTTAATTTCTATTGCATCACCACAAGAAACAAAAATAGAAATAATGTAAAGCATAGATGGAGTTTATGACTAGCTATCCCTTCTCTTTTTTACCTATGAAAAATTAAAAGAAGTTTTTTTTTGTGTAAAGTAAATATTATTGATATTTTTGAATTAAGAAAGTATGATTATTGGTCAATGTTTTAATGTTTTGTCTATAATTATAGCATATTAAAACATTTAATGTATTCAATCTATATTTCCATATGGATAAGATGTAGAAAATAGAGAAAACCAAATATATTTTTTGTTTGGAGTTAGCTTTAACTATATTTAAACACCTATTTAAAAAACTTTTTTTTGACATATTTAGTAGTGGAGAATGTATTTCAAAAACTATTTTTTTAGGATTTTATATATAGCTATAACATGAAATGCCTTGGTGCAATGCAAAGAAATCAAACTACAAATTCCTAGCAAAAAAGTGAAAATGGCAATTTTCAAATGTTAGTTTGGACACAATCCATGGCAATTTTATATTTTTCAAATGGATTTAGATCATCAAATCTGAAATCTAAAATAAATACGTGAAAAATAAATTTTCATAATTTTATTATTATAGGAAGAAAAATATAAGTGCATGGATAAGCATACAAGAAAGTACCTATGATGAAAGCAACCAGTGTTATACCACACTACAACTAATTGTAATAAAATTAAGTATAAATAAAACCATATTAAAATAAAGAAATAAAAATCAAAAAGTAACAAGAGTCATAGTGTTATTCAAAAAATTATGATGTTGTTATCTATCTAATTTACACCCCTAGGAAGGTTGTTTAAGCCTTCATAACTAGATGATAACATGGGAACAATCCTAGGTTGTGGGTGACCTAATGAATGGATTGAACCTATATATTGGACTATATCCCTTGATGCTTCACCCAAAACTAAAACTAACTTACCAAACTTGCAAATAAAAGAGATAAAACTAATAGGAAAACATGGAGGTGATGCACCAAATATAGGGTCTTCTACTTGCTAATGTTTGCACTATGAAATGACAAGTTATAATTTGATTTTTATAGCTTCAAAACAACTCTTACCACATAAACGATTTTATATTATGGCTATGGCTATTGTGACAACTAAGGTGATTAGTCAAGAGGCCTCAGAGTAGGCACTAATGATATTTCAACACATAAACTCATCAAACCATGTATTACACATCATATGATCTGTGGAGAGAAGACTAACCTACAAAGAGGCATGAAAGAGAAGGATAAATGCAAGGAAGTAATCTCACTATCACAAAACATTCATCAATAATTCATTCAAAATCATTGTATGCATGATGAAAATAGTAGAACTCAACTTGAATTGATTTGTATGGTAATTATATGTCTTAAAATTGGCAGGGCTTCACCATAACTAGTTTGAGGATCCATTCTAAACCTTTCAAGCCTTCATTTATAGATGAATTGGAAGAAGAGAGGAGGATAGGACAAGAAGAGAACTCATTAATTTCCTCTCATGATCAAATCAATTACAAAACAAAAAAATAGTGATGCCAAGCTTACAAAGAGTGTGTTGTCATTTTGTCTCTTAGCCTTCCAAGACGTGTTGATGGAACTCTTCATAAGAGTGGTGTAGGAGGCCATTTTGGAAGTTTTGATGCCTTCTTGATCATAACTTCTTCTCATGGAGTTACATATCTGCTTCTTGGGATAGTTATAAGTTATTCAATTGACATTTGGCACCCTTGAATATTATCCATGCCAACATTTGTCTCTTGCAATGCTTTTTCTTCCTTGTGAGATTTGCATTATACTTCATGATTTCTTCTTAGATTCTATCTTTGATTATCAAGGTATGACTTCCAAAGAAGATTTAGTTTTGAGCAATGAAAGGTCTATATTATTGCTTCAAGGAAGATACCATTCCAAGTCAAGGAGCTTTTTTCAATCAATAGAAGTCATCGTGTAGCTTGTCTTCACTCTTGCCAGTCAATAGAGTAGAGAAAGATCTTCATTATCATGGAGGTTTCAAGTAGCTTTGAGGGATGAGTATGATCCTTATCTATGTTCCATGACTCAAAAGTCTTGTTTAGATGATGTTCAGAGGTTCTCTAAGGTGTTTTAAAACTTCTTTAATCTCTATAACCTTGTAGTTAGTTTATACCCTTACCTTCTTAAAGCCATCTTATTCATGATTCTTCATTAAGGCTTAGTTGATCACTTGAAGTATATACTATGACTATATAAACCTCTTAAATGACATAAATATGATGATAACATCTCTAATTTGTCTCAAAGACCCTCTCTAACTACTTAGGAGAGTTTATCCAACTCAAAACCCTGTAAATAAGCCTAAAAAGGAGCTTTTTAGGCCATTTTCTATACCACTTTAGCTCACACGTGACAACACTCTACTCATTCAAATTCCTAGGAGAGGAACATAGGTCATACAATTTATTTAGAAGTCATTTCCATCCAATTTGAGTGTTTGGAGGGCTTATCTCTTCCATTGGGTCTTGTTCATGGTTTAACAAGGGTTGTATAGTCATATAGCTTCTTAGTGATAGTTCATAAAGTTGTGGGCCTTGATTAATGAAATAAGACAAAGAATATTAATTATACAACCCCCCTAATTCCACAATAGGCTCAATATTCCATTCACTTCCTCATATAAGTTAACATGTACTAGAAGTGACCCTTTTGAGCCATACAAACCTGACTATGTATTTAAGAAGAGTTATTTGGCAAGAAAATGTATAAAAATGCTTGGTTTAGCTTTGAAAAATTATTTTAAGGTATTTGAAACATCATATTAGATGTTCAAATAGTTTTATGAAGTAATTTACCCTTTCACTTCATTGAAACTTGCCTTAGGCCTTGAGCAAGAGTTTGTAACTAGTCACATTGAACTGACCCTAACAGACCCTTCTAAGCATTTTACTTCCCTCTCAATGATATCAAACCTTATGGTATCATCTTGAAACATATAATCCACCCCTTAGGACTCCCCAATCCTCAAAACACTCTGAAACTTGCAATTTTCCTTCAATTTTCACACACAAGCCTATAAGTGGCTATTTGGCCTTCTTAACTTTAATTTTGAGGGTATACCTTATTCAACTAACCCCTTTGTCACTTTGGTGGTCTTGAACACTATTTTATAGTTTCTTCATACTCCTCTTTACCCTCTACAGACCTATTAACATGCCATTGGACACCACAAATGTATTTT
Organism: Torreya grandis; assembly: GCA_037957365.1. NCBI lineage: Eukaryota > Viridiplantae > Streptophyta > Pinopsida > Cupressales > Taxaceae > Torreya > Torreya grandis. The sequence continues at coordinate 2,302,542 of JARHVA010000892.1, read as the reverse complement.
TTTATCATCTATTTACAACCAACCTATAGGTGATCATTAGGCCTTCTTGACTATTAGGTTTACCAAATTGAGTTACCTAAACTAGTCTATCCTTATTAAAGTGATTTGTTATGATGAAAACTTTGATCACATTTACTTTAATCCATACAACATATTAGTACCTCAAACAACCATCAACAATATACATTTTGCTCCTACTGCCTGTGATAGCCCTGTAGGTGGTTATTAGGCCTAAAGCCTTATTTTATCTTGTTTTGACTTCTTGAGCCTAACTAACCAATGATAACAATGTGTACAAAGTGAATAATTGTTTTTATATCCTCTCTATCATTCCAATGTGCTCATATCACCTTAAATATTCATTAGAAACATTCACAGTCATCTTTTAGGCTCACCCAATCCTTTTGGTAGGATATCTTTCTTTCTCATGACTAACCACATATCACCTCATATATGTCTTTATTAAAAAACAACTAAATGAATGCATGGGATATATTTAATTTAATAGAAATGTTTAGACTACTATGGGAATGAGAAACCAATCCCATATTGGTTTTTATAAGATGGAGATCAAGATCACCTATGTTTTCTCAATCTTTAATAGGACATAATATCTCTTCAATCAAAGAAATTGATGCTTCATGTTCTATATTTAAAGTAATTATATTCAATTTTATCTAAACTTTCTCCATACATTGTATACCCTATCTATTCCTTCTAGTGCCAAATTCAATGCAAGTCCTGCCTTTCACTAACTCATTTCCTGTACACAACTTTGCAAACATGGAGTACATCTCATGAGGGAAGGTAAGTTGAGGCTTGAGATTTCATAGATATTTAGATTTTTTTGATGAATTCTATATATCCTTGATAGAGTGACCTTGAAGTTCACCAAGACATTATGGGTGTTGTTTTCCTATATAAGCATAGAATGTGCTTGTTTGCATTGTATATACATAGACTTCATCCATTCACCATTGGCCTGAGAAGTTTGGATCTCAAGGCTTCTATATATATTGTAAAAAATAATGGGAAAATTGGATCATGTCTTAAAATGGTACATATATAGTTCCATTACAACCAATAGGTGTCAATATTTACCTACAAGTCTGCAGACTTGTAGGTTCACAAATCTTCTTTTGAACTTGGCCTAGAGAAAGCATTGGAACCCTTGACTCCTAGGGCTTTCCACATAGAATACCTCATTGAGAATTATATTCAAGGACATGTGATATATTAATTTCTATTAAAGGGTCCTGGACAATGAAAACACACCCATATTTAGCAAGTGTATCTCAACCATGTCTTCTAGTTCAAATAACTCAATTGTGCCTACATAGTTATCTACTTTTCTTGAAGTTAATTTATTAAATGATGATATTACAAGGTTTATGGGTCCTAAATAAGTTTTATAAACTATTGGCCACATATTTTCATTCATTTCATGCACCAAAACACTTCACAACTCCTCCAAATTGCGAGTGTCATATTTAAACTAGCAAATCAAGACTACATGGTGTTAATCCAAACATGAACATGAATAAATGTGAGTAAATATGTTGTTAAAAAGGTCAAATAGAGATTTTTAAATCATTTTAATTCATTCATTAAACTTAAAAACTTTATATTAGGAAAACATTGATCTTGGTGGGGTTTTGAGTCCTCTGTATACACCCTTACTTCTTAACAATTGCTCATAAAGTTAAAAAGCCTAACCAAACAAACAATGACACAAAGTGGAAGGAAATTAGGGTCCCCTCCTCTACCCAATATATTTGGATCCATCTATCTCTCACTTATGAGTACCATCTATAAATTGGTTGGTCTTTTCAAGCTGCCAAGAACTTGATGGAGAAAAGGAGGTTTTTGGTATGTTTGGATCTTTAACTCCATTTTTAATAGCGATTGGGTCTGTAGAGACTAGGGGGATCCTTAAAGGAGTTTTTACATAGTCCATAAATGGAATCCATTTGTAAGATACCTCTAAAATCTTTATTTCTTCAATAATTTGCCTGTTTTGCCTTTTGAAACTGCTACAAATGATGAATTAGGTGATTATTCAACTTTCTTTGACCTGTAGAGAGGTGGATGAGTATGCTAAAATGTTTTCCACTTCTAATTTCCTATAAATCTTTCATTATATCTCATTTGGATGTTAGAAAATGATGAATGGGTAGTTACAAAGAGATTTCAATATTGGAAAGTAGTTGTTTAAGACATTTAAAGACTGTGTATGGATAAGTACAAGTATCATGTCATTACATATATGTTATACAACTTTAAAATACCCATATCCAATGATAAAACCTTCATATTTTCTCTTTCCTAGCAAGTATCATCTCAACATTAGAGTATACAATAAGACTAAAGTAAATGAAATACCTTAATCTTATAAAAACTAGCTTAATCTCTCCAAATTATTTGAAAATAAAAAGTGATCAACTTATTAGTATTGCTCTTTGGTCAATTTGGTCAGTTTAGATCATATTTTTTCTTGGAAGGTCACCACCTTGCCTCCTTGAGCATGATTCAATATTGACTTGACTTCACACTTAACCTTAACTTTGTCAAACTTACCTTAATCAATGTTAAACACATGAATAATATTACAACGAATGACCATTTGATGAAAAGACAAAGTGACTTGACCCTGCTATTAACTAGACCATCCTAGATGGCTTTGTAAGCTGCTAAGGAAGACACACTACCTATCATCTTTAGACCATTTATGACCAATACAATACCTTTATGATGTCTATCAACAAAGTCAAGATCATGTACATCAAATTTTTGAATGATACGCTGGCTAATTTTGGCTAACATCTTTGGTGACCTCTTAGTATTGCATGCTTGTTATAAAAATAGACTAGTGGCCTTGACAATCCATTGGGATATGGGGTCATAAATGTTACTTAAATTAATGGCAAACTAAAAATTAGACTTGATAATAGCCCTAAAACAAACTAAAATTGAACTAACTCAAGACACATGCCCCACACACACAAGTGTCATAAAACACTTAAAGGAAGAACATCAACAAATAAAATAAAGAATTTATGCTCTAAGCACTTAGGAAAAACAAATACCTACTCTACTATGTACATAATTAAAAATTATACCTTAGTATCATGGCTTAAAATGTATCCCATTGACTGAGATACTCAACTCTTCTCCATATTTTTTTGCAAATTGAAAGGCATTATGTTCTTTGAAACCAATGACAACATAGGACCCACTCCACAATGTATCAAACTTTGTATGCTTACTAGGTTTAGCCCTATCTTCATCCCACTTCAATAAAATGTTTTCCTCTTTATATACCCTTGAGATAACCCTCTTATCAAAGGTATTATTCACTTGGGCTTGGTCATACTCCATGGTATGCATAACATGATTTCTTGTCTCCTTGAAGGCCATTAACTCTCCATCATCTCAAGTTGATGAGTTAACTCAAGGGATGGTGATTCAAGAGAAATAAGTAGTTTGGCCTCTCTCCCATGGGCAAACATGTAGGGTGAGTTTTTAACGACCTTTTTGGGAGTGATCCTATCAACCCATAGAGTTATCCTTAACATGGTGTGCCAAACTCTTTGATTATCTTCTATTGTTCTCTTAATTATTATAATCAAGTTCTTATAGGTGGAATCAAATAGCCCATTCCCTTGAGGGTATTAATTGGAATAAGAATTTAGATAAATGTGATGCTTGAGAGCCCACTCAATTGTTCTTGCACCACTAAATGCTAATGCGTTATTAGAAATTATTGTTGAAGGAACTCCAAATCTGGGCACTAGGCCTTCATAGAAGTTAAGAACTAAATTTTCACTATCCTCCTTGAGAGCTATTGCTTCCACTCACCTTGTGAAATAATCAATTGTTGTAAGCTCCCATTTATGGCCAACACTTGAATGTGGATTTATCATACTAATAAAATTAAGATCCCATTGCATTGAGAAACGAAATGGCAACACATCACGTCATACAAGTCCAATAAAGAAACATTGCATCTAACCACCAAAATGCCAAGGGTCAAATCAAAACGGCTATTTGAATTTAAGGCAAGCATATGGAGGCACACAAGGTAGATCAGTGGATGAATGCAGGGAACGACAAAGATTTGGAACTGGTTTTCTACATAAGGCAGGATAGTGATGCAAGTCATACTTGCAAACTCAGACAAACAACAAAGCTATTAGGACTAGAGTTTTGCACACTCATGAAGAATTCATTTACAATCACAGCAAATTTTGCACAAGATAATATGGCACCAATGATGGATAGGTCGAGCGAGCTAGTTAAGCAATTAGGGATTTATATAATAAGGTAACTTTTTTAGGAACCATTGAATAAAAGGCTTTTTAATCAGAAGGTTGACAATACTTTTCTCAGCTGTTGGGAATAGATTTTAGTCATTATTATAGTAGCGTACAAAAGCATTGTGAGCTACCAGATTCAAAGATTTTAACCAAATGGCCCATTTATCGTTTATAATCTTTTAGTGAGGGCTTTTAGGCAAATGGTTAAAATAACTTGTAAAATCTTTCGAATGATTCTAGAGCAAAAGCGTTTTTTATTTTGAGCTTAGTTTTTTATAATGAAAGTCTTCAAAAGCAGTGGGGCGCAGGCGCACACAAGTGGGAGAGACTTTTAGGCGGTGGCAACAAAGCTTTAAAGTATGTGTGCAAATGCGACCAAAACATTGTGTATCGTTTGATTAGATCAACAATTATTGAGCCTTTGCAAAGTGGGCTTGGCAGTGAACTTTAACTTTAAATACAATGGGATACTTAAACATAATCTTTTGAGACTCAAATGAAAATCAACATACTTGGTTAAAATCTTTTTAATTTTAGACCATGATATAAGCTTTGATATGAACCTTGGAAACGACGTATCAAAAATAAGGCTTTGATTTTTGAAAGACTATGGCTCAACCTAGACCTAGGAAAATAAAGGGACATGGAAAAAACAATTGAACAAGACCTATGACATCCCCAAGCCTTGTTTGCAAATAAAACAAAGACTAAGACTTGACAAGGCAATAATAATACAAATGACTCAACTAAAGGAACAGGACAAAATGTTAAATAAATGGAGTTTCGCCTAAAGCTAAAACTAAATGTTTGTTGTGTTGTTCTTCATTCAAATCAAAAATGAAATGGGTGAAAACCCAAAGTGAGAGAGATGATCAACAGAATGCCAACTAACCTTTATTACAAGGCTAATTAATGCACCCTCTTATTACTAACTTTTATAAAACATGATATTATATTTCAATATTAAGTTTTATTTCCTTGACAATGTACTTTAATAATATAAGTACTTGACATACATTTACCATCATTATATTATATATTCTAAAAATGTGAACTATCTCAGTCATAATTATCAAAATCACCACAGTAGAACTGAATCCATTGGGCAAACTCTAAGAACTGAAAGAGTAAAAAGGAGACTGGCTGAAGAGATCCAACAAAATGCTCTGCAATCAAGCAACAAATGTGAAGCTGTCCAGCTACAAAGCTCTGTGGAAGCCTCAATCCTTGGGGGAGAATGGAATTCTTCTCTTTATAGGCCTTTTCCTATGAATTATGTACCTCAGTGCAACCCTCAAGACAAACGTAGCACTGGAAGACCAAGTTTCTGGTATTCCTACTCCAGTTTTCAATAGCCCTAAAGAGGGGGAGTTAATGCTTAGATTGATTGGGCCTTAAAACAACTTACACCCTATTTAGCATGGTGTATAATCTTGATGGCAATTTTTTTTAAATGTATATAATCTATGTCTTGGTGTGACTGTCTAGATGTGAGGAGCAAATGGCATAATACACTCACAAGGCAGCTTTGTTTCAGTTATAGATGTATATTTTCAAATAGAAGTCTAGGAAAGTCTAACATCTTATAATTTATCGCAAGTCTTTCGAAACTGCTGCGCCTTCAAATGTAAAACGCACCAGTCTTACTTTTAGCATTTGGTTGCAGTCCACACCAATTCTGAGTGGTTTGCAAAAAGTTCTTTTAAAATCATTTTGGTCTTTTATCAAAAAAAAAAATTAAGACATAAAGCTTAACACTAACAGGAATAACATGATAAATTATAAGGCTTCTTAAAAAACACTTATACAAATAGAAAGATGAGAACCAACTGTATGCACACCTTAACATAGCCATCCCGTTTTTGTGCATAAGGCTCTATGTCGAATTCAAAACACAATTTCTTAATGCTCCACTGCAAACAAAAAAGGAAAATTAGATCTCGTGTTATTTTCAAATTAGTTGTAGCATATGATTTTTTGAGACAAACTGAGTGAATCATATAAACTCGAAGTACTAAAGTTTTAACTTGAAATTTTGTAAGAAAAGCACACTACAATAGGCAAAAGAGGTAACTATCCCTCAAATTTGTTCAGTTCCGAGTGTGTTTAATAACATTAAGAGTTCATTTATTCCTCTTGTAATATCCAAATTTTTGAATTGAAGCTCCACATTACTCATAATATACCTTTTCTTCAAATTGTGCTATTTTTAACAACCATCCATTAAGTTCTCCTTCTTTCATTCTTTCACCGCCCCATTAGAGCTTAGATATAACCTTATTTGCTACAGGTCAACCCATTCCTGGATACAAGAAAAGTCTAGGGCTGAGAGGTTGTAAGGAAAATCCAAGTCTAGGGCTGAGAGGTTTTAGGCAAAATCCAATTCATCCCAATGTATCATCTATAAATATCCCCACTAAGTGTCTTATGCAAAGGGACAAGGAGGGAGCAAGCATCCAAGTACCAATAAGGGGAGACTTAAGGCCTCATCATATCAGCATCCACTCCTCATCCAAGATGTGTAGGAAGTAAGTTCTTTCAAAGAGAAGAAAGCAATGAAAGGATCTCTCTCACAGCCAGTAGCTAAATAAACTAAACAATGAAGGACAAAGCATCATCACATACTACACAAGGGAAGTAGACCTTCAAACACCACATTCTCCTTTCCTGAGGAAGCAACCTATCACAAGATGAATTCTCAGAAGAAAACTTTCCTTAAAAGCAATTAATAAGTTAACATGTCCTAGGAGATTTTATTGCAATAAAAACCTAACAACCTCTTCCATTTTATCATCAATCTTAGTGCTCTTCTCTCCTCAAACTCTATGCCAACTTCAGACATTTCTAGCCAATCTTAAACACTACTTTGGAGGATTACAGCACATGTTTGGGGTATCTGAAAGGATTTCTTGAATTCATAAAGAAATTCACAATCTTTAGACTCCAAGTATCAGTACCATCACTCTTTGTGTGACTTTAACCACTTTAGTTGCGGGAACAGAATATTGGAAATTCAGTTATAACAGCAAATACACCAAGTACTCACATCAAAATTTAGGTTATAACTATGGAGGAATGCACACGCATAGACTTTTCCAGCCTTTCAGTCTAACCCATAGCTGCTTAATGACAATGCAATTGATTTCTTTTATTTACAACAAGCACTCCCCGCGTACTTGTGTCACCCTTGGGTGGAGGGATAAGGAGGTGCAATCCCAAAAATTTTCAAGGAGTAATTGCAGGAAACCACTCAGTTTGGTGGCATGGCTGAAAAGATGTTAAACCTTCTAAGAATTTGATCCTTACAAATGAGAGGGAGGAGGATTTGCCACATAGACACTTCTTCTCGATCAAATGATGGAGACTTTTGTGAGGTAATCCATTGAGACATAGGTGAACAATGTCAAGTTTTTTTTAAGGGCAGATGGTTGACTTTTTTAGGTTAAGTCAGATGTCAGTGGAGTTTTGAAATGAAATTAAATGATTTTTAATTATGTGCACGAAAGTTAACCGTCTATGGAACCCCAAATGTTACAGCTGTCTCAACCATCCAAAGGAGCTGAAATTTTAGGTACAAATGTTGTACTTTACATACAGTGAGTACAAACGTCCATATTTCTGCAGACTGTTTGAAATTTTGTCATAGAACCTACAGAATCTGGCAGAGAAACCCAGGGAATCTTTGCAGGGCCATTTTATTTCAACTACCCCATGTATTTTCACAAGAAAGTTAAGACAACTCCCAAGTGCTGTCCAAACTCGCAGGACAGACTAGAAAATGCAAAAAAGAAAAGAAACTGTAAGAACTGAAATCGGAATTGACTAGTTGGTAGTCGTGGCAGTTGTAAAATAGGGAAAATTCAGTATACATGGCAGCAGGAACTAACAGTAACATTATTCAGATTTTGGGGTGGATTTCAGTAAAGCTATGAGAAACCTCATTCTGACACATGCTTTTGATTTTCAGAGAGCTATTTTTGTTGTGAAAATAAATTACTAGACATTGACAGGTGTATTATGGTGCAGAGGCATTGAATAGATCTGTTCTAAGCCTTTGTTGATCTTCCCAATAGCAAGGGCCACCTCTAGGCTCTAGCAACCAAGTTCTCAACACAGACAAAGATTGGAGCATAGTGGAAATTGAGTTGCAAGTTCAGAGGAAATAGAGAGAACTACAGAGTTTTGTTTGAAAAAGTTTTTCACTATTTAGGACCAACTCTAGCTTTGCAATTGTTTGATGAAGTGTTCTCTTCAAACATGATATTGTGGCTGTGTGGTTCTAGAGAGACCTTTGGCTTGTCTACATCATATTCTTGTCTGAATTGAATCCTTTGTTGTAGGCTGAACTATCTCTACACTGAAGTAACACAGTGAGGAAAAGTTATTGGTATTTCCAATTAGCTAGAGTTGAAGAACCTCCACCACTTAGGAAGCAAATTACAAAACTTCTAGGATTTTGAGCTATTTGGAGTTTCTCATCTTTATTGCACTTGGGCTAGCATGGGCATGGAGGAATGCATCCTTGCTTATCCATCTTATACACTTGAAATTTTCCAATTGTGAGATCTTTCAATTAACGATTTGGAGTCTTTAGTGGAAGTGTTCCCTAGGCAAGACGCAGGCGCCAGTATGATTAGATATTACATACACTAATGCCCAATTGAAACATAGACTACAATATGTTGCCCTATGTGAGATGTAAACATTGTAGGAGTTCATGATATTTACTTACTAGCAGCTGAGCCAGGAGGTTATACCATAGTGCAGATTACAAGGACTCCACTTGAGTTTATTCCTTGCATCTAACCACTTGTCACATTGATTGAACCCCTTTGATTCAAGCTTTATGTATTTGTTATTCACACTTCTGCACCAAAGCTGCAGCGAGAGCTCAAGATTGGATTGCCTTGGATAGATTCGATTGTTCCTAGCTTGGATCAATTGTTCCACTTGGCACTGGGATGAAAGTGCCAACACCACTCTCTACGTTTGGGATGCAAATCAGTTCTATCCATACAGTTGTGCAGCACTAATTGAAGCTATTGCTGGGTGCTCTTCAAACCCCTGTTATCTCATACTTTACTGCTGTTATCTCACCAAGTATAAGTAGAGTAAGAACGATAGGCACAAGAAAAATAGCCTGTCCACCATTTGTGTGCAACATTTCAATATCTAGTATGCAGGCAAGGACATATATACCATTCTAATATTTTGTCTGGTTGTTCATGCCTCAAAACTATTGTCATAATCAATACCTCGGTATAGAAAAATCAAGCTGTGACTCTTAGTGTCAATAAATATGCATATATAATGAGCGGCTTCACTAGATTGTGATCCAACTCCTTTGACTTTAACCATGTTGCTCTTCCAGTCTTATCTAATTGGTCTTTTGAAGCCAGTCTTATTAAATAACAAGCACCATTACCATAACTAAGCTTTTTCATACTGAATTTTGTGGGGATTTATCCTTCTAGTTAAATCCTTCCTATAAATGAGAAAAGAAAAAAAGAAAGAAATTATATTAACGTCCATGAATGACCGAAAGTAGGTCAACAGGACTCGGGAATGCATTCACTTACAATAGAAAAACTAAGGTGAAAGGACCCTAGGATCAAAGACTAAGTAAAAAAAATAACAAAAGCACTGAAAAATAAATGACGGGTGAACCCAAAGCAGTAAAGCCCTAACCCATGTGGTTAAGGTACCAATACAAATAGCCATGTGGGAAGAGGAAGAACCCCTAAAGAGCATAGGCTAATGAAAGTCAGAAACACTGGATGCTAGTCACACAAACATCTCTAACCATGCCCGGGATGGAGGAATCATATGCATTATTGTCTATCACTATGAAAGGGCCAATGTAGGATCTAATAATGCTCATTGGAGAGTGTCTAACGCTTGGGGGGGCCGGCTGGGTACAAGGATTATTGTCTTTGCAAGGAGTACACCATGTAAAATGATAATCACATAAGATTATGTTATAGGATAGGACTCAATATAGTAAAAGAAGGTAATTTTATTTGTAAAAATTGAATTTTTTTCTTTAAAAGCAATCTAGTAAAAGCACAAATGCTAGGACTGCTCAAGAATATCTAAAAATAGAAATCAAACAGTGCAAACATGTAAAGCAGATATTATAAAAGTGCTTTTAAAGCTCATTTTCACTCTTTTGAGGGTTGAGTAATGTTTCGTATATTTGGCACAATCTGAATAATAAAGATAACTGACTGGTTTCCTCAAATCCAAGCGATATTTTATTCAATTGTCTTTATCATTCTGTGAAATTCCCTTTAGAATGTGGTGTATGTTTAATGCTTTGCTATTTCCTTGCATTAAAGCCTATAATGCTTATTTTAATATTATCAGTGTTCCTACTAATAGATATTAAACCATTTCCATAGATCTGCCAGTGTCAAGGGCGTCTGATTACCTCTGTGTTTATTGACATAAACAGATATAGTTGTGCTCTAAGGGATCCAAGTAAATACTTGGTGAGGGCATCCACCATCAAAACAATGAATGTATAAAAGGACGCATCTCAAAGGGGTGTTAATATTTGTATCATGTACAGGAACATCTCTCTAGTCCCCAAAATGTGATGGGGTATGCCTAAGGGAGTCCAACCACACACCCAGACAGGAACAATGAATGGGGGTCACCCTCAGGGCTCCTCAAGTGTCGCTCAAGACATCCACAAGAATGTATTACTCACTCTAAAAGACCAAAGAAGGCTATGTAATTTGATAACTATGACAATGATGAACTATGTAATCGAATAACGATTTTGACAATTTGAGATTGGAAGGATTTTTTAATCCCTCTACTGAGGAAGTCCAAAAGAATATACACACATTTGCATCCTATCGATTCTTTGCCAATCTTTAGTAGAAGAAATCCCAAGTCCGGTGGCATGTAATTTGTATTTAAATATTTTATTTGGCACTTTTAAAACATAATATTCAATATTGTATACATGAGATGCAATCATTGATAGTATATAACAAGCGTTATTTCATCCATAATGGCCTAATAATTTATGAAAATTCAATTGTAGATGGCAAAACTCTGCAATTACTCCATGAATACTAAGGACAATAATCATAAAACTCCAATACTTTCATCATGCAAGTCAATCAAGGAAATTAGAAATGTTCTAGAAACGCAATATAGATAATGTTTCAAGATGAAGATTCGTTACCTCTCCAAATAAGTCTAACACATGAATACGTTTGTCTTCCACATAACAACAAAAAAGTATAAAGTAAATGTAAAATAATCACATAGGAAATATATGTTGTGAGAGTAAATTGCAGACATGCCGGCAGACCCCCTCAAACCAGCATTTTGAAAATGTTAAACCAAATGGTAAATATGAACCTATACATTTCATGGACCAGTTGCGGGGAAGGAGATTCATACCTTTGATAGAAAACATCACTCCACATTATTGCATACTATATATGTTAAAGAAACCAATAAACAATGCCATCTATCAATCGTTGGGATAGACCCAAAAAATGATGGATCTTAGGGACATATCTGTTATTTCTACCTTTACATTCTTGATCATGTCCTTGAATAAATTCTAGTGAAAATTAAAGTCCAGGAGTTGAACATGGTTTTGGATTCCCACAAAATGTTTGCTGGCAATATGATCAGCTCCTTATGAGTAATGCATCACATGTCCGACCATGAGATCTCATTAATATCAATTTCCCCTTCTCTTTAGGGATCAGCCATTCATTGTATGGAGCATAGTTACCAGGTTCGGAAATCCGAATGAGTTCGGGAGGCGGAAAAAATGCGGAATGCGAAATTTTTGAAAAAATCTGGTAAAATCCGGTTCAGAAAATAAAATAATATATATATGCAAAATATTTCAATCTACTAAGGAAAGAACATTATTTTAACACTTGCAAAAATGAGAAATGCATAAGAATTTCAAACTTGAATTACATTAAAAGATAGCAAAATATTCATAGTTTAGAGCTTAAGCTCAAAATTGATATAAAACTTAAGTTTCAAACATTTGCAACATCAAACCCAACTTCAAAATCAAAACTAGCGCTAGCGCTAGCACCATCAGCGAATCCTCCATCTAGCACATCAACACTATCAATATTTTTCTCAAATCCTTCGAAGGATGGTTCTCCAAGATGAAGATTGTCATCTTCTTTTGCAAGATTGTGCTCAAGCAATCTTAAATAGCTACAAACAAACACAAGATCTGACAGCTTTTTGGCTCCTAGTCGGTTTCTTTTATTAGTATGGATCAAATCATGTGTGCTCCAATTTCTTTCGCATGCAAAAGCACTGGCACATTGACTGTGGACACGCACGGCAAGCTTTTTTAACTCTGGAGTAGAAGAACCATACGTCTACCGCCATAAATGGGGATCCATGCTAACAATGTCTTCTTGTGCCGCTTTAAACCACTCGGCTACTCTCCCCCAGTGTTGAGACCACTCGCAGGCACAATCTCATTTACTGACACTTTCTCTCACAAGGGCTCATCAGTGCATTGAATCTCACAGAGTGCATGCCTTAAGGGGTGCACTAGGAATGGGGTGGGATCGGCTTGTGGCACTTTGCGAGAGATATTCTCATATTATTCTATCACGCATACATCCCTTCATGCAGCCTTCATACCTCCTATGATGTCTCCTTGAAATCTTGAAACCCTGAAATATGGCTAAGTTTGAAACACTGAAATATGGCTAAGTTTGAAACCTTGAAACCTGGAATCTGACTAACTCTGAAATATGATAGGATCCTCCAAAACCTAGAATTTGCATTATAGCTCCTAGCGGTCCGAAACCCCTCTCAAACACCCTGAAAGTATATAAATAAAATATAACTTGAAGTATAAGTTTACATGTAAACTTATACTTAAATGTTTATTTTATTTATATACTGTTGGGTTCGGACTAGATTTACATTTTCTAAATTTTTTTGTTGACTTCCATTGTTTCTCCCTATCGGTACCTTTCCAGACGCCTCCGGGACGTACCGGTACCTGCAACACAGTTTTAATATTGAAAAATACGGCGAACCGAATTTATTAATCCGGAAGCCCGCAAAAAAGCGGAACGTTCCGGATTTTGGCCAGATGCAGCCGACTCTGGTAACTATGGTATGGAGACAAAAATATATGGTCATTTCTTGTGAACTTACAAGTCCTGCAAAGTGTACTTGTGCAGGATACACAATTGATTAAATAATACGAATATAGCTTATGTAACGCTCACATGTAAATTCATTCGTGAAGCAAAAATTACGTTCCAAAAGGACCTTCCATGGAAATGCATAAAGAATAATTGTTGTAAAAGGGAAAGTCTCTTTAAGTTCTTAAAAACATGGTCATACAAAACGGGGATTTAATTTATTGTGCACTCTCATAAATATTCCTTTGGGGAGAACCATTAAAGTTATATATTCATAATCAAAGAATTAGAATAATCGCAAAAAAAACGAATGGGGAGAAATTTCGGATTTATCTTCAAAAAGAACCAGTTTAGACTTTGATACCAACCACTTGATAGGTAAACTACTGTGATAAATCTGACGAACGGTATTTTTAATGAAACTGCCCTATCTATCCTGGTTATTGTTCAGCTAAAAGAACAACCATAAATTTTTTCTCATATTGAGAGAGAAGATGGAATGATCAAATTTGCCACTTACCAGTAGTCATATTGTAACAGCCACCCTGTCTTAACCAGCAGTTTCATTGCAGTCTAAGAAATACTCACTTCTGAGCCCTGTTTTTTTACTGTTTCTGCCAGATCTCTGGTTGGTTGAAGAAGAGGTTTATTTTTCCTGATCCTTATGGATCACCTTCATTCTTGTATCCAAACAAATTTTAATCCAATATTGTCAACCGAATACCTTGAATCCAAATTCAGTACGATCTGTGTGATAGTTAGTAAACACCATACCCCAGTTACCAGATGGAATGGTTCTCTTGCCAAAAATAAGGTTTACATTAACTCCACTAAGATGCAGAGCTGCCCATTTACCTCATATAGCATATGCTTGACAGGATATTTATGAGACCTAATTCACTTGATTTTTACAGTAGAATGGACCTTAGCTTGTTTTCCATTTCTTGACAACAATTAATACTGCAATCCACCAGATAGAAGAAGTAGACTACAATAAGCACATGATCTAGAAAGAATATATTCAAATTGCACGTCAAAGCTTGAGGTCCCATCAGTACCCATGTTCTTGCAATCCTGACAGCTGAAAGTACGATGAGCAATTTGGTGTTACCCTAGGTATTTAATGCACTCATCTCAAAGTTAGCTGGCTACTATTTAAATATTTGTATGTGCATCTTCTGTTATCCCCTCCACAATTAGTTCCCTGTTCTTTATGTTCTTCGCCAATAAACAAACCTCTGAAGTATAGACAACATTTTATGTAAGTAAACTCCTTTTGCCCTAAAGGATGTGATGCAATGGTAACACAAGCATTTATAAAAGTGTGACCCAAGTTCAAATCCTTCACACTATAATAAGACAGCCCAAACCTGTAACAGACATGAGGCCACAAATGGTATAGTGATCAATCGAGTGTGATCATGGTCTAAGCTTAACCACAAACCTTAAAAGGCGGCTCATAAACTAAATCAAAATTTATCCAGCATTAAATTAAAAAATACCATCGATTAAGACAAAATGTATTCCTGCAAGTTCATTTGAAGGATTCCAGCATTAAAAAAATCTGAATAAATGAGAAGTCCCCAAAATGGCAAAAACTATTTCATATATTAAATTTAAAATTACAAAACTATTCAAATTCTTCTCCCACAAAAATTAATTTGAACTGGAAAAATAAAAATTACCATCAACCAAGACAAAATGCATTCATGCAAGCTGATTTAAACTTTGAAAACTTAATTGCAATGTAAACAGACTTGTTTCAGAAGCTATGGAATGACATCGATTGGGTTTCCCTTGAACAGAGGCAGATGAGATCATCTGCTTCTAAGACTACCATCTAAATCATCGAGCCACTCCAATAAAAACCGAATTCTATTGATACCCACATAAGCAAACCCAAGAGATGGAGCACTGGGTCCAATTCCAAAACCCATGGATCCAAAACAAACACTGGGTATACATTTTTAGCATTCTGGCATGCATGTTCTAGAGCAGGATTGTCATGAATTCTCAACACCTTTCTAAATCAAATTAAAGAATTCACTTCCATTGCTTGGTTTGTAGAAGGCCTACGAAGCATTGCCATTGCACAAGCTCAATTTACCACAAAAGTTGATGTGAGGTCCGCTGCAATCAGAGTTGAGCAAATAGAATATTGCAGAGAATACCCTCCTAGTATTACAAAAACTAATACTAAGTTAGCAATATTGCACAGGGTGGAGGAACTTCAAATGGGAAAGAAACCACGATTGTCGGTATGGTGCATTTAATGCGGACAAGAGGGACACCACAAGTATGAATGTTGTAAGATCAAAACATAGTTTTGCGAAGTACATCCCACTGTAGGACATGCAACTATGAATTGTCACTTATCACATCAATATGTGCAACAATCACGCAATGTATTTTATACTTTCTATAAATCTCACAAACATGATGAGAAGAATTGTAGGGATCTCCAAGAGATGAAATAGGATATTACTAGAAATGTTTTCGTAGTGGCTGCACAACAGTCTGCAATTCCAAAACTAAGTATGCCAACCCTAGTTGTTGAGATCGCAGGACAAGGTGGATGGGGCACCCTAGCAACACATCCTATAACTGGATGGAATCCTCAGTCTCCTTAGTACCAAATAGGATGGGCTCCTCAGTCACTGCAATACCAACCAGGTTGGACACCTCAATCTCCTCAGTATCAACTATGGTGGGCACCTCACTCTCTGCAATATCACCAAGATGGACCCTTGCGTCACCTCAAAAACAATCAAATTGGATACCTTCTTCTCCTTAGAAGCAATACAAAGGATATGTCGGACAACAACAAGGATGGGAATCATCGCAAACATAGGAGGATATCAAGGAGGTTTTCAGGAGGGTAATCAAAACAAGAGGCAAGGAAATAGACAGCCCAGGCAGCCTATTACTTGTTACTTGAGTGGATAAATGATCTCATCGCGTGAAATTGACCCTACAATCTGCAAAGGAAAATATTTTATGCAAGACAAGATAATACTAAGGATTGCCCCATCCTAGAGAAGCAGAGGAAGGAGAAGATAGTGCACAATGTAAACATAGTACAGTCTCACCCTAAGAACATGGCTTTTGCCCATTTTATTACTAGAATTAACACAAAATAAGGTCTTCCACCTCTAGAGATGCCTAAAAAAAACTTGATAAAAAAAGTGCCCATGTTGTTACTAGAAATCAATGGGATGCCTAAAAAAAAATTGGATCAAAAAAGTGCGAGGGGACAAGTATCTAGACCCTATGAGAGAAAAAGTTATTATGAATGAAGCAACCTACCTATTACATTCAATCCAGAATCAAAATGCCACTAAAGGAGATCCTGCGACAGTAGATGTTCAAATGTATGGATATATCGTCTAGATCTTGCAATAGGATGGAGTGGTCACAACCCTGACAGAGTTTCTAAAACTAGTAAGTACTCTATGAAATGAAGACATTTCCAAAAACATTACAAATTTATTGCATAACTTGTTGGATTGCCCACAAAGAGGATAGCTAACAGCAAAGCACTTGTTTTGGTATGTCAAGACCAAGAAGCCATGGGATGTGGATGCCCGAACAGACATTAAACTCACAAGATATAAAGTTCCCAATGTTGTTTTCGATTTCAGCAACACGGTAAACATGACTCCTAGATCAACTTGGGAAGCTATTGGAAGACCAGATTTAAGTTATAGCCCTGTTACTTAAAGTTTGGCAGATTATGGTTGAGTCGAACCTATTGGAAGACTTGAAGATGTTGAGATAAAGGTAGCTGATTTAAGTCTACGTAGAGAATTTGAAGTGATAGATATGAAAACAAATGAGACTAATTATCCTACTCTGATTGGAAAAAAATGGGCTTATGATGGTCACATGACTATCAATACAATGGAAAATCAATTGGAGGCTCATCAAGAGGATGATGTTATAGTCATACCTTTGAATAAATTTGAGTGCAAGACCTACATGATCCCAAAAGAACAATCTTCGCCATATGCATATAGAGATTATTAATGGTTCAAAGTACAAAGCCAAAATGGTTCAAAGTAAGTACAAAGCCAAAACCAAAAGCTCTACGAAGTAGAGAATTTACTTATTATTCGCAGCATGTGCAAGAGATACCAAAGTTGCAGAAAACAGAACAAGCTTGGACCCAACTAATCCAAATGCTTAGAACCTATCCACAATTCCAAGTCTCAATCTGTGCATTCTCCTACAAGGTCAAATATCAATCATCTCTATTAGTTAATTCCTACTGACAGAGATTATATTGAACCTACTAATGAAGGCAATTTGCCATGGGAATCATCTTCTTCCATAAGTGGGTTAAGATCCATGTGAATGATGTTTGCTACAAAAAGAAAGTTGCCCCAATATTTTGCTACAACAAATCTAGCACGGTCCCTTCACATGATATAAAATCATCTTCCAGATGTAGACATGCAAATCAGTATACTGAATTATGCATTAAAAAGGGTTCCTATGAGTTGGTGAGTTGTTCATAGATCTAACAAACTTCATTGAGAAGAAGTGTGTAATATGTTGCGGGCTAGATTTCAGGATGCGATTCTATCTTAGAGAAGTGGCCATTCTTCCACGAGGTTCATTGTCCTGAAATGCATGTTCACAAATGCATCAGAGTATGGACATTGCAACAAGTGGAGCCAGATAATGGGTGCATGTTTTTCAACATACCTTAACTCCTCTACCTAGGGCTTGGTACATGCATTAGGAGACTCAAACCTAGCCACAAATTCAACAAGACTTCATTGAAACGTTTGTATTTGAAGATGAAAATCCAATGGTGCATAAGTCTCTGCAGAAATTGAAATTTTTCTTGTGTCATGGACAAGAAGATATACCTACCATGCAAATACATAAATCACAAGCTAAGACAAGCACAAGTCTTCACACAACAATAAAGGAGTACCGAGCTAAGGAGAAATAGGAATTTCTAATGAAATCTTGTAATAGAATTTGGAATAGACAAAGGACTCAAACCAAACTAAAAGTGAACAAGATTTGGATTTGAAAGGGTTTTTCGAACCCGAAATGGGCCTCAAACACCCCTAAGACAAAGAACACAAAAGAAAGAAGAGGAACAACTGTGAAATGTCAATATCTTGGAGCAAGAAGGTCCAAGAAAACTAATGGATTCCATTCAGGCAGAGCAAAACAAAATATACCAAGAACCAATGCAGTTTCAGCAAGTACTTTGACAGTACTCAGCAAGTATAGTCAAAATACTCACCAACGTGGTCCAAACGCAGAAAAAATGTGGGAAAAACACAATTTTTTGTCCTATTAAGCATGCATGCCCCCACACTTTCATCAAATAGTATTTGAGGTGACAGTGTATCTATAAAATAAACATTTAAGTATGAGTTTACATTTAGATATGGACATCTAGATTCTTATATTTTTA
Source organism: Torreya grandis (assembly GCA_037957365.1). Lineage (NCBI taxonomy): Eukaryota > Viridiplantae > Streptophyta > Pinopsida > Cupressales > Taxaceae > Torreya > Torreya grandis. Next base: position 2,283,625 of record JARHVA010000892.1, on the reverse strand, counting down.
AGTTATATTTTATATATATACTTTTAGGATGTTTGAGAGTGGTTTCAAACCTCTAGAAGCTATAATGCAAATTCTAGGTTATGGAGGATCCTATCAAATTTCAGACTTAGTCAACTTTCAAGGTTTTAGGACTTTAGTCTTAGCCATATCTCAAGGTTTTAAGATTTCATGGAGACATCATAGGAGGTATGAAGGTTGCATGAAGGGAAGTAGGTATGATACACACCTTGCATCCAATAAACAACTAAAGGAGTTCCTTGCATATCAGCAAACACAACCGAGATTGGATTGGATGAAATCCTTGTAGATATTGTTGAACATGAGGCAGAGGAGGAGTCACTACCATCTGGTTCCAAGGTGGAGCCACATGGATAGCATTCTAGGCAGAGCGAGGAGGCGCAACAAAGTGCAAGGACTACACCCTCTCAATCTCCCATATTTTTCATTAGAATAGGGAAGAGGAAATTGCAGATTCTTTGTAATTTGTAACTTGCATCCATATGCAATTTATGATGATGGTTTTCATGACAATCATCATAAATTTCTAAAGTATCAGTTTGTTGTTATATTTGCATGATTATGCGATTTGTACTCTATTTAATTCAAATCTAATAGAAAATAATTCCCCAACAATTTGCAAAATCATTTGAGACATTTTTATAACTGTAATTTGTATAAAATTTATGTTTTTTAAAGAAATTCAAGTATTTTTTTAAGTTGTTGAGTACTTTTTTGGGGCCGAGTACTCTCTAAGTATGAGTATGCGAACTATGGTTGTTACTACATTCAAAGACTTCATTCATGACTCTTTAGAAGTCTATCTAGATGATTGTGCAGTCTTCTCTTTACTCAAAGAACATCTATCAAAATTGCGTTTGATGGTGGAAAGCTCTCCGAATCGCACTAAATCTAAATACGTGCATGTTCTTCACACCATTCGGCGTATTGTTGGGACATGTTATTTGTAGTGATGGAATTCTAGCAGAACATATTAAATTTGCAATCATTATGGGACTCAAACCCCCTATCAGCGTAATAGAGGTGCGATTATTCGTAGGTCACACTGGGTATTATTGCAAGTTCATTCGCAAGTATGCAGTTATTTCAGCACCATTGGGAAAGCTATTCGCAAAGACAACAAATTTGAATGGACTTCTGAATGTTAGACAGCCTTCACGGATTTGAAGCAAAGGTTGGTTGCAACACCCATTTTGGTTTTCCCTGACTAGAACAAACCATTCCATGTTTATGTTGATGCATTAGGGACAAGTGGAGCAGTTTTAGTGCAACCAAAGGATGGAGGCCTGGATCATCCAATTCATTTTGCAAGTCACAAGATATCAAGACAAGAGCTCTGGGAATGTATTTTGCACAACAAAAGTTCAAACACTAGTTTTTGGCTACCCAATTCGAGTTTTTTGTTGATCACCAAGCATTGAAATACTTGGTTAATAAACCGATGTTAGAAGGAAGAATATCTAGGTGGATAATGTTTTTTCAAGAGTTTCAGTTCAAAATCAATGTAAAACTAGGCAATAAAAATGCAGGACCTAACCATCTGAACCATATTCAAAAGGAAAAGAACTGGAAGAACTTCGAGATGAATCTCTAGATGCACATCTATTCAGAGTGAATGATCCCTGTACAATTAAAGGATATCACAAACTTTTTTAAGCATGGTATATTCCCTACGCATTATGTAGAGTGGGACAATAAGCAATTGATAGGACGTGTTTTACCATTCAACATTATTAATGAATTTCTCTACAAGCTAGGAAAGGATGAGGTTATGCACAAAGTGGTCCTGTAACATGTAAGACTGCAGGTTCTATAAGAAGCACATTACGGAATCGTTGGAGGACATTTCACAGGTGCATTGGCTACAAGAAAAATATTGCAAAGTGGGTTGTGGTGGCCAACTTTATTTTAGGATGCTCATAGGGTTGCCAAACATTGTGATGTTTGCCAGAGGGTAGAAAAAATAAATTAGTAGGATGACATGCCATTGAACCCTGTTTTGGTTGCGCAACCATTTGAACAATAGGGCATTGACTTCATGGGGCCTATCAATCCTGCATCTAAGCGATCCAATCCCAGATATAGTATCACTGTGACAAATTACTTCACCAAATGGGTTGAAGCTACTGCAACTCCAAGTTATGGAACAAAAGACGCTGTGAAATTTTTTTATGAAAGCATCATAACAAGGTTTGGATGTCTTTGGAAGCTAATAAGTGACAGGGGTTCACACTTCCTAAATATGACTATCAAAACATTAAATAGAGGAGTTTATGATTTTGAATCATAAAAGCACATCATACCATCCTCAAGCAAATGGCCAAGCAAAAGCATCTAGCAAGGTTTTGTAGAAGATGCTGACCAAGGTTTGTAACATTCAAAGAGATAATTGGGAAGATTGCATACCAACTATCTTATGGGCATACAGATCAAACTATAAACACGCCACCAAGTGCACAACATTCCAACTAGTGTATGGAATGGAAGTTGCGATGCCAATGGAATACATAGTGTTTAACCCTAGATTGAGAAGGGTTAATATAGTATAGGATTAAGAATATAGAAATAAATAAGCATAAGGGTGATAAACAAATTTATAACAAATCAATTAATTTGCAACTCGGATAAACAATATTCTGAATTTATAATACTGATATATGTTAAAAATAAAAGTATAGCTATTGATTGATATTGCAATAAATTAGAAACATGAGTACTTAAATGGTTTACTGTGCGCATGTAGATCTAAGCTGAAACAAGTTGGAAGTGGACTTGATCGAGATCTTGGAATAGTCATCAGACTCTAAAAATTTGCATTGCCTCAAACACCTATGTTGGATTTGGACGGTTGTGTCGACGCTACTATCCGACTTGGACGCAAGTGTCCAGTACGGAATATCAATTGTATTTGGATGCGACCACTTGGAAACTTCTGGGTTTTCTATCGCATTTTATCTAATGTGTTCAAATCCTGCACACAAGTTTTCGATCTATGTCAAATGATCAAACCCTAGCCTTTCATCCTTGGAGTGCCTATGGGATAATAGGTTAGTGGACACACAGTGTCGAACTACCCCCAATGACCCCTCAATCAACAGGCGTTGCTTACATAGCCAATACTATGAAGAAAACCTCAAACTTATGTAATTCCCCTCTACGTGTTGGTTTGTGTGTGCATAAGAATGCAACGTGTGATAAGCAAGTACATAGAGTGACCTAGATTGTAATTTGGCGAGTATAGCTCATAGAGTGCTCCTTCAGTACTTCAAAACTGTAGTTGGATGGTCCCTATGACTGATATTGAAATAAGAGAGAATAGAGAAGCTTTGCTCACTTGAATGGTTGATTGGGTACCCTTTGGCAAGTTGTCTTGTGAGTTATTAGGTCTATGCTAAGTGAAGAAGGAAATGAGAGTTGATCTTGTGTATGTTTCATTTGCAAATTTATGGCTTTATGGCACTAAACACTTAGTTTGGCATAAGACACTAATATCAATGTAGGCATCCGACTAGGACACAAGTGTCCAAGAAGCTGGAAAATAAGTACATGTGCAAAACTTGCAGAAGGTGATAACAAATAGGTTTAGAGCATTTTGAGTAGTACAAAAGGTCGAATCATCACAATAAAACATAGTCGGACTAAGAGATAAGCAATAGACATAAGAGATAGCGGATGCGAATCTTTCGACAGCAAGGTCTTAGGAACTGAAGGGTACAGACATGAAAAGTACTTGCCAAGTATACAAGACTGAGGTGCTATATAATTTAAATTTAGTGTCTACATTTTCCCCCCTTTTAATCTAGTAATGAAATTGATAGTTTAAAGGAAAAATAATGCATACCTGCGGGTGTATAACATGCCTTGTCTTTGTGTGAATCTCATTTAAGTGCTTTGTTGATGACTTACCTGAAACCAAGAGCATGTTACAATATATAATTAGTGCATATAATCTAATATTGAAAGAATTTGAAATACTTAAAAGTAAAGAGAGCAAGGTTAGGAGTACACCTATGTATCGATGCAACCATTTTGCTTTTTGGCAATTTTATTTGAAGATATAATTTATTGTGAAGATTTGAAGCAGATATGAGGACAATAGTAAAACCTGCAAATGCAATATATATAAAGATTGGAGGACAACCTTGCCCCCAACCTTGGAGAAAATATGAGTTACCACCCGGTAGTTGAGATCAGCTCAGTCGTGCAACGCAATCATACTTATAACTTGGTGAGTGTGAGTGATCCAAGTCAACTCAGAGTATAAAACTATTGCGGATGGATGATTTGATCATTTTATCCCATAAACTTGGTAAGATTGCGTGATATAATCACCTCAAACTTGCCCAAAAGTGAACCAACTACTGCGGTAGATTGGCTTAATAACAATCCACAAAAGTCCATCTTGGAGTAGGCTAAAGTCCGTAAAAGTATTTGAAATCCAAAAGTTGATTTGATTTTGCAATTTAAGGTGCTCTTTTGCATGGCATATGCACCTCATATACGTCTCAAGATGAAATATCAATATAACAATAGTACCAATGTATAGAATGTTGCCACAAGTGTGTATTTAAATCATATAACTGTGCAATTTGGCCAATTTTGAAATCTTGCAAGAGTGAAAGACATGTTCCCATGTCATGCTCCCAATGAAATCTGAAACTGAGAGCTGGTATAAGTGTGGAGAATATGTTTCCATAACATGGCCCCACTGTAATCTAAAAATACTGAATACTACATAAATGTGGAAACCATGCCTTTTTGGCATGCCCCCACTGAAATCTAAAACTGTGAATGTGTGCAATTCATGCCTCTATGACATGCCCCTACTAATATGCCCCCCATTTTAAGGTGAAAGAAAATAGAAATTGGTAGTCACCTTACTTCAAAAGGATGGGATAACTGTATAATTTGTGTATGGATCATGTAGCATATACGAGTAACATGTCTTGGTAGATATAGCAATGAGGTACATAATATGTGATCTCATCAAGTCTTAAGATGCACGATGTGAATCATGACAACGTCTAGACTCTAGATAGTAACAATACAAGCTCAACAAGCAATCAAACACACACACAAGAGCATTCAAAAAAAATCAAAAGACAAACGGTCTAAGGAAACCTCAAACAAGGGGCATGTTCAAATGTCACACAATTGAAAGAATATAACAGTCAAAAGTCTATAAAACATATAATGACATTCAAATGTCCACATACAACAAACTATAAAATATGCAAATTGCACAATAGGCATAGGCACGAGCACCACAATCAATGGAGCGTATTCAAATGCTCAAACAAACAATACAATACAAGACAAGACACTCAAGGAATTTGTAACATCCCTACTAAGATCCATCTAGAAATGGATGAATTTTTTTTTATTAAACACAAACCAAAATAGATTACATTCCGATAATCTAACAAAGATCATATAAAGTATTCAAGCATGATAGAGCAAACAAAGCACATCACATCATGAAAATCTCTAAGAAATGGGTAATCTTCGAGAGATGGTTCCTTAGGTTCCTCCATTTCATTTATCTTGACAATAAATGCTTGGCACCCTTTTCCCTAATCCTTATTAAGTTGCATAGTTGAAATTTGCCTAAGCTTCAACTCTCTCTTCTCACCTTGAATCTGTAACTGATTTTCGAAATCATCAAGACACTCAACCTTCTTCAAGTAACAGTCAACCTTGGCTTTATGTTTTGTAAACCAGTTGACTCTTAAGATCACATCATATGATCCTAGAGTTGCTACATACAAATCCACAACTATTGTGAATTCGGGCAACCTAATTTCTACTTCGACTAAACACTTGTCAACCATGACCTTAGAGTCATTCCCATACTGTACCGACCATGAATTTGTCATTACACCAGCTCTTCTAGTTAATTTACTAAGCATCCTAAGAGTTATAAAACATTCAATGGCTCATGTATCTATCAAAATTAAAACTAGATGATCAAACAAAGTACCTAATAGCTCGATAGGGAATTCCTGATAGTTGACCTGCCGATTGTTGACCGCTACATGAATCCGTTATTGAAAACTGCCCTGCTGAAGATCAGGGCCTTTGCCCTTTGACTTGTCCTGCAGACAATCACGAACATATTGATCCTCTCTGCAAATGAAACAACCTCTTGGTGGTCTTTTCCTGTCGTTTTGTTGGTTTCCTTGAAACCATTTTTGGATCCATTGCCCTGTTTCTTGTTTCCTAAACCATTATTAAACTTGGCATTCTAACTCTTAAACTGTTTCCTGGAGTCTCCACTCCTTTGTTTCCAATTCTTCTTCTTGAAAGTTGACTTAAATTTTTCAAACCTTTTCTTGAACTTATCCTTGACTTGCGAAAGAAACTTCAACTTCTACTCTTGTTTGACCGCCTCTCAAAGACCTAATCCATGGTAGAAAGTCCATGAACATCTATCTCTCCACCAATCTGGGGCCTCAAACCCGTGATACTCCCTGATCCTGAATCGCTCATCTCCCTGATACTAAAGTACGTACTTTAGCAGTTTAGTGAACTGCTCCCAATACTCGTTCATTGACATATCACCCTGCTTTAGATTCTAAAAATCTGAGCTTCTAATCAAAATAAAGCTATAGGAGCCACCATGATCTGAATAATGCCACAAACTGGTCTCAAGTGGTGGTAGTTGAATTAAGATTCATTTCCAACTTTTTGTTGGGCCACCACGTAGTTGCCTCGCCAGCCAATTGATATGCTCCCCAAACTGCCTTGGTGACCTCGAAGTAGTTTCGAATTTCGAAATACTTCTTCATCTCTGTTAGTCATGTCTCAACTCCGTCACCCAGAATAGTGCCATCGAACTTAGGTGGATTCACCTTTTTCATGTCTCTGGCCAACTCCACGACAACCTAAGCTCTAGCATCCTGAGGATTTTCCTACTCAGTTAGATGCTCTTCAGGTTCATCATGTTGTTCCTCTTCCTCATGACCATGAACCCCCTGCTCCAAAGCTATAATCTGATCTCGTGTCTCATTCATGGTTACGAGAATCTGGTCCATCTTCGCTGACTGCTCTGCAGCAAATTGGCTAGGATCAAACAAAGGGTTGTCATTTGCAACTCTCTCCAAAAACTCTTGCTTTCACAATCTGTTTTTCTGTCAACAGAAAGATATGAAAACATTAGTGGACTCATTAGGTCTTAGAATTCGAGTCAGAGCTCTGATACCACATGTAACATCCCCACAAAGATCCACCTAGAAATGCGTGATTTTTTTTTAATTAAACATATAAACCAAAATAGATTACATTTAGAGAATCTAACAGAGATCATATAAAGTACTCAAGCGTGATAAAGCAAACAAAGCACATCACATCATAAATCACGGTTCTCAACATCATGAGAGTATATTATAACGCAAATATAGAAAGTAATTATAATAACTCTACCACAATTGATACAAAATTTACAGTCACCACTATCAATGTACAATAATAAATAATTACAACTATTCGTGACAATTTTCAATAATACGTACAATACGAAGTACATATAAGATACATTGCTCTCCTAGAGCGTAGTTCTCGAACTTCAAGTATCTGTGGCAATTTCAAGTGTCGTCTCGATAAATAGTATTGTTGTGGGGAGGGAAAGTATCATCCGAACGCTTTTTCACACCAACTATAGACCAACGATCTGTTGCACTAATCCCATCGAGAAATGATCGTCCCTTCATGGGCGAGTAGATAATGATGGTGGTAATCCAGAGAGACAAGCAAGTACCCGTGTGTTGTATGTTTCTAAACTAAACATGTAGTGTATCATAGAAAACTTGATCTATTGCAAGATATCGCACATACATGAAAATCATACTCATGAAATAATAATGTCTCACTAAACATACTTTGGCCAAAGCTTTAAGCATAGTAATATAAAAGTGATCTATAGATCAATCAAATTCATACACACCACTTGATTGAATTGCCTTCATCTGACACCCTGATGCTAGTAAATCAGTGAAGTCCATCTCACTCTTTACTCAGAATCAACAATGCAAATTGGTCAAATACAATTCAACTACAAAATTCACATAATGTACATCCTACTAGCAAACACATCATGTAACATGTTAAACATAAGAGTAACCACAACATACATTTACTCCGTCAAACAGATGAATGAATCTTATATTATTTTCTATCTCATACTAGAAATAATGACTACAGTTTATACCACCCGGATAAATACACAATTAACTGCAAATTAAAATAACACAATTTGTTTCCAGCTATACTACACCCTATGGTAACCCATATTACCACAGTCTAGTTTTTCTTACACATAACTACCAAACATCGAAATCAAGCCAATAAAGTAGTCATAAATACATGAAAACATACATTCTTATTCAACAGCTACAACAACCAATACTTCATTTTCCCGAAACATAAAACGATCCAATTTAGCGTTTGTTATTTAGAGGTTTGAATGCACACATTCACTAAGTTTATTGTTCATTAATTTTTTAATATAGTTTATAACCAAAAGTGCACACCCCAATGTATAATTATATGCTAATAGACATGTTTACACTCATTTTCTCAATAAGCGCTTTGTTAATAAACCATAAATACATAACTTGTTATAATGTTATATTCCATGCGACAAGTTCTATAACACAAAATACATATAACAAGGGGTTTTTCGTACACCACAGGGCTTACCCCACGATGCAAGAATGTTATGTTTACTTATGGCACTAATACTCTTAGTTAAGAAGTTTATCATAAAGCATATAATGTTTCCGAAAGACATACGGCGATATATTATATTTTCATTAGAAAAGCTTTCAAAATGACCAAAGATTTACAAAGCATATTTCTAATTTTAAATCCACACTTATTATATAAATTGTAGTGCCTCTATATAACTATGACACTATTGCAACAACCCACACCCTCATGTCTGGCTAAATAGTGATGTAATTTAAATAATTTAATAATCCTATACTAAATATATACATCACTACTACTTGGCATATTTAAATATTTATATTGTTTTTATATATATGTACGCCACTCATACAACGACGGTCCTAAGTATAAACTGCAAATCTATACATCAAAAACTGCCAATATTGCTCTGATTAAAAAATAATAATAATCATACAGCATATATAGCTAGTATATTGACAAAAACAATATGAATGCCCAGGAGTATATACAACTAGTATAACTACAAAAACAATGGTGCCCAAGAGTATATTCAGCGAATCAAATTGCATGTAGGATCAAAGTAGATAAGACTCAACTGAAAATCAAAACTCCCATCTACAGATTTAATTTGGGTATATATTTTATTGGCAGCGAATCAATAAGTGCTACAGATTTTAACATTTCCCGACAAATAATACAGCGACTCAACAAAAACATAACCCAATCCCAACAATAGACGCCATCATCAATAATAACAAATTAATTATTACAATAGCATATTTTTCAAATGCGTAATATTATCTCGTGGCAGTTCATAATATAGTGACTTAACCCTAACCACAAGTTGGAAGTTAATCACAAATCAACGTCAAAGGACATTACAAGCTAGAATATAAAATATACAGCGATTTCAATTAATTACTGCAGGGTGTAAACTAAAACAAGTCGACTTAGTGACAGGTCAGGATAACATAATTATACTTAAGTTATGTATCTTTCAGCGACTATGTCTGAATTTGAAAAATATTAGCGAATTACACACATACACGGATGCTTTTGCCATCTCACATGGCTGAATGTTTTCATTATGGGTCGACGCCTTGCTAAGATAAAGACTTTGGACATAAAAGAAATCTGATTGGGATTATTGAATTTTTCCTAGTGGCACTATAAGTCAGTAAATCCCAACGATCTACAACAATTAGTATATTTCATTATTCAAAGAGGCACCTTAGATTAAAAGCATGTTGCAAGTTTGTAAACTACGACTCACAAAGTTCAAATCCAATAAATATATTTATATTGTATAATTCTATAAATTTCAACAATCCCACATAAATACAGAATTCAATAAGATACATGTTTAATAATATATAAAACTACACACCCAGCGATCTTTTTAGGTCCACGATTTTATAATATATATTGGAAAAGACGCAGCGCCTATTTAGGATGAAATTTAATAAAGATGCAAGGACTTGATAATATATTGGCCGGGATTTAATATTTAAACATTCAACTATGCCCTTTTTATTTCCTAATATAAGTATGCAAATTGTTTCCCTATTGTGTATCTATGATATCAATATGAAATCTATTTCGCCACGATCTCTGTTATGATGTTAAGACTCAACATATCCATAAATATTATATATATACGACATACTGCAGGTTTTAAGGAACTTAAATGTTTTCGTGTTCTATAGGAAAATACATAAATAAATTATGGCTCGAAAGTACTGAAAACAAATATTCAAGCGTTCAACTATACACATAGATCATATAGGCTGAGAAATAATTATTATAATTGAAATACAGCACCTACTTGATTAGTTTGTTGTTGATTCTCTGTGACCTTTTTCCTATGTTGCGTCCCTTGCTTCCCTTTCTGATCTTCTCTTCTCCAATGCATAAAATGATCCTTTTCTCAAACTTTCCTTATGTGAAATAGGCGCATCTCTCCTTTGCTTTAAATTTTAGATTTTTTTGTTTTTTCCTCTTTTTATTTGTTTTAGTTATTTTTCTAACATATTAAATCTTTTTGATTTTCTAATTTTAGACTCAAACTTTTCTTTTATTTGTCTTTTTCTATTTTTGTTTTTTTCTTTTTCTAATGAACTTTCTATTTTTTTTAATTTTAACATTAAATGCGAAAAATTCACGATTTAAATTAAATCAATTATCATCCACACGTGTTAATAGCATTTAAATGTCAATTTCATAATTACCAATAATCTGGATTTTAAATTTACTTTTGCCATTAATATTTTTATCAACATTAATGACAAAACGTGTTAAATACGCAAAATGAATTCATTATGACATTTACCTATACTTGCAAACCATAGAGAGCAACACTCGAAAACAACTAATAAACACATCATAAACAACTATTTTTAATGCATTTCTACCATATGCTAACTATTGTAGGGTGTACAGGATTCTCGCTAGATTTTTGTCCACCTTCGACGTCTCCATCTACGTCACCCTCTTTAATGATGCTCTCCCTCCAACACGGTCTAAGGGATGAATTCTCTTGCGTTCACCTCACAACATGCAGGTAGTTAAATCATATCACATTGTAAATATATAGTATAAAATATAACTGAAACAACACATTAATATGCTCGAAATGTAAACGTATATATTAACATACTCACAGTAAAGTAACTATATATCATCATGCATCTAAGCAATATTCTACTATCCTATAATAACATATATCTCAAGCTTAGTCAAAAATAAACCCAGTATCATGTGTCCACTATAAATATTCACAAATAGTCATAATTTACTTAGCAAGGAATTAGGATGCAACATTCTTCCCCCTAAAGCTAGTCATCGTCCCGAATGACTCTTATTCAAATATATGTTCTAAAATAAAAATATTGTTTAACTGAAAATAACATAATATAACAATATCTAATCAAGCAAATAAATGTGTAAATCTCTTGAAAAACTCATCACAGTCCTCCCATGTATCACTATTCTCAAAATATTGGCCCATTGGACCTTACACTGTGATGTCTCTTTATTACACAAATGAAATTTGTGTGTCAATTACCTTGATTGGTTCTACTGTGACCACCCCGAGATCCAAAACCTGCAAAGCATTCCAATCCAACATGTGTAGGATCAACTATATACTTTTTAAGATTTGAAACATGAAAGACATCATATAAAAGAGCTAAAGCTGGTGGCAATGCAAGCCTATATGCTACAAGATTGACCATTTCTAACACTTCAAAGGGTCCCACATCTCGGTGATAACTTTGTAGACTTCCTGAATTTAATCGAGCTCTTTTGCGGCTTTATCTGCACAAACACTTTATCACCTACAGCAAAGTGTCTTTCTATTCTCTTCAGATCCGCATAACTCTTTTGTCTATCATTGGCTTTGACCAATCTCTCCCTGATTAGTCTAACTTATTCTTCTATCTCTGAGAGCATCTCAGGTCCAAAGACTACCTTATCCTCTAACTTGTCCCAACTAATGGATGCCCTGCACTTTCTCTCGTAAGTGCTTCAAATGGTGCCATCTTCAATGCCAATTGGTATGAGTTATTATATGCAAGCTCAACTAATAGAAAATAATCTTCCCACTTGTACTGTTGATCCATGCAATACATACGAAAAAGATCTTCAAGCCCCTGATTAACTCTCTCACTTTGTCCATCAGTCTCTGGGTGGTAAGTTGTATTGAAATTAAGTTGCGTACTCAAAGCTGAATTTAGAGTCGTCTAAAATCCTGAAGTCATCTTTGGATCACGATCCGAAATGATATTCTTTGAAAAACCATGCAACCTATACACTTCCTTTGCGAACTGCTTCGCAAGGGTAGGTGCATCCTCTATCAAATTGTCTGATATAAAGTGAGCCACCTTGGTTACTCTGTCCACAACTACCAAGATCATATCGTGCATGTTCCGTGACATCGATAACCCTTAGACGAAGTCTACGCTGATCACCTACCATTTTCATTCTAGGATATCATGCAGATATAACAATCTAACCAGATGCACATGCTCAGCTTTCACTTGCTAATAGTCCAAACAATGTGACACATAATCTGCTACATCTTTCTTGATTCTTTTCTAAAAATATAGTGGTCTAAGTTCTGCCATGAACTTGGTTACACCTAGATGTCCCGAATATGGGGCATTGTGCAAATCCTTTAGCCCTATGATCCACAGATTCTATCGATCTGGGCACATACATCCGTCTGTTGTAACGCAATAGACTATCACTCTCCAAATTGCATCCATTATACCGAGGACTTTGAGCATTCTCTAACAATGCTTTTATGACTTGATCGTAAAATGCGTCTCTTAGAGAGAACTCAATCACCCAATCCCTAAAAGGACACCTGATAGTAGCTATAGCTATTATGTACCTTCTGCGACTACGGGTATCAGCGACTCTATTCTCCTTGTCTTCAATATAACTGATGTCAAAATCGTAATCAAACAAGAACTCAAACCGTCTCTTATGAACATTTAAATTAGGTTAGGTGAAAATATGCTTGAGTCCCAAGTTATCTATATTGAGCTCGAAAGGTATTTCCAACAAGTAATGCCGCCACACTTGCAAAGCATGAACAATCACTGCAAGCTCCAAATCATGAGGTGCATGATTCACCTCATATGGCTTTAGCTTCCGTGGCTCATAAGCCACTACTGCACCACCTACATAAGGATTCCTCCTAGTCCATCCCATGATGCATCCATGAACACTAAAAATTGACCATTGGAGTCTGGAACTCTCAACACTATTGTTGATGGAAGCCTTCTTTTCAACTCCTAAAAAGCTACTTCGCACTTCTCTGACCAAACAAATATGTGGTTCTTCCACTGCAAGGAAATAATGGGATTAGCTATCTTGGAAAAATTCATAACGAACTTCTTGTAGTAGCCTGCTAACCACATGAAGCTTCTAACCTCATGCACATTCTTCGATGTTGGCCATTCCATGATGGCTCTAATCTTCTCTTGATCTACTGAAATATTGTCTGCAGAGATAGTGTCCCAAATACTGGACTTTTTCTTGGAAAAATGCACACTTGGATACCCCGCCATATAGCTTGTGCTTCTGCAACCGTTGCATAACCAATCCCAAATGTTGAAGGTTAGCACAAAGTGGTCAAAGTAATCCTTGAATACGTTGTTCATGAGATTCATGAATGCTATTGGAGCATTAGTCACTCCAAACAATAACACTGTAAATTCATAGTGCCCGTACCAAGTTCTAAACGTTTTCGGAATGTCCTCATCCCGAATCCTCAACTGATGGTATCCCGCTTGAAGATCAATCTTAGAAAATATTGTTGCTCCTCGCATTTGATCGAAAAGATCATCTATACGAAGTAGCAGATACCTATTTTTGATGGTTGCCTTGTTCAACATTCTGTAATCAATGCAAAGTCGAAAGATACCATCCTTCTTCTTGACAAAGACAACTGGTGCACGTCATGGTGACACACTTGGCCTGATCAACCCTTTGGCCAACAATTCCTGAAGTTGAGTCTTCAATTCAACCAACTCAGTATTGCCTTAGACTGTGGTTCCGAACCAAGTATGATGTCGATGAAAAATTGAACTCATGTCTACAGGGCAAACCCGGCATCTCTTCTTCAAACACATCATGAAAATCTCTAATAAATAGATAATCTTCGAGAGATGGCTCCTTAGGTTCCTCCATTTCATTTATCTTGATGATAAATGCTTGGCACCCTTTTCCCTGAGCCTTATTAACTTGCATAGCTAAAATCTGTCTAAGCTTCAACTCTCTCTTCTCACCTTGAATTTGTGTCTGATTTTGAAATCATCAAGACACTCAACCTTCTTCAGGTAGCAATCAACCTTAGCCTTATGTTTTGCAGGCCAATTGACTTCTAAGATCACATCATATGATCTTAGAGGTGCTACGTACATATTCACAACTATTGTGAATTCGGGCAACCTTATCTCCACTTCAATTAAACACTTGTCAACCATGACTTTTGAGTCATTCTCATACTGTACTAACCATGCATTTGCCATTACACCAACTCTTCTAGTTAATTTACTAAACATCCTAGGAGCTATAAAACATTTTGTGGCTCCTGTATCTATTAAAATGGAAACTAAATGGTCAAACAAAGCCCCTGATAGCTCAATAGATAATGTTTGATATTCGGCTTGCTCATTGTCAACTGTTGCATGCATCCACTACTCAAAACTGCCCTATTGAGGATTGGGACCTTTGCCCTTTAACTTGTTCTGCATACAATCACGAGCATAATGGTCTTCTCTGCAAATGAAACATCCCCTTGTTGGTCCTTTCCTGTCATTTTATTGGTTTCCCTTGAAACCGTCTTTGGATCCATTGCCATGTTTCTTGTTGCTCGAACCATTGTTGAACTTGGAATTCTAATTTTTAAACTATTCCCTGGAGCCTCCACTCCTCTATTTCCAATTCTTCTTCTTGAAGGTTGATTTAGAATTTCCAAACCTTTTCTTGAACTTATCCTTGGCCTGCGAAAGAAACTTCAACTTTTGCTCCTATTTGACCGCCTTCTCGAAGACCTTGTCCGTGGTGGAGGGTCTATGCACATCTACCTCTCCACCAATCTGAGGCCTCAACCCCATGATAAACTTCTTGATCATGAACCGCTCATCTCCCTGATATTGAGGTATGTACTTCAGCAATTTAGTGAACTGCTCCCAGTACTCATTCACCGACATATAACCCTGATTCAAATTCTGAAAATCTATGAGCTTCTAATCAAAATATATCTGTGGGAGCCACCGTGATCTGAATAATGCCACAAACTGATCCCAAGTGATGGTGGTCGAATTTAGATTCATTTCCAATCTTTTGTTGGCCCACCATGTAGTTGCCTCACCAACCAACTGGTATGCTCCCCAAACTGCCTTGGTGACCTTAGAGTAGTTTTGAATCTTGAAATATTTATCCATCTCTATCAACCATGCCTCAGCTCCATCTCATAGAACAGTCCCATCGAACTTAGGTGGGTTCACCTTCTTCATGTCTCTGACCAAATCCACAGCAACCTAAGCTCTAACAACCTGAGGGTTTTCCTACTCAACTGGATGCTCTTCAGGTTCGTCCTGTTGTTTCTCTTTCTCATGACCATGAACCACCTACTCCAAAACTGTAATCCGATATCTAGTCTCATTCATAACTACGAAAATCTGGTCCATCTTCGCTGACTGCTCTATAGCAAATCGACTATGATCGAATGGAGGGTTGTCATTAGCATTCGATGAACCCTCTCTAGAAACTCTCGCTTTCACCATCCTTCTTTTTGTCATTAGCATTCGATGAACCCTCTCTAGAAACTCTCGCTTTCACCATCCTTCTTTTTGTCAACTGAAGGATATAAAAACGTTAGTGGACTCATTAGGTCTTGGAGTTCGAATCGTAGCTATGATACCACATGTAACATCCCCACAGTAGTACTACTTATCAAGACAACACTTGAGATTGCCACAAATACTTGAATTTGAGAACTAAACTCCGAAGGAGCCATGTATTTTATATATACAATATATTGTAATGTACTTATTGAAAATTGTCATGATGAGTTGTAATTAGTTATTATAGAACATTGGCAGCGGTGACTGTAGATATAATTACTTTCTATATTTGTGTTATGATATACTCTCATGGTGTTAGAGATCTGTGATTTATGTTGTAATATGATTTGTTTGCCATTATCATGCATGAGTACTTTACATGATCTCTGTTAGATTCTTGGGATATAATCTATTTTGGTGTATGTTAATTTAAAAAAAAAATCATGCATTTCTAGGCAGATCCCAGTGGGGATGTTACATGATTTGTCGGATTTGCCTCTTAGACGTAAGTTTGATTTTTCTATCGACATCATACCTGGTTCAGAACCACAGTCTAAGGCACCGTACAGGATGACAACCACTAAGTTAGTTAAATTGAAGGCTCAACTTCAGGGATTGTTGGCTAAGGAATTGATCAGGGCAAGTATGTCACCATGGGGTGCACCGGTTGTCTTTGCCAAAAAAAAAGATGGTACCCTTCAATTATGCATTGATTATATAATGTTGAACAAGGCAACCATCAAAAACACACATCCATTGCCTCGTATAGATGATCTTTTCGATCAAATGCGAGGAGCAACAATATTTTCTAAGATTGATTTTCGAGCAGGATACCATCAGTTGAGGATTCGGGATGAGGACATTCCGAAAACAACGTTCAGAACTCGGTACGGACACTATGAGTTTACAGTGTTACCGTTTGGACTGGGTAATGCTCTAGCAGCATTCATGAATCTCACGAACAGCATGTTCAAAGATTACCTTGATTGCTTTGTGCTAGTTTTTCTGGATGACATTCTTATCTATTCAAAGAATGAAGAGGAGCACCTTCAGCATTTGGAATTGGTTCTACAACGGTTGCAGAAGCATAAGCTGTATGGCAAGTTGTCCAAGTGTGCATTTTTCCAAGAAAGGGTCCAGTATTTAGAACACATTATCTCTGTAAACAGTATCTCAACAGATTCAGGGAAGATTAAAACCATTATGGAATGGCCAGCACCGAAGAATGTGCATGAGATTAAAAGCTTCATGGGATTAGCAGGCTACTACAGGTAGTTCGTTCCGAACTTTTTCAAGATAGTTAATCCAATTACTTCCTTGCAACGGAAAAATGACAAATTTGTTTGGTCAAATAAGTGTGAAGTAGTTTTTCAAGCGCTGAAAAGAAGGCTTACGTCAACACCAGTGTTGAGATTTCCTGTCTCCAATGGTCAATTTTTAGTGGTTACTGATGCATCAGGGGATGGACTAGGAGTCCTTATGCAGAATGGAACAGTAGTGGCTTATAAGTCACGAATGCTAAAGCCATATGAGGTTAATTGTGCCCCTAAAGCCATATGAGGTTAAGTGCCCCTCATGATTTGGAGTTGGCAACGATTGTTCACATTTTGCAAGTGTGACAGCATTATTTATTGGGAAAACCTTTTAAACTCAAAACAGGTAACTTGGGGCTCAAGTATATTTTCGTCCAACCTAATTTGAATGCTCGTAAAAGACGTTGGCTTGAGTTCTTGTTTGATTACGATTTTGACATCAGTTATATCAAAGGCAAGGAGAATAGAATCGCCGATGCCCTCAGTCGCAGAAGGTACATAGCAACTATAGATTGAGTTCT
Source organism: Torreya grandis (assembly GCA_037957365.1). Lineage (NCBI taxonomy): Eukaryota > Viridiplantae > Streptophyta > Pinopsida > Cupressales > Taxaceae > Torreya > Torreya grandis. The sequence goes on along the minus strand of JARHVA010000892.1, from coordinate 2,265,727 downwards.
CTCCAGATGAATTTTACGATCAAGTTAGAAAAGCATTGCCAGAGAATGCTCAAAATCCTCAGTAAAAAGGATTCAGTTTGAAGAGTGATGGTTTATTGTGTTACAACGAACGGATGTATGTCTCAAATCGAGAAAATCTGCGGATTACAGTGCTAAATGAATTGCGCAATGCCCCATATTCGGGACATCCAGGTGTAACCAAGCTCATGGCAGAACTTAGATCATTGTATTTCTGGAAAGAAATCAAGAAAGATGTAGTAAATTATATGTTATGTTGTCTGGAATGTCAACGAGTGAAAACTGAGCATGTACATCCATCTGGATTATTATATCCACATGATATCCGTGAATGGAAATGGCAGATAATCAGTGTGGATTTTGTCCAAGAGTTACTAATGTCACGGAATAGGCACGATATGATCTTGATAGTTGTGACAAACTAACCAAGGTGGCTCACTTTATACCAAAGAATTTGATGGATGATGCATCTATCCATGCGAAGAGATTCATAAAGGAAGTGTAACGGTTGCATGGTTTTTCAAAATCATTTTGAATCGTGATTTGAAAATGACTGAAATTTTGGATGACTCTAAATTCAGCTTTGAGTATGCAACTTAATTTCGGTACGACTTAGCATTCAGAGACAGATGGATAAACTAAGAGAGTTAATCAGGTACTTAAGGTTCTTAATATGTATTGCATGGATTAGCAATACAAGTGAAAAGATTATCTTTCATTGGTTGAGTTTGCATATAATAACTCATTTCAATCAGCATTTAAGATGGCACCATTCGAGACACTTTACGGAAGAAGGTGTAGAACACCTATTAGTTGGAACAAGTTAGAAGACAGAGTAGTCTTTGGACCTAAAATATTTTCAGAAATGAAAGAGCAAGTTAGACTAATCAGACAGAGATTGGCTGAGGTCAATGATAGATAGAAGAATTATGCAAATCTGAATATGATAGAAAAGCACTTTACAATTGGTAATAAAGTGTTTTTGCAGATAAAAAACAGAAGAGTTCATTTAAATTCGAAAAGTTTGCAAAATTATCACCGAGATATGTGAGACTCTTCGAGGTGTTAGAAGTAGTCAATCCTGTAGCGTATAGGCTTGCATTGCCACCAACCCTAGCTCTTTTACATAATGTCTTCTACGTTTCATATCTTAATAAGTATATAACTGATCCTACGCATGTGTTGGATTGAAATGATTTGCAGATTTTGGATTTCGGAGTGGTCACGATAAAATCAATCAGGGTAATTGACACAAACTTCATTTGCGTAACAAAGAGATGTCACAATATAAGGTCTAGTAGAACCAATACTCTGAAGATAGTGCTACATGGGAGGACTATGATGAGTTCTTTAGAAGATTTTCACATTTATTTGTTTGATTAGATATTATTATATTATTTATTTTCAGTTGAATAATATTTCTATTTCAAAACATATGTTTCAATAAGAGTCATCCGAGACGATGACTAGCTTTAAGGGAGAAGGATGTTGCATCTCGATTTCTCGCTAAGCAAACCATTTGACTATTTGTGGATATTTATAGTAGACACATTTGATATTGATTTTATTTCTGACTAAGTTTGAGATATATGTTATTATGAGACAGTAGAATATTGCTTAGATACATGATGGTAAATGATTGATTCATTGTGAATTGGTTAATATATGCATTATATTTCGAGCATATTAATGTGTTATTTCAGTTATATTTTATGCTATATGTTTATCATGTGATATGATCTAACTACCTGCGTATTGTGAGGTCGACGTAAGAGAACTCATCCCTCAGAACGTGTCGGAAGGAGAGCATCATCAAAGAAGGTGACGTAGATGGAGACATTAGAGGTCAACAAAACGTTAACAAAACCCCTACACACCACTGTAGTTAGCATTAAAAATAGTTTGTTTATGGTATGTTTATTACTTGCTTTGGTAAATTGATCTCTATGGGTTGCCAGTATAGGTTAAATATTGTAATGAATTATTTTTGCATGTTTGGCACGTTTTGTCATTAATGTTGGTAAAAATATTATTAGCAAAAGTAAATTTAAAATTCGGATTATTAGTAATTCTAAAATTGACATTTAAAATGCTATAATATTCATGAATGTTAGTTGATTTAATTAAATCATGGGATTTTAGCATTCAATATTAAAATATATTAAAAAATAAAAATTTCATTAAAAGGGAAAAAATAGAAAAAGACAATAAATGACTAAAAAAATGACTAAATTTAGAAAATCTGAAAAAAGTTAAATATATTAAAAATAACAAAAACAAAAATAAAACAAAAAAATACAAATCTAAAGCTATGCCACTTTTATTAAAGAAGGGGATTTCAAAAAGGATAAATATCATATGAATTTGGAGTTAAAAAAAGGAAAGCTCAAGGAGAATTGGAAAGGAGGCGGAGCACAGCGAGGAGGAGAGAAAGGAGAAGCACAGAAGAAGATTGTCTGCTCTAACTGCCAGGTAAGTAATGTTTTTAATTCTAATGAATGGTCATGGAAAAATTGTGTTAAAAATGTTCAGGGAATCTCTGTACATTTGTAAAAGGTTGGTATGCATATTTCATTGTGAAATCTAAATCCATTGTAGATGTTAAGAAACATAGAGACCACCCATTGAACAAATCCATTTAACAAATTGAAAATAACAGCTCATAGAGAATAATGGTTAGTTATTTTTTGTCGTTCAATGATCTTTGATTTTGTTGGATTTTGTTTAAACAATGAGAATTGTTGAAGCCTTTGAATGCAGCCATGAGATAGGCGTTGCTAACGAGTAGATAAGACGTTGAGATTGATTAACAATGATTTTGATAGAACACCAGTCTTGCAATAGTTTAGCAAGCCAATCTGAGTCTCTACTTGGTAGGGAATAGTTGCATGTCTGTTTAATGACGTTGAACAATATATATATTAATAGGAACCTTTTTTTTAGAAAGCTGAAATTGTAATAAATGAATTCCATGCATATTTAAGTCTCCATATCATAACAATCATGAAATAACACTAAGAGATTGGCAAATTTATTGGTTTAATAATTAGGTACATATTATATTATTGATAGAACGACATGCTAAGGGTCTGGTTATGATTATTGAATCGATGGACTTTGGCAAATGGAGACGCTCTGCTGTATTGCACAGCGTGTAAACAAAAATTTAAGCCCCTATTTTTAAAATCAGAACTTGTAGATCCCTGTAGTGAATGGCGTCGCTGGAAAAACATAAGGGCATCGATGGTTATTATTTCTATGGAATCGTTGTTATGTATGCATGTTGTGTTGGTGCTGAAATGACCCAGTTCATTGTATACTCCCTAATAAAAATCGCTATGTTTCTTTTAGAGGATCCTATGCGCTGATGTCGCTGAACTAGTAATTTCCTCCCTGTATTAAGGTCGTTGCAAAAATTAAGTTACAGTCTGGTTGTTTATGATTAACTTGCCCCTTTAATCGATATGTGGAAATTATGAGTAAATGAGTTTATTAAATCACTACAATAGGAGCTTTGGTGTCACTTAAACCATGCCTATAGTATATTTCTATTTTCAGATGTCTGCAATTTCTTTGCTTTGTCTAGCGCTAGTGGCAAATATAAGACGATTTAATCTTCAAGATGGATTAGTATTTAAAATCTTGAGTCACCTTTGAAGATGATGTCGCTATATGTAGGAAAACAATAATTTTGTTAAAGCCCAAAACTGCTAAACTGGTGCTAATTAGGCAATAATATGTAATTTATAGATTTACCTGGTTACATCCTGTAATAACGAACTTTATTCTATAATAATAGTATGGGATATACTATTACGAACTTTATACTCAGTTGGACCTAATACAAACTTTATTATAACTTAGAAATACATAAGTTCGCATGTGGTTATATAGGATGGGACATACTTCTAGTTGAATCTAGAACAAATTTTATTTTGTAATAACACAAGCTTTATTCCAATAACTAGTGTGCATTGTTATATGATTTTGTGTAGAAAACGTGGACTTCAAAAAAATATATGAAGTTGTCGTATGTTATAAACCATAATGGATTTACATAAAACCATAGTTAGACTATTCCACTTGTGGTGTCATAGATAGTTGGATTACAATTAATTAGAAAAATAGAGCCATATGTCTTTAGAAATAACATATGTTTTATTATAAACTGGTCGTTAGAAATAACATACGTTTTATTCTAAACTTGGCTTATTTGGATGTAATAGTGCCTTAAGTATAGCAATTCTGGTATCGTGAGATAACCTTACAGTGTATTGAAATCACTTGTTATATGAAATTCGTCGCATGGAATTTGATGTTATAGCAAGTTATGTATTTCTAGTTATTAACAGAGTTTTTTTTTTTTTTTAAATGGATGTAAACATGTCAATTACTATATATTAGTACCTTAGGGGGGTGTCTTTGGGTTATAAACTATATTATATATATATATATATATATATATATATGAGCTTTACGAGGGTATGTAAATAAGATTAAGAATATGGCAATGAGTATTCTATGTTTCGTATGAATTGAGAATTGCTTGTTTATCTTTGGTTGGTTGAATAAAAGCTTAGATTTCTATGAATTTGTGACTACATAATTTGACTAGTTACTGTTCTTAGTGGTTATGCATAAAAAGACTAGACTATGATAATATGAGTTATCGTAGAGTGTAGTTAAGTTGGAAATAAATTGTATTATTTGAACTTTGCAGTTAATTGTGAATTTATCCGAATGGTATAAACTGTAGTCATTATTTCTAGTATGGGATAGAAAATAATGTAAAATTCATTTATATGTTTGACAAAATAAATGTATGTTGTGGTTACTCCTGTGTTTAGCATGTTACATGGTATGTTTGCTAGTAAAATGTAAATTATATGAATCTTGTGGTTGAATTGTATTTGACCAATCTGCATTACTGATATTGAATAAGGAGTGAAATGGACTTCACTGGCTTATTAGCATCACGATGTCAGATGAAGGCAGTATGATCAAGTGGTGTATATGAATTTGATTGATCTATAGATCATTTTTATATTACTATTCTTAAAGCTTTGGCCAAAGTATGTTTAGTGAGACATTATCATTTCATGAGTATGATTTTCATGTATGTGCGATATCTTACAATAAATCAAGTTTTCCAAGATACACTGCATGTTTAGTTTAGAAATCATACAACACACGAGTACTTGCTTGTCTCTCTAGATTCCCATGCCGTCACTATCTGCTCATCCGTGAAGGGAGGGTCATTTTCCGATGGGATTAGTGTGGCAAATCGTTGATCCGTGGTTGGTGTGGAAAAGCATTTGGATAATGCTCTCACCCTCCCCACAATAGTACTACTTATCGAGACGACACTTGAAATTGCCACATATACTTGAAGTTTGGGAACTATGCTATAAGAGAGTTATGTATCTTATATGTACTTCGTATTGTACTTATTATTGAAAATTGTCATGAAGAGTTGTAATTATTTATTATTGTACATTGATAGTGAGACTGTAGATTTGTATCAATTGTGGTCGAGTTATTATAATTACTTTCTATATTTGCGTTATGATATACTCTCATGATGTTAGAGATTCGTGATTTATGATGTGATGTGTTTTGTTTGCTTTATCACACTTAAGTACTTTATATGATCTCTGTTAGATTCTCTAAATGTAATCTATTTTGGTTTGTGTTTAATTTTAAAAAAAATCATGCATTTCTAAGTGGATCCCAGTGGGAATGTTATTGAATTGCATAAATGGAAAGCATGGAACATAGGCAACTAACATAAACATGTCATACTAGTCATGTGTGTGTGTGTGTTAGTAAAAAAATGTTGAGTACATAGCATCTTGAATCATTACGAGAGTTATAAGCATAGATAAAGGCATGTGTAAGTATATAAGCTCAAAATATGATAATGAAAAATGATCATAGAATGATATAACTTGAGTGTATCGTTATCAAAGAAGTGGATGCCCCCAATGTCCAAATGATATGAGTGGAGGGAAAGCCTAACCTCCAAAAGTGCATGATCATGTGCCTAAGTATGTTTGCATCACACTCAAAAGATGCATGAAACATATGTATATAGAAATGGATGATATGCTATCTACCAACATGGAACTAGCAACATAGATGCCAAAAAGCTAATAGAACATGTAAAAACTGTAAATATTTTTGCATTATTGAATTAAATAATTTTTTTGGTATTTTTTGAATATTGAAAGGAAAAATTGTCCTATGAACTCACTCAAAAGATGGTCACAGGTATCTCCCCACTATGACCCTGGCGCAATAAACTAATGATAATGCCAAGGAGAATGCATAAGTGTAATATCTGACACTATAGGATCGGTAATGCTCTACATATGTATTATAGGAGTTTATGATTGTAAAAAGACAACTGAAGGAGTAGGGGTTTGTGGAACCCATAGCTGAATGCTTTGTGGTTTCTTTGAAGTAGCAGTAATAGAAACATGTTTAATTACTCTAGATATCTGAATATGGTTCGTAGTAAAATTAGGAAATGTATCTTGGTCTTTTGGTAAGTTTGTATTTGACATCTTTGCTTCACATGATTGTGTGCTTTTAATTTTTTATTCATTGTGTATGTGTTCCTTGCACTTGTTTTGTGTAATTGATATTTGGATAAAATAAATTGCATGGTAGTATAAAATATTTCAATTGAATAAAACTTGCAATTTAGTGATAATGAAGTAATCACCATATGCAATGAAACCCGGTTGGAAATAAGAAAGCTCGTCTATGATGATCAAGTGGTAATGGAACTTTTGGTTTTGCTTGTCATTATAGCTGATGTATCTATAGAAATATTCTGTGAATTTGTATGTGCTAGTTTAGGTACACCCAAATCTGTTATGTATGTATGCCCCCCTCACATGTTCACCAATTGTTTAACTCTGGATTGAGATGGGTCAATATAGTATAGGGTTAAGAATATAAAAATAAATAAGCACAAGGAAGATAAACAAATCTATAGTAGGTCAATTAATTTGCAAACTCAAAAAAACAATATTCTGAATTTATAATATTGAGATATACTAAAAATAGAAAGGATAATTATTGGTTGATATTGCAATAAATTAGAAACAAGAGTACTTAGTTGGTTTACTATGCACATATAGATTTGGGCTGAAACAAGTTGGAAGTGGATTGGATCAGGATCTTGGAACAGTCATCAGATTCTAAAAATTTGCATTATGGGGGCTCATATGTTTGTGTCAAATCTGGACGGTTACATCGACGCTACTGTCTGATTTGGACGTAGGTGTCCAGTAGTGTGTTCAAATCCCATCCACAGATTGTCGCTCTTTGTCAAATGATCAAACCCTAGCTTTTTCACCCTTGGAGTGACTGAAAAAAATGGATTAGTGGGCACACAGTGTCGAGCTACCCCAAGGACCTCTTTGTCAATGGGTGTTGCCTACATAGCCAATACGCCAAATAGGGCCTCAAACTTATGTCAATCTCCCCTACGTTTTGACTTGTGTGTGCATAAATATGCAACGTGTGATAAGCAAGTGCATAGAGTGACCTAGCTTGTAACTTAGCAAGTATGGTTCATGGAGTGCTCCTTAATACTTAAGACCTGTAGATGGAATATCCCTGTGACTGATATTGAAATAAGAGAGAATAGAAAAGCTTTGCTCACTTAAATGCTTGATTGAGTACCATTGGTGAGTTGCCTTGTGAGTTATTAGATATGTGCTAGGTGAGAAATGAAATGAGGGTTGATCTTGTGTGTGTGTGTGTATATATCAATCCCTCTTAGAAATATCTTGCAAAAGCACTTAGACCGACCATAGGTATATGTTTCATTTGCAAATTTGATGACTTTAAGGCACTGGACACTTAGTTTGCATTGGACACTAGCAAGACATAGGCATCCAGTTGGGACTCAAGTGTCCAGGAAGTTGGAAAACAAGTACAAGTCCAAAACTTGCAAAGGATGATAATAAACATGTTTATAGCATTTTTAGCAGTACAAAAGGCCAGCCATCAGAATAACACATGGTCACACTAAGAGATAGCGGATGCAAGCCTTTCAGCAATAAGGTCTTAGGAACTAAAGGGTACAGCCATGAGAAGTACTTGCCAAGTATACAAGATTGAGGTGTTATATAATTCAGATTTAGTGTCTACACATAGTTCCAAGCCTGTGAATCGCAATGATAATGAAATTAGGAGATAAGGAGTCCTTGCGAGAATGAATGTTAGAAAAAACACAAATGGAGGAAACAAGGAAGTTGGCAAAGTGGACTCGAGAAGTCCATAAGAAAAATTAAAAGGCTTGGCACGATCCTAATCTGCAATCTAAAAAGTTTCAACAAGAACAAATGGTTCTTCTATATGACAGCAGATTCAAAACATGCTCAATGAAGTTGTGTATCAGATGGAAAAGTCCTTACATCATTCATTAAGTGTCACAACAAGGCACTATAATAGTCGGGATCTCTAAGGAACTATTATCCCAAGCATAATAAATGGTTGTAGGCTCAAACCCTATTGCCAATGATCTCGAAGCAAAACACACTCAGCATAATAAGTGTTGCATGGCACAAAGCAGACTAGGATTTTTATTTTACGGTTTGTTACTTTTTGTAGGGTTTGTAGCAGTAGGTGAATGTATTGCAATGTTTATCACAGGAAATACCATGATGTGGTATAATCAAGCTTCAATATGATTGGTTGAAGTGAAACAAGATCAAGACAATTGAAAAAGTTTAAGTCCAAGAATGAGTTGGCAGCAAACAAAGAAAAAGCAGCAAGGGGTGGATAACTACCAATCACAAAGTAATTAATGTCAAAACAAAAGGAATATCACAGCATTCCTGAAAACAATAGATCTTTTGAAACATACTTAATGTCCAAAAGAGGAAAACATTGAGAAATGAAACAGTAACGCATCACATCATAGAATTCAAATAAAAAAACATTGCATCTAACCACCAAAATGCCAAGGGTCAAATTAAAATGGCTATTTGAGTTAAGGCAAGCATGTGGAGGCACGAAAGGTAAATCAGCGAATGAATGCAAGCAAGGGCAAAGATTTGGGACTGGTTTTCTATATAAGGCAGGATAACAATGCAAGTCATACTTGCAACTTAGACAAATAGCAAAGCTATTGTGACTAGAATCTTGCCCACTCGTGAAGAATTTATTTACAATCACAACACATTTTGCATAAGATAATATGGCTATGCATCAAATTTTTGTCCCATTGTCAAAATCTTAAAAGGAAGAGATGGGCACTGGATTGGCCCTACGACAAGGTAAATGGAGTGATGTTGAGCTGTTTGATTTCATTGATGCCGCTGACAAAGAGTGGTTTTCTCAACCACTTCACAACAAGGTGTGCTTGCACTCCCTAACAAATTGTGAGGGTCCAATGCCGAGCAGTTGGTTTGATTACCCTTTTTCAGCCAAAACAAAGCACTGATGAGAACCCTACTCAATAGATACGAGGAAGCCATCCATTTGTCCAAATAAGTCACGATCCATATCAATGCTAACACTATTGCACAAACTATGGGACTGCCAACAAGGGGCAAGTCATTGCAGGCTTACAAGACGAAGAACCCTCCCATTCATTCAAAACTTTGGGAGTGGCATGTGCAGACAACTAGAGGAATGCTAATAGATCAAGTCACAAATGCACCAATTCATGTATTCATAGAATGTATAATACGACAATATTGCTAAACAACAAAAGGTGCGAGGCAAGCTATAAAGGGCGTAATCGACATTGCGAATAGAATGATAAAGCTAGGGAAAGATTTCACCTAGCCTGAATTCCTCACAACAAAACTCATCACAAACATCGAGAAGCTCCTCGCAGGAACAACCCAATTGTTCTAATACCAATTTTTTGTATTCCTAATCTGCTTCACGCAGTTGACATCCCCAGAAGGGCAAATCGCACTAGATGTTTACTATTGGCCAATCAACACCTCCAACCTCATTTGACCACAAGATGGACAGCACCTTCTCCAAGTGGGTAGGTTCACAGCGTGGTGGGTGCAAATCCAAAACATGATCGCAACTCACTCGCGCGTACTCGAGGAGGTTGTCAAGTATCTCAAACCAATTGCCACGATCACGAAAATGTACAATGGAGTACAAGTTGGGATTCATGAGTTGTAGAAACTGCCAATCCTACTTCTCCCTTTCTTCATCGACATCGATATGGCCCAGGCAGAAGTGGCTAGGTGGAAGAACTTGGTTTCCAGGAGTGTCTAGCCACTCCAATCGATGCCACCTAGATCAAAGCAACCATGGCCTCAATCACAAGCAAATACGCAAGCATAGCCACACCCAGAATCAAGAGCACAGGCGTAGATTGACCCACAAGATCGACCATCAGCGTCATATTCGGAATCAGCACCCTCCAAGTGCAAGGCACCAACTCGTCAACCTTCACCACCTGCCAAACGGACCCGGAGAACAACCCCATGGCCTAGCGACACACGCATGCCAAAAAATGCAGCATAATATAATTTGCATCCGTTGGGAGTTACACCTGAAGAGGTGTATAGGGCACTGCTCAAAGATATCATGGATGATATCTCTGACGAAGAAGAGGAGACAGAGTTCTTTCAAAAGGCGGTTCACACATGTTAGGTGCGAAATAACGTCTTGTATGTGCTACCTATGCAAATCCCTCCACCTCCATCGTCCATTTTAGTGGACACAATCAGGGAAGAGTAGGCCAAGCACAGAGTGCAAGCTCTATTTCAAGAAGGGGCATTTGGGTCCGTCACCGCACAAAGGCCGAGAGCAGAGGACCAACCGGCAAAAGGGACCCTAGGAAAATAAGTCTCAAGGAAATCTCTTTTGGGAGAAGGCAGCACAGATGAAGATAGTCCTCTCAAGCCTCTAGTGTAGAAACCTCGCATGTCGAAAGCTGCTTGACCACATCCATCCATCTCAAAAACATTCACAAGTCTAGAGGGAGCAACAGGGAAAGCACTGGAAGCAGCAGGAACTGGCACTTGCACTATGAAGCGCCAAAATAAAAGTTCTAATACCTCCCTTTGCATGCCTAAAGTCTATTTTACCCAAGCACCAAGTGGCACCATATTCTTCCCCACCACTCTCACCCCACTCTCATTGTATTCTCCAACACATGCATAAGGAATTCCTTCTGGTTATGACAATGTTGAGTCCTTGGATCAAGGTGCGCAACAAAAACAAGTACCATTGAATCAGCCTCAAAGGCAGGAGCATCCAGATCAACCGGAGGCATAGGTTCAAGCAGAGAAGCAGCCAGCACATGAGACTGCCAAGGCCAAAATGGAGGAAAAGAAAGCGGCCACAAAAAAGGCATAAAAAGACAAAGACGCCTTACCCCAACAACAAAAGTAGCAAGAAGAAAAAGCTACATAGGAGGAGCAACAAAGGAAAGCCAAGGAGGTTGGGCAGAAACACAGAAGACCTGCACAAGCAAGAAGAGCAAAGGAAATTGGCCGCAAAGGAACAAGTAGAAAAAGATGCAACCAAAAATGTTGCGAGGGGTAAGGAGGAACAAGAAAAGAAGCTGCAAGACGAGGTTGTGAAGGCCAGTCAAATAGCCATAGGGCAAGGAAGTCCAGTGCAACAGCGGTAACAAGGAGTTGGCACAACACAGGTTGCACCAACTAAAACACAAGTGCAACCATTTGGAACTTGTTAGTGTAGGTATTTATTTTTCCCAATTTATTTAATTGGGAATATTATATTTGTGCACATGGAGTTTTCCTACATTTGGGGGATAGGCTTGCTTATGTGGAGATTGTGTCATAGACTTGTCATAGTGTCATAAAAAAGTAACTCCTTTGACCAGCTATTTCGGGTATGGGAGTTACTCCTCTATTTTGGGCACTTGTCACCACCTTTCGTAGAGGAGTTACATTCTATTCATGGGGTGCTTTGACCACCACTTGAGGAGTTACATTTGTGCTCTCATATTTGTATGCTCCATTTGAGCCTATTTCCTTTAATCGAATATTGGGTTTTCTCCTATTTGTCTTGTGCAATTTATCTCCTTGTATGATTTCAAATTGTTTTAGCATCGTTGTGGTGTGCATTAGCTTCATCTCGTGTGATCATGTTTCCATTGCATTCGTGTTATCTAGATCCTGGCACAACTCCGATATGCTATCAGAGCAGCCCCGGTAATTGTGTGTCTAGTTATGCTGTTAGTTTATTTTGAAAACGTGAGTGGAGTTCTCTTTATGTTCTTTTACTTATTTTCAGATCTGATCTGAAAAAGCCTTTCAATATCATTTCTTGTGTTGCTTTTATCTTCCCTATGGACTACCTTCGTGGTGCATTGGATCTTTATTGTCTAAAGATGATGCATGGAGAAAAAGCCCAAATCTATTGAGAGAATGCATTGAAAGAAAAGAGACAAGGCGTTGGATAACTTGACGTTTTACATCTACTATTTCAATCTTGGCATTCCAACTTAGCAGCCAAAAGCGTCTTAAATCCACCTGAATGTGATCTGTATAGGCGGCGGTGTCCTTATCTGCAGCATTGACTTCTGCCAAAGTGTTGTATTTATCAGATCTGACGTGATAAATTACTCTTGGAGTTTGGCATAGCAAGGAGAAGAAATCTGCATACTTGGCGTCATTTCCCAGAACCCAGGTGTCCTCCAGCAGCTTGGTGTCATTCTTCTACTCCTTGCATCAAATCTGCTCATTCTGAGCATCTTGGGGTTTGTTTTTCCACCTTGGCGTCCTTTTGGCTGGAGAAGTGTGTTTACTAAACTTTTGGGCTGGAAATTCTGTTTATTCCACCTTAGTGTCACATATTTTGACACTTTTTCCCTTTGGTAGGCCTATGTCCAGCTTTTATTCAAGTTGGTAATTGCTTTTTATATGTTTTCTGCTTTTAAATGACTTTACTAAAATTCTACATCATTTAGCATGCTGAAAAGTAAAATCTTTTGAAAAAAAATTAAAAAGAACAATTTTTTGAGTCTTTTAAATCTTGTATCTCCGGTTGTCGAAGATGAAGTTGAGGTCCGGATCGGCAAGAGGCCGAATCCCCCTCAAAAGACCAAACCATTTTATTCTAGATTTCATATCAATTCCAACGAGTGGTTGGAAGGCTAGGTTCCCCTTGCCTAAGTGCATTTTTTTTAAGTTCAAAGTGCATTTTTTAATCAATAGGCCTATTTTATGGGAAATTAAAACTTTAAAATCTTGCAAACGGTAACTCGAAACTGAGTGTCATTTTTTGCAAAGTTGCTTGTTTTTGTATTTCCCACACATTGGGCTAGTTTGTTTTGAAAAAACGCACTACTTGATAAAGTGTCATTTTTTGGGTCTCACCTTAGACGCATTTCCAGCTGAGCCCGACGACCTGTTTGCATAAACTTGTCTTCTTGACTTGCACTGATTGCTCTAGACACATTATCGGCTGAGTCCGACGTCTTTTGAGCATGCACTTGCAACATTTGGGGAGCGGAGCGGGCCGGGTTCAACATTTCACATTTTTGGGGGGTGAACCTGGCTTATTTGCACTTTCCATTATATTCTTGCACTTTCTTTCTGCAACAACTACAACCTACAACAACTCCACTTCACTTAATTTTGGCACTAAAATGGACTCAATTTCATTAAACCCACTAACTCCCTTCAATTATCACGAATGGAAGAACAAAATGACCATCATTTTAAGAAGTAAGGGACTGTATGGGATAACAATAGGTAGTGAAGTTGAACCTAGCACAGAAGCTGAAAAAATTAAGTGGCACAATCGTAGTGATGAAGCCTACGGGTTGCTGAATTTGTTCGTGTCTCCTGGTCTCCTTTTTCACCTAGAAACTGCTAAAACTCTCAATGATGTATGGGTCACTTTAGAAACATTGTTTGGGAAGCTTGATGAGATGAGAGGTCATGAGCTCGAGAATGAACTCATTAGCCTAAGTCCTAGTAACTTGGATACCTTTCAGGCTTCTTCACTAAGTTTAAGGCCTTGAGATTGCAGTTGAAAGAATGTGGAATAGAGAAAAAAGATGACCAACTTGTTCTTTCTATTCTCGTCAAACTAGGTCCTAGTTATTCAGTCTTTGTCTCCACCTTCCATGCCACCAAAAGTGTTTTTGGCACTGCATAAAAAATGCCCTCTTTAGACCACCTTTCTTGCCGACTTGACCAGGAAGCAAGACAAGTTGATCCAGCTAGGCACAGTGAAGTCTAGTAAACCTCAAGCCTTGATTGCTAGAAATGATAAAGAAAAGACTTCAACTAAGGAGAAGAAAAAGAACAAGGATCAAGAGAAAAATGAAAATACCTCTGCCAAGACCAACACTGAAACTTCCTCTTCTAATGCTAAACCTAAGAAGGAGAAGCCTATTGTAAGAAAAATGGGCATGATGAACACAAGTGCACGAAAAAGCAAATAAATCACCTAACTCTTCTCCTAGAAAAGCACAACATAGGTGTTCCTGAATCTATCAAGCAGAATTCATCAACCCAAGAATCTACTAAGGCAAAGGGCAAAGGTAAAGAGAAAGAAAAGGGCAAGGCTCTTGTAGCAGTTGCAGCTTCCACATCTTCATGGATTATTGACTCGGGTGCTTCTCACCACATGGGCTCTTCATTTGTTGAGTTTTCTTCCTTAGAGCCTTGTAGCATGTCTTCTATTAGCTTGGGTGATGACACTTCTGTACCAGTTGCAGGGAGAGGGTCTATTGAAATGGAAGAAGAAACATTCAATAATGTTCTAAGTGTTCCTTCTCTTTCAACCAATCTCCTATCCGTATATCAAATCACTCATATTGGCAAGGGCATGAGGGTTGAGTTTTCACGAGATAAAGTTATCATCAGGGAGTTGCATAATGATTCTACAGTGGCAATGGGTAGGGCAAATCACCGAGCTAGGTTGTACACCTCACATTTTGCACCTGATTCTTCTCCGATTGCATTGCTACCTCACTCAGATGGAGTTAGCAAAATATGGCATGAGCAGTTTGGCCACCTCAACTACTGCTACCTTGAACTTAGCAAAAATAAAATGGTCATAGGCTTGCCTCGAGTCCAATTATCTAAGGGGGACTTTGTGAGGGTTGCTCTCTTGGGAAGCATCCCGAAGCAAAATTTGACCAAGGCAAAGCTTGGAGAGCTTCACAAGAATTGGAGTTAGTACACAGTGATGTATCTGGGCCATTTCCCAGTCCATCTTTTACAAGGGCTAAGTACATTCTCACTTTCATTGATGATTTCTCGAGATAACATGGGTATACTTTCTTAAGTAAAACTCTGAAGTGTTTGAAGATTTTCAAGACTTCAAGGCTCTTGCTAAGAAACAATCTGAGAAATCTATAAAGATTCTTTGAACTGACAATGGAGGTGACTATGTCAGCAACAGATTTGAGCAGTTTGCACTACAAAGGGGATTGATTTATAGCGCACAGTTACAGTGTTACACAAAATGGAGTTGCAGAACGCAAGAACAGGGTCTTGAAAGAGATGGCTAGCTGTATGATTCACTCTAAGTCCTTGGCACCTCAGTATTGGGCCAAAGCCATTGTGCTTGCTATATCCAGAATAGGTTTCCTCACAAAGCTTTGAAAGGCATAACTCTGTTTGAAGCTTGGCATAAAAGGAAAATTGATTTTGAGCACTTTAGGGTTTTCAGATCTCCAACTATGGTACGTATACTGAAGAAGAAACGCAAAGCTATGGAACATCAGTCCAAGCCTTGCATCTTTGTAGGTTATCTAGATGGTGTCAAGGGGTACCGCCTTCTCCAGCCGACCACACGAGTTGTTCATAGAGAGAAGTGTTCACTTTCAGGGGAATCCTAGAAACTCAACACTTGACAATTCTTCATTGGATCTACTTAGACATGATGATTCTTCTTCCGATTCAGATCATCCAGAGCAGGTTCCTGAGCCAAAGTCATCATCTTCTAGTTCAAACAGCGAGGACAGTGATGCAGAGTCATCTACATCCACCTCTAGTCATGCTTCAGAGGATGAGGAGTCAACACCTGACTCACCCACTTTCAAGCCACTTTGGGCCAGATAGACACTTGAGAGTGCAGGCAGTTGGGTAGAGATCCCGCAGATGATAGATGTACTCAGGGAGATTATTAGAATGGTCCACATGCCTTTTTTGCTTCAATTTCGGATCCACAAACATTTCGAGAGGCTTTCGGCATACCTCAGTGGGATAGTGCTCTGCAGGAAGAATATTCTTCCTTGATCAAAAATCACACTTGGGATTTGACTTCGCTTCCTAAGGGAAGGAAGATAGTTCGATGTAGGTGGATATATCGGACCAAGTTTGTAGCAAATGCATCGGTCGACAAGTACAAGGCGTGATTCGTCGCCAAGGGTTTTTCATAGGTAGCCAGCATTGACTACTCCGAGACCTTTGCACCCGTTGCAAAGATGACTTCAATCCGACTCACACTAGCTATAGCCGTAGCACATGGTTGGGATGTGCACCAGATGGATGTGACGAGTGCCTTTCTTCAAGAGACCTTAAGGAGGAGATCTACATGGAGCAGCCACCTAGGCTTGTTCAGGATTCATCCTTAGTTTGCAGACTTAGGAAATCTATCTATGGCCTCAAATAGGCCCCTTGGGCTTGGTACGCCAAGATGGATTCCTTCCTCCTTACAGTAGGTTTCACCAGGTGTCATTTAGAGCCCAATGTTTTTTACTTCTTGCGGCAAGATGATTCTCTACTGATACTAGTACTTTATGTTGATCTTTTGATCATCGGGAGTTCATCAGTATTGCAGCGGTGAAGACATCTCTACAAGACAGATTTGACATGACAGACTTGGGTCTTTTGCATTACTTCCTTGGCATTGAGATTTCACAGTCAAAGTCAGGGATATCCCTTGCATAGCCCAATTATGCTCTCGATCTTTTGACTCAATTTCACATGGCTAAGTGTAAGCCATCTCTGACTCCCTTTCTATCAGGAGTCAAACTTGAGGCTGACTGTTCTACACCATTGGTTGGTGCCACTCGGTATCGACAACTTATTGGCAGCCTCATTTATCTGACTCATACCAGGCCTGATATTTCATATGCAGTGGGACTTGTCTCCAGATTCATGCAGGAACCTCATGAGTTACACTGGAAAGCAGCTAAGAGGATCTTGCACTACATACAGGGTTCTCATAGATTCGAGATTCACTACAGATTTGGCACAGAGGTTGACTTGGTTGGATTTACAGATTCAGACTGCGCTGGGGATTCTCAGACTCGCAAGTCCACTTCTGATTACAGTTTTTCTTTGGGTTCTGGTCCTATCAGTTGGTCTAGCAAGAAGCAGAATGCTATTGCTATATCATCCACAGGGGCAGAGTACAGGAGAGCTGTTAACGCAGCTACTACGGCTATTTGGCTTCAAGGGATTCTATCTGAGTTTGGCATTCCTTTCAGGGAGCCCACTATCATCTATTGTGACACCCAGAGTACCATACAAATATGCAGGAATCCAGTTCAGCACCAGCTGACCAAACACATTGAGATTCACATGCATTTTATTCGAGAGCTTATTCATAGTCAGGTCATCGACTTGATATTTTGCCAGTCTTCAGAGCAGATTGCGGATATCTTCCCCAAACCCTTCACCGAGAGCAAATTCATTCATCTACAAGCTCTTCTTGGGGTGCAATCTACATCAGCAGCAGCATCATCTTCGAGAAGGGGCCTTCTAGCCTCTTTCTTTTATGCCTCTCTTTTGGATGGGAGTTTTTTCCTACGAGTTTTCTCCTTTTCTCTGCTTTATGAGAGATTGCTTTGTATATGGGTACCTGATCAAGACTAGTTGTCAGGACCCATTGTTTATTTCCACACTACCCACCTAAGCTGTGCTTATTGGGGGGTGTTAGTGTAGGTATTTATTTTTCTCAATTTATTTAATTGGGAATATTATATTTGTGCACATGGAGTTTTCTTACATTTGGGGGATATGCTTGCTTATGTGGAGATTGTGTGTCATAGACTTGTCATAGTGTGTCATAGAGAAGTAACTCCTTTGATCGGCTATTCCGAATAAGGGAGTTACTACTCTATTTTGGGCACCTGTCACCACCTTTCGTGGAGGAGTTACATTTTATTCATGGAGTGCTTTGACCACCACTTGAGGAGGAGTTACATTTGTGCTCTCCTATTTGTATGCTCCATTTGAGCCTATTTCCTTTAATCGAATATTGGGTTTTCTCCTATTTGTCTTGTGAAATTTATCTCCTTGTATGATTTCAAATTGCTTTAGCACTGTTGTGGTGTGCACTAGCTTCGTCTCGTGTGATCACATCTCCATTGCATTCGCGTTATCCGAATCCTGGCACAACTCTGATAGAACTTCTACACGTTCGAGGTCAACACAAGGAGAAGCCGAGGAGTAAGCCTCACAGGAAAAAGGGGAGTCATGTAAATCCTAGTGGATGGATATCTAAAAATCAGCATTGTGAAGCACCACTTTCACCTTACAGGTCGCACATATAAGGCAAGAACCAACAATCCCTATGTCTTCTGCTACCCAATTGGTCATCCCCACGTATGTGGTTGGGATGCTCCTCATCTTTGTATATGGGTGGGGACTATCTAGAAGAGGTACGTAATACGAGGGGCTAGACTCCATGTGTGGTTGGGATGTTCCTTTAGTTGGGCCACATACCACTCTTCAATCTCGTTGACCAATCAATAGAACCCACTTTCCAATTGTTTTAGGACCCTATATAGAGAGGGGGGGTCACTTTGAGACTTATTTATCTGGGAGACGACCCTCTATCTCTATCTATATATGGGCAATTTCGTGAATGTTATTCCAATCTGAGTGGTCTGATTATGTGTCCCATGGCCCATTGGCCAGTACCTTAGAGTTATGCCCCATCCCATTGGAAACTATCTATATGGTATAAGGGTTCATCCCCACCACTATCTAGGTGCCCCAAGTTTAGTTGGGCAAGTTTGTATTGCCCAAGAAGCAGCGAACAAAAGGTTTCTTTGGGCCGAGCTTTCAATGATATTATCTCCCAATCCCAATCTATCTCCCAATCCCATATATATAGATAGGGTTTGCCCCCTCCCCATCAATAAGCTCTCATTTCCCAATCCACTTGTCTGCCCCTTCATGGACCCCCCCCCCCCCACCAACTACTTACTTCAGGACAGGATGTTGTTCTATATGCTTCACAACTATCATGTGCAAAGCAGATTAAAGGTGTTGTCACTTTAGACATCCATGACACAAAAAGCAGCTGAAATCGAGCAACAAAATACTCAATTGCATGAGAATGCTAAGCTACAAGAGCGATTTGCCAAAGCGTGCAAGTTGATTGATGACACCTACCTGACATTGGGTCAACAAATTTTAGGCGACCAAGTCATGTCGGAAGAGGAGCAGTTTATTGTCTTCTCACTAGGTTGACTCAAGATTGGGCCGCAGCACAGCGACAGCAGGATATCAAAGCTCAAGTCCAAACCCTGCGCAATGAGACAGAAGCAATATTTGAGTTGCTAGAGGAATACGAGCAAGTTCTAGATGTCATTACACTTCAAGCTACACAACTTTCTAGGAAGATGCTCAACTGGAAGGCCCAACTCCAAGATGCATAGGACATTACGCTGGATCTCTGCCCAACAGACAAATAAAAGACAATAACGGAAAGCCAAGCATCACCACCTCAAATGTATAGTGCATTGAGAGATAATGTCATCACTAGAATGTGTACTTGGGAGTTGGAGATGTTTCACAACACGTTTTTAGGTGTACAAATGCAACGGTATGTCGAACGAATGGAGCATAACATGCAAGACATACAGTAGAAGGTTGCGCGACACAAGCCAATTATGATGACATCCAAACCATTATGCAAAGCCAAGCTCTCCTTCGCACACTATTCAACATGGTCAGGGATGTCTTGGCGGATGGGAAGATGTATAAGTAGAATTTAACTAATCTAAACAATTTCATCCAATAAATCGTTGATGAACCACATTACATCCCCCTTGCCAAGCTCATAAAGCTCATTCATGCGAACAAAGCTTCTCAAGTAATGCAGCCTCCTCAGCAACAACCTGATACAACATCAGCGTCTGCATCCTCATCTGCAACTTCTTTAGTAACTGTGCAGTCGTCTCAGGGCAACCCTTCTCTAGCCATGCAAACTAGCTCCTCCATCACAATAAAGTATTGTAGCCTTGAAATTTTGCTCAAATTTTGAAGGTGAAAATTTTTGTAGACAAGAAGCTTTGTGAGCAGGGGTAGGAAGGTTGAAAACCCGTAAAGGGTGACCTCCTAATTATGGTAACCTATTGAAAATCCGCAAATGGTAGTAGGTTGGTACGTTGCTTAGTTGAAAACTCGAAAAGGTGGCCAAGTAGTGCGCAAGAAGTGAAAACCGGCAAATGTCACTTCGAGCAAAACTATGAACATTGCTTCTTGAGCAATTCAACAACTCAGCTAAGAGCAACTCCACTAGCTCCAGTCGATGGTACTCCACTAGCATATTTGTCTTGGGACGAGACAACTCTTTAAGCCCAAGAAAGTGTTAGTATAGAGATGCAAAGCATAAGTCGCATGCATATTTTTGTAATATAAATAGGCAACAAGTGTACAACATAGTGTATTTTGTATAAAATATGATCTCATGTAGGATATCAAAGCCCAAAGAAGTTGAACAGTTCCTTTGATCCTGAAGATGAAAGGTCATGAAAACGAAGAGTCATAGTCTCTTTGCAACATTATCTATACTTTGCTTTTGTAAAAGAAAAGGTTGAAAATGTAATAGAATAGAGATTAATCTATGGTGCTCATTGATTCATTAATATATTGTCAAGTTCTTACCATGTGTATACAAGCCTTACTTAAATTGATTAAATCTTCCTTGTGAATGAATGTATTCTAGCTTACTATTGAACTGTAAATTCTACAAACGGTAATAAGTGCACAAATATTAATGAAGAAAGCTTGGAGTACAAATATGCACTGCATTTAGTCGGAACCTAGGTGCAAATTCTTGTAATTATTCAGAGTCCTATTGCAACATTCGTAGACTATAACAACTAGCATGTCCTGATGAATGATTCCAAGGACCGTTGCTAACAATAAGAGGGAGTTGAGTCAACTTTTTACAATATGCAGGGGAACCATAGATATTGTGTTTTGGAGCACCCCTTTGAAAAATCTTGCATTGCATTACTTTTATCCAGCAACAAGGCCCTTCTATTTAGGATGAGGTCCCTCTCACGAATCCAATGGAACTACTGTCATTTGAGGATTAGGGAAGTAGATTGGAACATTCCAATCAGTTTCCTAACCTTGGGTGGAACTAGAACTTCAAAATTGTCAATGTGGACACTTGTTGGGCCTTTTCTAAATTGTTTGCCCTCGTATTACCTCTTTAAAGGCTTCAAATTTCTCTAAATTTGCCCACTACTATCTTGATAATCCTTCAACACCTACAAGAAAGCTTGATCAACAAACTAAATCAAGGGTTTAGAAGCTTAGTGCGATCTTTGCAAAAGCAAATGGAAAGCTAGATGGAATTGCGGAAATTTTGAAGGCACTGCAATCGCTTTTGGGAGGTCAAAGTCAAGCTCTGAAAGCCTTACAAGATTTTAATCAAGAGTGGGATGAAATAAATTTGAGTTGGCATTCATGGAAAGAAAATTTATGAAGCCCTTGGCAGCATGTTTTAAGCTTTTCTAAACCTTAGCAGAAGCAAACCTGTCTGATCTAGGTTTCCAATCAACAAAGAATGTAACTTTTCTAAGCTTTGGGCTTTGGTGCACATGACAAACATGAGCTACAAAAAAATTTTGGGTTGTCGGAGCATTGTCAATGGATGGGGATAAACGAGGGAATTTTTGTTTAATTAGGTTGTAGAAAGCTTGTGTAGGGCATAGGATGTCTAACTCTTGTTATTCAACGGTAAAGCTAGATTCTCTAAGCTTTCAATGAAAGCTTTAGAACATGTCGGCTTTTGGAGGTAGAAAAGGCTTTTTATTGGTTATGCAAGAAACAGATAATCATAAGCTCCTTCAACCAATGGTTGATATTACTTTTCTAAACTTGGAAGCTTTTAAGCACATCATTATGAATGTATAAAATGTTTGTCAGCCATACGATTGAAGCTTTTAATGATGGATACGTCGGGCGAGCTATTTAACAATTAGGGCTTTATATAATAAAGTAACGTTTTTAGGAACCATTGAATAAAAGGCTTTTTAATCAAAAGGTTGACAATACTTTTCTAAGCTTTTGGGAAGAGAT
Organism: Torreya grandis; assembly: GCA_037957365.1. Lineage (NCBI taxonomy): Eukaryota > Viridiplantae > Streptophyta > Pinopsida > Cupressales > Taxaceae > Torreya > Torreya grandis. The sequence goes on along the minus strand of JARHVA010000892.1, from coordinate 2,243,450 downwards.
TTTAGTCATGATTATAGGAGCGGACAAAAGCATTGTGAGCTACCCAATTCAAAGATTTTCACTGAATGGCCCATTTATCGTTTCTAAGCTTTTAGCGACGGCTTTTAGGCAAATGGTTTAAAAAACTTATAAAATCTCTCGAATGATTCTAGAGCAAAAGCATTTTTTATTTTATGTGCATAACTTTTTATAATGAAACTCTTCAATAGCAGTGGGGCTCATGCACACACAAGTGGGGAAGAATTTTAGGTGGTGGCAACAAAGCTTTAAAGTATGAGTGGAAATGCGAGCAAAACATTGTGTATCGTTTGATTAGATCAATAGTTATTGAGTCTTTGCAAAGTGGGCTTTGGCAGGGAACTTCATCTTTCGATACAAAGGGATGCTTAAACATAATCTTTTGAGACTCAAATGAAAATCAACATACTTGGTTAAAAGCTTTTTAATTTTAGACCATGATTTAAGCTTTGACATGAACCTTGGAAAAAACGTATTATATATAAGGCTTTGATTTTTGAGAGACTATGGCTCAAACTAGACCTAGGAAAATAAAGGGACATGGAAAAAACAATTGAATAAGACCTATGACAAACCCAAGCTTTGTTTGCAAATAAAGGACTCCACAAGGTAATAGAACTGAACAAAATGTTTAAAAAAATGGAGTTTTGCCTAAAGCTAAAACTAAATGTTTGTTGTGTTGTTCTTCATTCAAATCAAAAATGAAATGGGTGAATACCCAAACTGAGAGAGATGATCAATAGAATTTCAACTAACCTTTAATTACAAGGTTAATTAATGCACCCTCTTATTACTAACTTTTATAAAACAAGATATTATATTTCAATATTAAGTTTTATTTCCTCTGTCAATGTACTTTAATAATAATAGTACATGACATACATTTCTAATCATTATATTAAATATTCTAACAATGTGAACTGTCTCAGTCATAATTATCAAAATCACCAGAGTAGAACTGAATCCATTGAGCAAACTTTAAGAACTGAAAGGGCAAAAAAAAGTCTGGCTGAAGAGATCCAACAAAATGCTCTGCAATCAAGCAACAAATGTGAAGCTGTCCAGCTAGAAATCTCTGTGGAAGCCTCAATCCATGGGGGAGAATGGAATTATTCTCTTTATGGGCCTTTTCCTAGGAATTATGTACCTCATGTCAACCCTCAAGACAATGTCAATGTAGCACTGGAAGACCAAGTTTCCGGAATTCCTACTCCAGTTTTCAATAGCCCTAAATTGGGGGAGTTAATGCTTAGATTGATTGGGCCTTAAAATAGCTTACACCCTGTTTAGCATGGTGTATAATCTTAATTGGCAATATTTCAAAAATGTATATAATTTATGTCTTGGTGTGACTGTCTAGATGCAAGGACCAAATGGCATAATACACTCACAAGGCAGCTTTGTTTCGGTTATATATGTATATTTTCATCTTATAATTTATCGCAAGTCTTTCGAAACTGTTGCTCCTTCAAATGTAAAATGCAGCAGTCTTACCTTTAGCATTTGGTTGCAGTCCACACCAATTCTGAGTGGTTTGCAAAAAGTTCTTTTTAAATATATTTTGGTCTTCTATAAAAAAAAACAAGACATAAGGCTTAACACTAACAGGAATAGCATGATAAATGATAAGGCTTCTTAAAAAACACATATACAAATGGAAAGAGGAGAACCAAATGCATGCACACCTTAACATAACTGTCCCTTGTTTGTGCATAAGGCTCTATGTCGAATTCAAAACACAATTTCTTGATGCTCCGTTGCAAACAAAAAAGGAAAATCAGATCTCATGTGTTATTTTCAAATAAGTTGGAGAATATGAGTTTTGAGACAAACTAAGTGAATCATATAAACTCAAAGTATTAAAGTTTTAACTTGAAATTTTGTAAGAAAAGCACACTACAAAAGGCAAAAGAGGTAACTATCACTCAAATTTGTTCAGTTCTGAGTGTGTTTAATAATATTAAGAGTTTGTCTATTCCTCTTGTAATTTCCAAAATGTTGAATGGAAGCTCCACAGTATTCATAATATACCTTCTCTTCAAATTGTGCTATTTTTAACAACCATCCATAAAGTTCTCCTTCATTAATCATTTCACTGCCCCATCAGAGCTTAGATATAAGCTTATTTTCTAAAGGTCATCCCCTTCCTGGATACAAGGCAAGTCTAGGGCTGAGAGGTTCTAAGGAAAATCCAAGTCTAGGGCTGAGAGGTTTTAGGAAAAATCCAAGTCATCCCAATGTATCATCTATAAATATCCCCACTAAGTGTCTTATGGAAAGGGACAAGGAGGGAGCAAGCATCCAAGTACCGATAAGGGGAGACTTAAGGCCTCATCATATCAGCATCCACTCCTACTCATCCAAGATGCATGGGAAGTAAGTTCTTTCAAAGAGAAGAAAGCAATGAAAGGATATCTCTCACAGCCAGTAGCTAAATAACCTAAGCAATGAAAGACAAAGTGTCATTACATCCTCCACAAGGGAAGTAGACCTTCAAACACCCGGCCCTCCTCTCTTGAGGAAGCAACCTACCATAGGATGAATTCTCAGAAGAAAACTTTCCAAAAAACAATTAATAAGTTAACATGTCCTAGGAGATTTTATTGCAATAAAAACCCAACAACCTCTTCCATCTTATCATCAATCATATGTGCTCCTCTCCTAGAAGTCTATGCCCACTTCGAAGATTTCCAGCAAATCTTAAACACTACTTTGGAGGATTACAGTACATGTTTGGGTTATCTGAAAGGATTTCTTAAATTCCTAAAGACATTCACAATCTAGACTCCAAGTATAAGTACCATCACACTTTGTTTGACTCGTAAAGTGGCAGTGTGACTTTAACCACTTTAGTTGCAGGAACAAAACATTGGAAATTCAGTTATAACAGCAAATACACCAAGTACTCACATCAAAATTTAGTTTATAACTATGGAGGAATATGCATGCATAGACTTTTCCAACCTTTCAGTCTAACCCATAGCTGCTTAGTGACAATGCAATTGATTTCTCTTATTTACAACAAGCACTCCCTGCGTACTTGTGTCACCCTTGGGTGGAGGAATAAGGAGGGGCAATCCCTAAAATTTTCAAGGAGTAACTGCAGGAAACCACTCAATTTAGTGGCATGGCTGAAAAGATGTTAAACCTTCTAAGAAATCCATCCTTACAAATGAGAGGGAGGAGGATTTGCCACATAGACACTTCTTCTCAATCAAATGAAGGAGACATTTGTGAGGTAATCCATTTCATCTTGAGACATAAGTGGACAATGTCAAGTTTTTTTGGGGGCAGGTGGTTAACTTTTTTAGGTTAAATCAGATGTCGGTGAAGTTTTGAAATGAAATGAAATGATTTTTAATTATGTCCGCGAGAGTTAACCATCTATGGAACCACAAATGTTACAGCTGTCTCAACCAGGAGCTGAAATTTTAGGTATGAATGTTGTACTTTACATACACTGAGTACCAACATCCATATTTCTGCAGACCATTTGAAATTTCATTGTAGAACCTGCAGAATCTGTCAGATAAACCCTGGGAACCTTTGCAGGGCCATTTTATTTCAACTATCCCATGTATTTTCACAAGGAAGTTAAGACAACTCCCAAATGTTGTCCAAACTCGCAGGACAGACTAGAAAATTCCAAAAAAATAAGAACCTATAAGAAATGAAATCGTAAATTGACTAGTTGGTAGTCGTGGCAGTTGTAAAATAGGGAAAATTCAGTATACATGGCAGCAGGAACTAATAGTAACATTATTCAGATTTTGGGGTGGATTTGAGTAAATCTATGAGAAAACTCATTCTGGCACATTTGCTTTTGATTTTTGAAGAGCTATTTTTGTTGTGAAAATAAATTACTAGACATTGACAGGTGTATTATGGTGCAGAGGCATTGAATAGAGCTGTTCTAAGCCTTTGCTGATCTTTCCAATAGCAAGGGCCACCTCTAGGCTCTAGCAACCAAGTTCTCAACATAGACAAAGATTAGAGCATAGTGGAATTTGAGTGGCAAGTTCAGAGGAAATAGAGAGAGCTACAGAGTTATGTTAGAAAAAAGTTTTTCACTATTTAGGACCAACTCTAGCATTGCAATTGTTGGATGAAATGTTGCCTTCAGAGATGATATAGTGGCTGTGTGGTTCTAGAGAGACCTTTGGCTTATCTACATCATATTCTTGTCTGAATTGAATTCTTTGTCGTAGGCTGAACTATCTCTACAATGCATGTAACACAGTGAGGAAAAGTAATTGGTGTTTCCAATTAGCTAGAGTGGAAGAAACTCCGCCAGTTAGGAAGCAAGTTGCAAAACTTCTTGGATTTTAAGCTATTTGGAGTCTCTCGTCTTCATTGCACTTCGGCTAGCATGGGCATGGAGGAATGCATCCTTGCTTATCTGTCTTATACACTTGAAATTTTCCAATGGTGAGATCTTTCAATGAATGATTTAGAGTCTTCAGTGGAAGTGTTCCCTAGACAAGACGCAGGGACCAGTATGGATAGATCTTGCATACACTATTGCCCAATTGTAACATAGAGTACAATATGTTGCTCTATGTGAGATGTAAACATTGTAGGAGTTGATGTTATTTACTTACTAGCAGCTGAGCCTGGAGGTTATACCACAGTTCAGATTACGTGGACTCCACTTGAGTTTATTCCTTGCATCTAACCATTTGTCACATTGATTGAACCCTTTTGATTCAAGCTTTATGTGTTTGTTATTCATACTTCTGCACCAAAGCTGCAGCAAGAGATAAAGATTCGATTGCCTTGGATAAATTTGATTGTTCCTTGCTTGCATAAATTGTTCCACTTGGCACAGGGATGAGATTGCCAACACCACTCTCTATGTTTGGGATGCAAATCAGTTCTGTCCATACAGTTGTGCAGCACCAATTAAAGCTATTGCTGACTGCTCTTCAAACCCCTGTTATCTCATACTTCACTGCTGTTATCTTGCTCATGCCTCAGAACCATTGTCATAATCAATACCTCGGTGTTGAAAAATCAAGCTGTGACTCTTAGTGTCAATAAATATCCATATATAATGAGCAGCTTCAGTAGATTGCAATCCAACTCCTTAACTTTAACCATGTTGCTCTTGAGTCTTATCTAATTGGTATTTTCAAGCCAATCTTATTACATAACAAGCACCATTACCACTGTTGAGCTTTTTCATACTGAATTTTGTGGGGATTTATCCTTCTAGCTAAATCCTTCCTATGAGTGAGAAAAGAAAAAATTAAAAAGAAAGAAATTATATTAATGTCCATGAATGATCAAAAGTAGGTCAAATAATCTCGAGAATGCATTCGCTTACAATAGAAAAACCAAGGTGAAAGGACCCTAGGATCAAAGACTAAGTAAAAAAAATAACTAAAGCACTGAAAAATAAATGATGGGTAAACCCAATGCAGTAAAGCCCAAAGCCATGTGGTTAAGGTACCAATACAAATAGCCATGTGGGGAGGAGAGCAAGAACCCCTAAAGAGCATAGGCTAATGAAAGTCAGAAACACTGGATGCTAGTCCCACAAACATCTCTGACCATGCCCGAGATGGAGGAATCATGTGTTATTGTCTATCACTATGAAAGGGCCAATGCAGAATCTAATAATGCTCATCAGAGAGTGTCTAGGGCTGAAGGGGACAGTCTGGGTACAAGGATTATTATCTTTGCAAGGAGATGAGTACACCATGTAAAATGATAATCACCAAAGATAATGTTATAGGATAGGATTCAATATAGTAAAAGAAGGTAATTTTATTTTTGAAAATGATTTTTTTTTTAAAGCAATCTAGTAAAAGCACAAATGCTAGGACTGCTCAAGAAAATCTAAAAATAGAAATCAAATGGCGTAAACATGTAAAGCACAAATTATAAAAGTGCTTTTAAAGCTCATTTTCACTCTTTTGAGGGTTGAGTATTGTTTCATATATTCGGCACAATCTGAATTATAAAGATAGCTGACTGGTTTCCTCAAATTCAAGTGATATTTTATTCAATTATCTTTATCGTTACGTGAAATTCCCTTTAGAATGTGGTGTATGTTTAATGCTTTCTTATTTCCTTGCATTAATTCCTATCACGTTTATTTTAAAATTATGAGTGTTCCTACTAATAGATATTAAACCACTTCCACAGATCTGTCAGTGTCAAGGGAGTCTGATTACCTCTTTGTGTTTATTGACCTAAACAGATATAGTTGTGCTCTAAGGGGTCCAAGGAAATACTTGGTGAGGGCATCCACCATCAAAACAATGAATGTACAAAAAGGATGCATCTCAAAGGGGTGTTAATAGTTGTATCATGTACAGAACATCTCTCTAGTCCCCAAAAAGTGATGGGGTATGCCTAAGGGAGTCCAACCACACATCCAGACATGAATAGTGAATGGGAGGGCACACTCAGGCATCCTCAAGTGTCTCTCAAGACATCCACAAGAACTTACTGCTCACTCTAAAAGACCAAAAAAGGCTATGTAATTTGATAACTATGACAATGATGAACTATGTAATCGAATAATGATTTGACAATTTGACATTGGAAGGATTTTTTAATCCCTCTACTGAGGAAGTCCAGAATAATATACACACATTTGCATCCTATAGATTCTTTGCCAATCTTTAGTACAAGAAATCCCAAGTTCGGTGGCATGCAATTTGTATTTTATTTGGCACTTCTAAAACATAGTATTCAATATTGTATACATGAGATGCAATCATGGGTAGTATATAACAAGCATTATTTCATCCATAATGACCTAATAATTTATGAAAATTCAATAATAGATGGCAAAACTCTGCAATTACTCCATGAATGCTAAGGACAGGAATCATAAAACTCCAATACTTTCATCATGCAAATCAATCAAGGATAAATTAGAAATGTTCTAGAAACGCAATATAGATAATGTATGAAGATGAAGATTCGTTACCTCTCCAAATAATTCTAACACATGAATAGGTCTCTCTTCCACATAACAACCAAAAAGCATAAAGTAAATCTAAAATAATCAAATAGGGAATATAAGTTGTGAGAGTAAATTGTAGACACGCCACCAGCCCCCCTCATACCAGCATTTTGAAAATGTTAAACCAAATGATAAATATCAACCTGTACGTTTCATGAGCCAGTGGTGGGGAAGGAGATTCATACCTTTGATAGAAAACATCACTCCACATTATTGCATACTATGTATGTTAAAGAAACCAATAAGCAATGCCATCTATCAATCATTGGGATAGACCCAACAAATGATGGATCTTAGGGACATCTGTTATTTCTACCTTTACACTCTCGATTATGTCCTTGAATAAATTCTAGTGAAAATTAAAGTCCAGTAGTTGAACATGGTTTTGGATTCCCACAGAATGTTTGCTAGCAATATGAGCGACTCCTTATGAGTAATGCCTCAAATGTCCAACCATGAAATCTCATTAGTATCAGTTTCCCCTTCTCTTTAGGGATCAGTTATGCATTCCTATGGAGACAAAAATATGTGGTCATTTCTTGTGAACTTACAAGTAGTGTAAAGTGTACTTGTGCATTGATTAAATAATACAAATATAGTTTTTGTAACACTCACATATAAATTCATTTGTGAAACAAATAATATGTCCTAAAAGGAACTTCCATGGAAATGCATAAAGAATAATTGTTGTAAAAGGGAAAGTATCTATAAGTTTTTAAAAACATGGTCATACAAAATGGGGATATAATTTATTGTGCACTCTCATAAATATTCCTTTGGGGAGATCCATTAAAGTTATATATTCATAATCAAAAAACTAGAATAATCGCGAAAAAAATGAATAGGGAGAAATTTCAGATATATCTTCAAAAAGAACCAGTTTAGACTTTGATACCAACCACTTGATAGGTAAACTACTGTGATAAATCTGACGAACGGTATTTTTAATGAAACTGCCCTATCTATCCTGGTTATTGTTCAGCTAAAACAACAACCATAAATTTTTTCTCATATTGAGAGAGAAGATGGAATGATCAAATTTGCCACTTACCAGTAGTCATATTGTAACAGCCACCCTGTCTTAACCAGCAGTTTCATTGCAGTACAAGAAATACTCACTTCTGAGCCCTGTTTTTTACTGTTTCTGCCAGATCTCTGGTTGGTTGAAGAAGAGGTTTATTTTTTTCTGATCCTTATGGATCACCTTAATTCTTGTATCCAAACAAATTTTAATCCAATATCGTCAACCGAATACCTTGAATCCAAATTCAGTAGGATCTGTGTGATAATTGGTCAACACCATACCCCAGTTACCAGATGGAATGGTTTTCCTGCCAAAAATAGAGTTTACATAACTCCGCTAAGATGGGGAGCTGCCCATTTACCTCATATAGCATATGCTTGACAGGATATTTATAATAAGACCTAATTCACTTGACTTTTATAGTAGGATGGACTTAAACTTGTTTTCCATTTCTCGACAACAATTAAAAACTGCAATCCACCAGACACAAGAAGTAGACCTATATAATCAAGAAAGAATATATTCAAATTGCACATCAAAGCTTGAGGTCCCATTGGTACCCATGTTCTTCTGACCCTGACAGCTGAAAGTATGATGAGCAATTTGGTGTTACCCTAGGTGTTTAGGGCACTCATCTCAAAGTTAGCAGGCTACTATTTAAATATTTGTATGTGCATCTTATCTTATCCCCTCCAAAATAAATTCCCTGTTCTTTATTGTCTTTGCCAATAAACAAACCTCTGAAGTATAGACAACATTATATGTAAGTAAACTCTTTTGCCCTAAAGGATGTGATGTAATGGTAACACAAGCATTTATAAAAGTGTGACCCAGGTTCAAATCCTTCACACTACAATAACACAGCCCAAAACTCTAACCCTAGCAGACATGAGGCCACAAATGGTATAATCATCATTTGAGTGTGATCTATGTTTACAAATCTTAAGAATGTGGTCTAAGCTTAACCACAAACCTTAAAAGGCAGCTCAAAAACTAAATCAAAAATTATCCAACATTAAAAAACTGAAGTAAAAAAAAAATCTCAAAAAACTCTTATCATGGATAAAATATAAAACATAGAAAATTAAGGAAAGTCTTCTCCTGTGAAAATTAATTTTAACTGAAAATATTAAAAAATACCATCAATTAAGACAAAATGTATTCCTGCAAGGTCATTTGAAGGATTCCAGCATTAAAAAAATCTGAATAAATGAAAAATCCCCAAAAACTATTTCATATATTAAATTTAAAATTACAGAACTAATCAAATTCTTCTCCCACGAAAATTAATTTAAACTGGAAAAATAAAAAATACCATCAACCAAGACAAAATACATTCATGTAAGCTAATTTAAACTTCGAAAACTTAAGTGCAATGTAAACTAACTTGTTTCAGAAGCTGTGGAATGACATCAATTGGGTTTCCCTTTTGAACAGGATCAGACCAGATCCTCTGCTTCTAAGGTTACCATCTAAATCATCAAGGCACTCCAATATAAACCAAATTATATTGATACCCACACGAGCAGACCCAAGAGAAGGAGCACTGGGTCCAGTTCCAAAAACCATGGATCCAAAACAAACACTGGGTATACATTTTTAGCATTCTGGCATGCTTGTTCCAGGGCAGGGTTGTCATGAATTCTCGGCGTCTTTCTAAACCAAATTTAAGAATTCCCTTCCATTGCTTCCCAACTGGAATGGCCATTGGTATGAAGAAGCCAGGAAGCTTCTGGGCTGCTACGCGTCTGAGCAGTATCGAGATGAACATGCACCAAAATTTACAAGAATGTTTATGTTTTCTGATGGAGTACTAAAATGTAGAAAATTTTGCCGCAATGCTAATATATAGGTTGTGGGGGAAAATAGGTTAGACTGGAAAAGCTGGAAAAAAAAAAGCTTTACCGACTTAAAAGATTGAAAAAGCCAAAAAAAAACGCAGAAAAAGCCAAAAACACAAAAATGAAGAAGATAAAAAGAAAAAAAAAATCAGTTATAAGTTTAAGTCTCTCTTGTCATCTGTTTATAATGATCTTAGCCTTTGGTTTCATAGTTTTCTATTAAAAATATATATATATTTTACATATTTAAGGACTTATACTTTATTCTCGACACTGAGTTGAAAAGGCCAAAAAGTAATAATTTGAATTGTAGTACGTTTTCTTTTTGTGTTTGTTATTTTTCAATAAAAGTAATGTTTGTAATGGGTTTTATATTTTCAAAATATTTATTGATAAGTAAATTTATTTCTAATTTAAATAATTTTTATTTTTGTTTTTTTAATGATAATATTTATCAAGTATTTAATTATTGTAATAAAGTCAATTGAATAATTTTGTATCAACGTCAGTATGAGGGTATTTATATAGTTTTGTGGCAAAAGGGTTTATTGTATTCTAAATATGTATTGATGGAGTTCGAGATCTCAAGATGATTAATATATATGTGCATGTTTATATATATAATAAGTATAGCATTATAGTTATGAATAAGTATGTGTGATAGACTAAGTGTCAAAAATGGCGTGTAATAAGTGAAGAAAATATTAATTATAAATAAGAGAATCATTATGAATTTTGGGACATAAAGTTAATGTTTACTTCAAAAAAATGTCAAAAGTCTAGATATATCATATATAATAGAACTCTGAATATATAGTAAAAATCTCAAGTAGATGACTATGTGTATTGAAATCATACTAAAGAAAAATAAAGCAAGCAAAATATTATAATACAAGAAAAATGTCGTAAGATTTATGTCTTGAAGCCATGTTATGTCTTATGAGGCATTAATCAATGTAGTGGGATTGGTTAGCATCCTCCCAATATGTCTTATCCAAAAAGATATCATTATCTTCAAGACGAGTTTTGTTTAAATCTCTACAGTTAATGTAGAGATGGAATCCAAAGTGACTCAGATCATGCATTAGTCAAGAAAACTTAAATAAGTATAAAGAACATAAGTCACAAAGCCAACTCCTTCAATGGGGTTTTGCAAATGAAGATTAAGAATTATTGAAAGAAGGAATATACCAATAAACCTTCCCAAGAGCATCCCTCCTCCAAGTACAGCTCAAAATATGATTTTTTTCTTGATTTGGTGCTCCAAGTCTTTAGCAATGATGAGTAGCTTACTCCTCCATCATCTCTCAATGCACCAATGAAACTAGGCTCATGATATTTGATCAAATGTATGTCAATAGCGAAGCTATCCTATTGCAAATTACGCATAATAACACTACACAAAAAATGACTTGTGAAGAGAATTTTGCAGAGTAAGTTTAGACCAAAAGAGCTTTAAAATGGTGGACTTGGCCTCTTATTTTTAGGTTTTTGGAATTGATCAAAATCAACCATGACCTCCCATCTTAAGATCAAGATGTATAGCTATGAATCATTTTAATTTTGGATGCTCAATCCATAAATATCTTCATTAATATTTGGAAGAAAGGAACATTAAAGAGGTATGGAAGGCCTTAAAACCTTATATGTGTTCTATTTATAGCTTATGGATGCCACCCTAAAGATGATGTCATCAGATGATGTAGATATTAAGAATGAATTTTCAATTAATAAATATTTAATAATTTCAATGAATTTTCCACTTAAGCCCTTGATTTGAATTGTTTTGCCTAACTGAGGTTAATTAAATTTTCTATAATTCTTTGGAAATTGGTTGCTCACTTAATCAAACTGGTTGAAATGTCAAGTTATTGGGTCATAATTTGATTGGAGTATAATTTAAAAAAGGTATCAGGTACGTATAGAATAATACCCCATTTAGGACATTGTCGATATGAAATAACACATGTACATGTCATGTGCTTTCAAATTACAAAAATTCAGTGGTTTAGAGCATCAAATAGCATTTTTGTTATTTTAACTCGAAGTGATTTGAGAAAAGTTAATAATCACATAAAATGCATTACCCCATTCAAGGATACATTAACTTAAATCGACACTTGTATATGACAAGCTCAAACCATTTAAAGCACTTTAGTGATTTTGGCCCAAATTATGCATTGAACAAAATTTCAAGTATGATTGACAAATTTAACACAATGGTGTTAGGAATTGGATTACTATATTTTTCCCTTATTTGAGAAGGTGTGGCAAGACATTCAAACGAAGCAACATATTTTCAAAGAAAAGAGTTGTCAAGAAGAAGTCGAAAGGAAATGACGCATGATACCCCCGAGAGAGGACATACAAGGATGAAAGAAGGGGATGGACTCTAGAAAGAGTGAAATAGTGAAATTAATCTATCGATGAGATTATATCCTATATGAGCTAATGCTTACACATGATGATTCTCAATGATCAAAATATAATAGAGAATAAAATGGGCCCCAAGGTGGGGGAAGTGGGAAAAATACAATCCAAAAATATAAGCGATACACTTTGAACACACCCACAAGAGGATGAAAGTTGCACACTTAGGGAATGATCGATCCCAAGACAAGTTGAATGCTTTAAAACTATCAAAATGAAGGCAAAAGTTGCAGAGCTTGGAATTAGAAGAAAAATGAGATCATTTCTCTAGAAAAAAGGAAATAATAGGGTGCCCCAGTAGAGAAAATTTGATTAGTTGACAAAGTAATTTTGCCCCAATAGGGTTGATTTTGATCATTGCTAATTAATTTTGCCCCAACAGGGTTAGTTTGATTGATGATTGGTCAAAAATTGTGCCCACGTAAGGAAAATTAGCAAGCATAGCTCAAGGATATAACTTAAGGCATAGATTAATATGAGCAGGTGCAAACACAAATGCAATGATCTAATGACTAAAAAAACCACAAAAAATCAAGCATACGATGATACATAAAGTGATGAAAGAGATGAATAGAAGAATGAGGATGGTCAAGCTGACCCTAGATACGTCATGTATCCAAGCATTGTCTACATAGTCCAGATGGACCTCAAGCCAATGTAATTCACCCAAAAGTGGGAGAAAATGGATTGAAGAATGAATAATAGAAGAAAAATAGACCATTATTCGATTAGACTCATAGTGTATGCCAAGAGATGCATGTCTTGCATAGAGTCTGGTGTTGGGTATGGTGCATTGAGATCTAATCTTCAGAGTTGCATTGACATTTTGACTTAGATTCCAAAGCACTTGGTGATCAATTTAGTAAAAGGAAATTATGTATCATAAGTATGAGTCACCTATTATGACATTGTATTTCATTTGTGATGAGCTAGTTCAAATGTGAATACTTATAACTAAGGATAATGATAAAAATTACCAACACTAGAGTTATAACTATTTACATTTAAACAAAAACAAACAAAGACAAAGATAAAAGTAATACACAAATGTAACTTAACTTAAAATCAAGGTATGAACAATCAAGATTTAAGTAGGAACAAGAATGCATAAAAGCAAAGTAAGAATAACTTAATAAACAATATGAAAGCAAGATATGAATAATCAAGTTCCATGTGTACTTTCGAGATGTACTTGAAAAAATAAATAAATAACAAGACAAATAGGAACACAAAAGACCAAAACAATAAAACACCAAGAAGAAACAATCATCAAAAGAATAAAAAGGAATAAATAATAAAACAAAATAAATAGAAAGATAAGAAATCACAACAAAACAACAATTAAAATCAAATAAACACACACAAACAAGAGTTAGTCACAATACTAGTGAAAATAGAAAATAATTATTTGTTCACTTGTAATAGAGGCATTGCTCTATGTGGGGTGATAAGAACAAAAGACACAAAGTTGTCCCTAAGTGATAGGGAAACAATAAAATAAAACAAAATGAGAGAAAAAAAAAAGAAAATGAAGGGGGTGGTCGAGCTAACTCTAGATGTATGAGACAAGTAGATGCTACCTACATAGTTATATAGACTCAAGGTCCAACATGAACTTCAGATCAAATGTAGTTCACCTACAAAATGGGATAGAAGAAAAGTGATGATAAGAAAACATGATTGATGTTATATAAAAAATTAAGAAAATGGTCTCGCAAGATGGTAAAAGCATTCAAATGAGTGAATTACTCACAAAACGGTAAGAGCATATGGAAAAAAGGGACTGAGTTGACCTTAACATGAATCGAGCATGGCCTACGTAGTCCCATTAGGACCTTAAGTCATAATAGTTTTCCCACACAAAAGGTGGTGAAAACCTGACCAGGTCATAATAAGTTTACAAATTGAGACAAATGGCCAAGCAAATGATAATAGTAATGACTAAGAGATACAATAATGCACGATAAAAAAGCATTGTTCCTAATTTGCCCATAGGCAGTTATAATTAAGAAATAACATCATAATATTGATTTGCCCAAAGGTGGTTATAATCAGTGGTACCAAACAAAATACTGATTTACCCATAAGCGGTTATAATCAATAGCACCAGATAAAAAGTAAATGAAAGATAACTTCTCAGATCTACTATCACACTACTTCTATAAACTATCATTTAAATGCAAAATTCTAAAAACTATTGAAATAGGATTAGAATCCCCTCATAGAAAGTACAGGAAGAACCAAAGGAACCAAGATTAAAAAGGGTTGGGTAGGATGGATAAAAATAGGCTATGGTCAATATTAAAGACATGGTATAATAAAATGGCATAAGTCACGACATAAAGAAAATGATAAGATGATACTTGGCTATAATGGCAATAGGGCTACCCTAATGCGATGATTGGCTCGCAAACTGGTAAGAGTGTGTCTTAGTTTGCTCACAAAATGGTAAGAGTGTTTAAACTTAAAAATTACTTGAAAAATAGTGAGAGCGTGGCTAAGATGATCAAGCTGACCTCAATATAAATCGAGCACTACCTACATAGTCTTGAAGGACCTCAACTCAATATAGTTCAAACTTAAAAATTGCTCACAAAATGATGAAAGCATTCTAACTTAAAAATTGCTCACAAAATGGTGAAAGTGTTCAAACTTAAAAATTGCTCATAAAATGGTGAAAGTGTTCAAACTTAAAAATTGCTCATAAAATGGTGGGAGCATGGCTAAGGTGACCGAGCTAACCTCAATAGAAATTGAGTGTTGCCTACATAGTCCCAAAGGACCTCAATTCAATTCAATTCAAACAATGAGAAAAATGAGACATAATGGTATAAGATTCCTAAAAAGAAATGGTCTATAGGGTAACCCTTAAGAGATGAGGCACATGAAATGGTAAGGTAAATGGTAACTAAAAAATGATTATACTACTCTTATTGACACGGAGATGCATGTCCCAGTCAACATATGAGATAACTAGAATAATCAATCATAAAAATTGTTAGTCGATACCTCACCTGAATAACTGCTCTTACTGACATGAAGATGCACATCCTAGTCAACATATGAGATAGCCAAAATATTTAATTATAATAATTGATATCCCATACCCTTTTAAAATAGTTGATCTTACTAATGTGGATATGCACATCCTAGTCAACATATGAGACAAGTAGGCTAATCATAAAAATTGCTAACCAACACCTTATCTGAATAGTTGCTCTGTCAAGAACCTACTGCTGATTTGAATGCCAATAATGTTGTTGTGATCTTTGTTGTTCATCAATTCTATTTCCTTTAAACAACGAGATAAGGTGTCTTTGTATCCTCTGTAAAGGAATGTGTAGCCAGGGATGATAAATAATGTTAGGCAAATGATAAATGATATAAGTTGGTAATGAAAATGTGGATGATAATGGAATGTATAATGGTTGGGCAATAAATGAAGTTTGGGATTTTCAAGCACACAAAATGTTTTTGATTCCCATTTCAACATAATTTTGGTTATGGCATGGCATACAGACTTTTGAAGATGCTCTCGATAGGACCACCATATTATTTTTTTGTTTAATCTTGAGAGTAACTACCATCTGATTACATTGTAGATTGGAAGTAGTATTGATTTGATCGTTAATGTCTTTGTCAAGAAGTGAAGAACTATTGTGCTCAACGATTACTACCTCGAAGAGTTTTTCACCAATGAAATTATCTTGATTATCCTATAGTACCTTCAAGAAGGTTTCATTAAGGGATGTTAACATTTGAGTTTAATTATATTCTAGCACCTTTAAAAAGGTTTCACTAAAAGATGTTGAATTTGATCTTTGATCATTCCCTAGCACCTCTAAAAAGGTTTCACTAGGAGATTATTCTTATAAATGAATGAATGTGGTCATGGTCCCCCTAATATTCTACACCTAATATGTCATCATGGATGTAGTTCAACAAAGTGTGATACTATTGGTCCTAATCGATGCTTGTGGGAGGTGAAATGTCAATATAATGGCTATGTTGGGTGGTGGCAATGGAATGATGAAAGGCAACACAATCTTCGTAGAAGATACAAGGAGAACCTATGTCGATGCTAAAGTAATCATACTCAAAAACTATAAAAGGATCACAAATATATTCAAATTGATCTGCAAGACAAGTGTAACTAACGCTGTAACAACCATGACTGTATTTTGATTTTTAAGCTGAGTCCAAGTCAAGGGACTCTAAATTTGATGTTGAGACTGATAATATTTCTACTTCTAATTCTAAATTTGATATAAGTTTAAGAATAGAACCTAACTTCAATGTTGATTCTTCATCTAGTATGGATGTTTCTATAATAATGTTTCATTGAATGCTTGATTTTGGACAAATAATGGCCTGTGATGGCATAATGGGCTCTGTAAAAATAGATTCATCTAGGAAGGGTTCAACATAGACTAGCTCAACTAGGTGAATCCACTCAAAGAGAGGGAATTTCCTGAGGGGTGACTCCACAAAGACTAGCTTCTCAAAGTAAGATTCCTCAATGAGTGGAAAAAGGTCAAGAGACAACTCTACAAATACTAGCTTGTCAAAGGGATGAGGCTCTTTAAAAATAGGGTAATGGTCAAGGTAATGATTTTTCCAAAGGTGGTTATAATCATTAAAAAGTGACTCAATAAATACTGGCTCATCAGAGTGAGACTCTTCGACAAGAGGTATAACATCAAAAGGTGATTCATCATAGGTTGAATCGTCACAAGTGGGTGTTTCAACAATAACATCATGGACTTGGTTTACAATTGGTTGTAAAATATCAACTTTGAACACATTTTGGACCTCACAAGATGGCTCTTAAAGAGGTAATGATTGGTTTTGTTATGTCTCAAAGACCATCATGGATTTTCTAAAGTGGGGAGCAGTTGGTATTGGGTGAACAATGGCTCATTATTCAAAAATGGGCTCTCCTAAAATTAGACTATCAAAAAATGGATCAACAAAGACTAGTTCATCAAATGGGCATTCTTTAATAATAGGTTCAATAAATAAAGGTGATGGGCCTAGAATGGTAATGATAGGGCATTACAAAGTATGGTTGGTAGCACAAGCCAAAGGAGGAGATCTTAAAATGGTAATCTTCAAGCATTGTGGAGCTTAGTTGCTCACGTAATGTGAAGGAGAAGGATAGCCTAAAATGGTGAAGGAGAAGGATAGCCTAAAATGGTAACCTTCAAGAATTGCATAGTCTAGTTGCTTGCATAATATAAAAGAGAATGATAGCCTAAAATGGTAACCTTTCAGCATTTCAGAGATTGGTTGCTTATGCAAGCTGAAAGAGAAGGATAACCTAAAATGGTAACCTTTGAGCATTATGGAGTTTGGTTTCTCATGCAAGATGAAAGAAAAGGACAACCTAAAATTATAACCTTTAAGTGTTGTAGAGTTTGGTTATTCATGCAAGCTAAAAGAGAAGGATGGGGATGACGTACAAAAATCGGCATGGATTGGATTGGTGTTTAAAGATTAGGCCCAAAAAGGGTGACATCCTCAAACATGATGAAGTGCCCATGCCCATCATAAAAATTCTCTTCCTCGTAACTAGGGCCACAAAAGACTCTGTTACGAGTATACCTTTGTGTCATGTCTAGAAGATTGTTCTCTATGTTTGCTAAGATTTGGAAAATGTTTTGCAAATGTTAACAAGGTGTGTTTTGATTTTCTTCAAACAAGAGACAAGGTAAAACAAGACTATAATAAAAGGAGGTGGCATAATACCACATAATTAGAAGAAATGGTTACAAAATTACTCAACCTTGGTGGGTTGAAATCGTCAAATTTAGAAAAAGGTATGATAACTCTAAAA
The DNA here is from genome assembly GCA_037957365.1 of Torreya grandis. NCBI lineage: Eukaryota > Viridiplantae > Streptophyta > Pinopsida > Cupressales > Taxaceae > Torreya > Torreya grandis. Next base: position 2,225,322 of record JARHVA010000892.1, on the reverse strand, counting down.
CCTAATGTGTAATAAACACAACAAACTTAGGTCAAAGATATGTCAATACTGTAAAATCTAGGTACAACTTCAATGAGTTGTAGCTATAAAATTAGAAGAGAGTCTTTCTGATGAAGAAGGTAATAATGCAAACTAAGAAGCTCAAGATGTAAAAACACACAAGAACTCGTAAGTATAAAACTAAAACCAAATGGGTTACATAATGTCGCCACATAGTAATAGGAAGTAAAATGGTTCTAAAAATTAAAGCATGAGAGAATGCAAGATAACATAAGTTCACAATGATAAAAATGGATGATAATGAGTCTATATAACAACCTTAAACCCAAACAGGAAATCGTACCCAAGCTAACTCAAACCAAGTGCAAATGACAAATTGATTAACACCTTGGCCTTGAACTTAGAAAGGTGAGATTCCAAATTTGAATTTAAAAAGTGAAGGACATAAAGATTTTTTCAAAATGGTCTAGACTCAAATGGACAACATAACAATGTTATTTTGACAAAGACAAACATAATGTTTTAAATGATGATTGAACAAGGCAAGAGGTGAGTTTGATTTGGTCAACATAACACCTCCTTGTTCAAACAAAATGGTGGACAACAAATGTGTTTGGTTATGACGTGTTTTTATTTTCAAACAAGTTTTAGACTCAATAAGACCAAGCAAGTAAAGGATAAAAAGATAAAATACAACTAATTATAACATCCAAAGTCTTAAAACTGATAAGGTTGCATTGTATCATTGAATTCCATCTATATATGTGCTCTTGGAAGGATTTTAAGTGTAAATCCAAAAATAAAAGCACATGAAGTAGTAAAGTTTTTACACCCCCCTCTCCCAAAAGATTGTATGGCAACATGGAACTTTGGGCTACTCGCCTTGCATCAATAATATATCCACAATAAGTGGGGTTATTCTAAAAATAATTTTTTGTACATCTAGATGGTCCCAAGTATGGCTAACGTTAGAGATGCCTCACATCAATTGGATTCATGTCAATCGGTTTATTGTGAAAAGGTCTTATCCTTTTCACAACCACTGCATCCATCGCTTGCTCAGTGTAGTACAATGTCTGAATTACCTTTATAGTTCGAGGTAGAATACCACTAATAAAGTTTGCTTAACCGTTCAAGCAAACTTCCTAGTGGGTCACCCTTGATTTGTATACCCCATCATGGATTATGGTTGAAATGATGCCAAGATATGAATTCTTAGGTCAACACTTCCCTAGAGAACTCATGAGGAGGCTATGAACTCTCGTTCACAAGCCAAATTGCATAAAAATAAAAGATAAAGTGAAAAGACTTAAGGTTATCTTTAGATCACCCAAACCATACGGATTTGGGGGGAGCCTTAAAAATGTTCTTTTCACACCTTGGATAAGGCATAATTTTCAAGGAAAGAGTGCTTTTGGTCACCCGAGCTCCCTAAAAGGGATAGGGGGAGAGCATACATGCATCCTTCATTTTATGAAGAACAAACAAGTATAAAAAATCTAACATAAAACAAATAATTGTTTACTTTAATGCACTAAATGGAAGTGTTTGTGAAATTTTTGGCCCCTTGGCCTTAGTTAAAAACTTGTAAAAACTTTCACAAAACAACTTAAGTGTAAAAACCTCTAAATTTTTTTTAAGCACCAAATGAGAAGTTCAAGATTTAACCATTTGTAAATTGAGCACCTTTTCTAGCTTGTGACCTATAATTTTTAGAGGGTTTATGTCTGCCTTGAAGCACAAATATCAATGAGAAAACAAGATTTGAAAACTTGCTCTCGAGTTTCTCTATTTTCTTAACACAGACACTGACGTTGATCCATAGGGACCAATGCCAGTTACAATAAAACCGATGGTGATTACAATAAAATTGATGTCAATCAACTAGAAACATTACCGATTACCCATAAAATCATAGGAAAAAGCATGATGATTTCATAAAAAAAGGTTGTTAACCAAAATAAACATTAAAATAAAATAAGTCTCTAGATCTTGCAAGAAAAAATCTAGATAGAGACTTTGCAAAATTTTAAACCACAAATAACAACCTATAACTTTCAAGAAAACTCAAAAACCAATTTTTTCTATCGTGTTTTTCCTTACATAGGGACCGATGTCGGTTAGGATAGGAACAATGTCAGTTAGGGTAAATCGATGTTGGTCACTGTGTAAATTGTGTGTTTCCAAAAGAACAAAAACATGGGAAAAATAAAGATAAAACTTGCTTTTTAGATACTTTAAAGCAATTTTGATAAAATCTAAGAGTGCCAAATCAGTCCCCTTGCTTGTGTGGGATGTGTTGTCCCACCAAGCATGCTAAAAGGTAGAGATGGAATCTAAAGTGAGTTAGCTCATGTGTTAATGAAGAAAACATAAATAAGCATAAAAAACATAACTCACAAAGCCAACTCCGTCAATGGGGTTTTACAAATGATAATTAAGAACTATTGAAAGAAGGAATATACATCAAACCTTCCCAAGATCATCCCACCTCCAAGTGCGGCTCAAAATGTGATTTTTTCCTTGATTTAGTTCTCCAAGTCTTTAACAATGATGAGTGGCTTACTCCTCCATCATCTCTCAATGCACCAATGAAACTAGGCTCATGATATTTGATCAAATGTATGCCAATAGTGAAGCTATCCTATTGCAAATTAAGCATAATAACACCACAAAAAATGACTTATGAAGAGAATTTTGCACAATAAGTTTAAGCTAATAGAGCTTAAAATGGTGGTCTTGACCCTCCTATTTATAGATTTTTGGAATTGATCAGAATCAACCATGATCATCCATATTCAGATCAAGATGTGTGGCCATGAATCAATTCAATTTTGGAGGCTCAATCCATAAATATACCCATTAATATTTGGAAGAAAGGGGCATTAAAGAGGCATAGGAGGCCTTAAAACTTGATATTTATTCCATTTATGGATTATGAATGCCACCCACTAATGATGTTATCAGATTATGTAGATATTAAGAATGAATTTTCAATCAAGAAATATTTAATAACTTTCATGAATTTTCCACTTAAGCCCTTGATTTGGATTAATTTTCCTAAGTGAGGTCAATTAAATCTTCTGCAATTCTTTGGAAATTGGTTGCTCACTTAATTAAAATGGTTGAAATGTCAAGTTATTGGGTCATAATTTGATTGGAGTATAATTAGAAGAAGGTATTAGCTGTGTACAGAACAATACCCCATTTACGACATTATCGACACAAAATAATACATGCACATGTCGTGTGCTTCTGAATTAGAAGAAATTAGTGGTTCAGAGCATCAAATTGCATTTTTGTCATTTTGACTTGAATTGATTTGAGAAAATTTAATAATTACTTAAAATGTATTACCCCATTTAGGGATACATTAGCTTAAATCGACACTTGTATATGACAAGCTTGAACCATTTAACACACTTTAGTGATTTTGGCCAAAATTGTGTGTTAAGTAGAATTTTGAGTAAGATTGACAATTTCAACACAATGGTGTTAGGAATTGGATGTCTTCATTTAATGCATATGTAAATGTGTCCATTAGGTTTTTTAACTGTAATAATGTTGGATATCAAAGGAAAAAACTAATATAATCATTTAAAGGTTGAGTCTTAACTATAACGTGCAACATAGGTATACTATTTTTCATGAGAGTAGCAATTAAGTATTCATCACAAAGCATAGAAGAGTTAGGAATGCAATTACAACCTTAGTGGTGTGTATGTGAAAAATATTTGTATTCATGACTTCTTTAGCTTTATATATCATTTCATAAATGAAATTAAGGTTTGCAAGAATATTTTCCTTAAAATATTTAGCAATATGTTCATTAATGTTTTTATCCTCTAAAAATTTTAAATTTTACAATTTAGAATCCAAGAAAGACATAGTATTCTCATTGATTTCACTAATGTAAACCATGATGATAATCAATAAATGAGCACACAAATGAATGTGAACCCTATAGATAGAAAGGGTGAATAAACTTTAGGATTAATATATAAAAAATGAGTGAAATTAGGAAACCCTAAGGAAATAAGTGTTTGAAAAGCCCTAGGTTGAATGTTTGAATGATTGGGGTTCACCACTTATGTTTACCTAATTATAGTTTACAAAAAATAAATAATAAACTGTTATAATGAGTAAATATATTAAGATAACTATGAAAATATATAACACAGTTTTACTCAATTAGCTAACAACATTAACAAAATAAATTAATAAACAATCGGGCTATGAAAAATAAGTACAAAAGGATAAGGAATAATCACACCTTGTTTTTGTAACTGAAACTTGGAAGTTTAGTTCTGGGTATGACTATGCACATTAACTGTGCATTATTTTAAACTCTAATTTGACTCTAGGATATTCCTAAAAGGAATTGTGTTATGCGCAAGTTTGACCTGAGTAGACTTGTGTTAGACATATTCAGGTTTTTAGGGTTATTTATATTTTGTTGAGTCTAACCTATGCAAGGTTATGGATTTTATTTATTTTTCACTAGTTCAACTTTTTTTAATCTTTATGCACCTATGTTTTCCTATTTTTTCTAGGCAAAATATACTGAATTGCAAGTTTCTTCCCTCTGACCTAGCCTAGCACTCAAACCAAACAAATGGGGTATGAATTTGACCAACTATCGAAACAAAGTTGCAAACTATGTATCCCACACATTAGAATAAGACCTCCAAGTAGTTTTGAGTTAGTGTAAATAGAATAGATCAAACAAGTGTTTTCAACCTTATTTTCCCTAAAAGTTATGATGTAGATACATGCAAGATAAAACCTTCGTTTGATATAAGGGGATGATGATAGACCAAAATAGACAACTCCATCACAAGTGTGTAAGACATGACTCAATGTATCTTAACTCTAAGTAGGATGAATAAAGTAACTCAATGTTTGGTTGTAATCTAGGTCTAGACCTTGATATTTTATTCTCTTCAATGATCCCTTCTATATCCAAATGGTTTAGGATGACTTGCATATATAAGACACACTAGGATAAGATGTGTGGATTAACTAAATTTAGAAATTATAAGGAGATAAGTTAAAGGAGCAAGATTAATGTCAGTAGGTAAAAGGCACACAAAGGCAAAAGGGACATAGTCGTGTAGGGCATAAATTTAACTAGGGTGAACTTGTGTAGGGTTTAAGGCAAACTTGGAATAAACTAGGGCTCAAATCTCGATCAGGGGCATGATAATATATGAGATTTAGTTTAAATATGTCAATAGATAGATTATGATAAGTGTTAGGTGTTCTTTTAAGGTTCAAGGGCTAAATGGAGACCAATGTGGGGTCAGAGAAGTCCTAGAAAATATAAATATACATAAATATGTTAAATGTGATAAATTAGGGACAAGACACTAGGAAAATGGGTCTTATACCAAATTTAGGTTTCTACAATAAGTGTGAGGCACTTCATTCTTTTTTAAAAGAATATAAAATTGAGTTATACTGATACTTAGGCTATTGAATAATAAAAATTACGTTGAATTAAAAATGCAATGATGTCAACAAAGGTTCATGGAAAACCCATCAAAACATGCTAATATTTGTATTGTGTGAATTGAAATACATGTTTTGAACTCAAACGGGGATATATGACAAATTAGAGTATTCATTATGTTCAAATTTAATGTTTATCCATAGAAATACAGACTTAAAAGTGGAGAATATTAATTATTATTATTTGATTGAATAGGTTCAAACAAAATAGAGTATAACTATACATGAAACATGTGTAGAAGACATTCAAAACAACCATCAATAGATCTTTATATTAATATCTTATATTTTAGAACTAACTTCCATTACATCTGATCACTATTTAAAAAACTTACAAAGGATATGTTGCTTCACATTGTGCTTTCATTTATTTATTTTAATGAGTCTTTTCATATTATACAAACTTTTGATACACACATCTGCCAAATACGTACAAAATGATATACATTATACAACAGATATATATCACACACTTATCATTCATACATACTCTATGATTTTATGATCCTATGGCTACTACCAACACTTTCTTGGACTTAAACATTCATTTCATCCTAATAAAAGTCATAAGAAGTGTTTTAAATTCTAGTGTTGGTGGAATTGCCTACGCTACACTAGGGGGTTGTTAAAAAATCAATGCTTGTGGTTATTGATTAAGGTGTCATTTATCAGTTTTCACCTTTTGCACACTACTTAGCCACCCTTTTGGATTTTTAACTAAGCAAATTAACAATCTACCACCATTTATAAATTTATAATAAATTAGCATAACTAATAAGCCACCCTTTATGAGTTTTCATCCATGTCGGCTCCTTTCCTAATGCGTATGGCCTTCCCTAATTCTACATTCTTCAAAATTTTCAAAATTAAGAACTTCATAATACCTATATAGATGGAGGCATGGAGTGTTCTCTTGGGATTAGAGGAGGATATGAATATGGTGGTGAAATTAGAACCATATCAAAATATGTTGTTGTTGAAGTCATTTTAAAAATTGTTGCAGTTGCAAAATCATATTCTATAAGCATTTATTGTGGTTGGATTTTTGGCTGCATTAATTTTATGACTTTCTTGGTTTGGATCTCTCATTGAAGCTATATTGGAATAATAAATTAGGGCTCATCAATGATAATTGTGATGGATTTGTGTAGATGGGATAAGTCTTACTTGAACAACTTCCAATTGACTAGGGAATCCTGCACCGTATTAATCAATGTGTACAAAGGAACTTGGAATGGCATAAGGTTATGGATGTATTCATTCTCTATTATATTAATGACAACCCTATTCTAGGATAAGTTTCACTAAATTTCCTACTTGATATCATCCAGCCTATATGTGTGTCATTGTTTTTGTATGCCAATAAATGTATTGCAAAACATCTCATTTTGCCAAGTATTCAATTCCTACATGAAATTACCTCTTGAGACAAGAGACCCCTTAAGCACAATGTCCATTTGATCTAATGCGTCCATTTGATCCTCTATAGATGCTTTAGCTTTGTTGGATTTATATAAATCTAGGCTCACTTTGATCCATGTGTTATTTTGATGATGTTTCTAATTGAGCATACTATGAGTAATTTAGGTAGCTTTGTGTATAAAAGTGTCCAAGACTTGTTCATATTATTTGAGGAGTTTGAAGGTGAAATTTGTTTCAACCTTTAAGTGTTGACCTTACATTCCATGTTATTATAATTTTGTGCAACGAGCCAATCTTTTTTGAGTCTAGAGAGTAGATTTGTAAGTTGTTTCTCATTTGACATCACTTGGTCACCCAAAAATTGAACCACTGTTGTTGGACAAGTATCATCAATGACTTGATGGTCCTTGCTTAGGTGCAAAAGTAGCTATGTTTTTTCCTCCTCTAGTTTGAGGTTATCATGTTCCAACTCAAATGCCTTCTATGTAATTGAGTCTTGAAACACAACAACTCCCTCAACATATTTTATCAAAGATAGTTTGGTCGCATCAAGTGATGCTTCATGTGTTATTATGGCCAAAGTTAATGATGATGTAGTAGTTAGTGCTGACACTAGTTGCTATCAAATTTGAGCCATGGAGTGTGAATTTCATTCATCACTAAGATGGTTCTTGGACATCCCATAGCCATTAGATAATTATCTATGACTTGTGTTGTGATACTTCTTCTTGTACGCTTCCATGGGTTGATCATGAGCCTTATGATCTTTGCTCTTGCGACTTGACCTTTTTAGTGAATCTTCTTCATCTCTAGCTCCTTCTTTGCCTTAATAATTACCTTTACTTGCGTCATCACCTCTTTGGTGACTTATTTAGATTTTTGTATATCATCCTTAGCAATTTGCTCTTTATCTATTTTCTTATTCAATTATTTCTTCTTTTACAAGGTTCCTTTATTTTTTTCCTCAGATTCCTTGGATATTTCATCAACCTTTGTCTTCTTTTTTGGTGCCTCTTTTACCTCCTTATCTTTTTGTTCCTTCTTCTTCTTCTTCTCATCAACTTCTTCTTCTTGTTTCATCTTTATTTGTTCCTCTTCTTCTTTCTTATTTATTTGTTCTTCTTCTTCTTTCACCTTACATTTTACTTATTCCTTTGTCTTGTGCTTGAATTCTTCCTTGGTTTTGCACTATGTGTTTATTTTTGCTTTTGATCTTCCTCTTTCTAATTTTTATTTTGCTCTTATATTTCTTTGGCCTTATTTTTTGCTTCTTATTTATGGGCCTTTTCCTACTCTACTTTGTCTTTTGTTGCATCCTCTTTAGCCTACACCTCTCATTATGTTGTGTCATCATCCTATGATTTGGTTTATTCTGGTTGTTGTTTCTCGCTTACTTGTAAACATGTGGAGTAATTGGGGAATATATAGATTGAAGGGGTGAAGGGGGTGAAATAATTGGGGAATGCTAAGTTGAAGTAGTAGTGTAAGACAACACTAATATGTGCCTACTTATTGACACCTTTGGATGCGCATGTGGAATCAAAAATTTCTTTAATAGCTTCCATGTGTGGGTCTACAGGTGGTTATTTTGCTTCCTAATATTCTTCAGATTCCCATTCCTCCATATTTTGTAGTGTGAAAAAGGAACCCATGCATTCTAATATTTAAGGAGAGGCCCTCAGCATTATGTGTATTTGTATCTTGTGCATCAATGGCTCTTGAAGACTTTCTTATGTAGTGACATATTCTACCCCTATTTTTTGTTGGGTTATCTGCATTGTAGATGATCCTACCCCCACTGCTCCTTAAAAATGGTCATCATTCTACATTTTATTTATTCCTCCTCAATGATCATGTTGATAATCATTAATTTATGAGGTGTGGGAATGTTGACCAAGATGCCTTTTGGAATGTTGTTGCATACTTTGTAAGTGCACACTACTTTCCAAGATAAATTTTCTTTTTATTACTCATATTTTTAGACTTATATGTCAGTTTATTCTAGCATATACTTTTAAACTTCTCCTTTCATGACCCAAAGTTATTATAGATCATACTCTATAATAATATTCAACACACTTCTATGACTGAGCCATGGGTTTATGTTATGGGTATTTTTTTACGGTGGTGGTGTTGCCCTAGGAATTAGATCTTTTATTTTATTGTATATGCTCATGATGGTCCCACAAATGTCTTTAGTTATGCATGTTATTGGGCCTACGCTTCCACTTATTGTTATGGCACTAGTTGTCATGTTGTTGGAGGCATAAAACACAAAGGTTTCACCATCCTCACCATTAAATATTATTGCATTAAGACCTATGCTTATATATCCAACATAGTGATGTATAAGATAGGGGAGTAGTTGGTGGCTTAGAAAGCCCATAGAGTCATACATGCATGTCATCATGAAGTTCGATGATTGATGCATGTTGTGCGAGGTACTATAAAACATATGTAGGCACTTGAGGGTGTGATGGAATGAGACCCTAAACTTTGATCCACCACTAGTTGAAATGGTTGAGCTACACAATATTTACCTATTCTAGTCCATGCAAGATTTATAAAGGTGGTGGTGGGCTATAAATCTATGTCATGTGTAATAGGGCCATCAAGAGACTTCCATTGGGTGAAACATAGTAAAAATACTAAGAACTAGTATTAGAAAGTGTGTGACATGCCTAAAATAATCTTCTCAATGTTGGTAACCAACTTAGTCACTAGGAAATTTGGACAATTGAAATTCTTATGAAGCTAGATCATGTAATATGCAATATCAATGACCCATTTTATTATTTATCACACATTTTTGGTTGTATACGAGAATGTTTTGGTAATGAAATAAAATAACACTCACACTGTGATATCCTCTATTGAATCAATTTGGATCCCATAGATCCTTTTATGTATTTTTATCTGGTGTCTAAGTGAATGGGAGGGATCTTGGTCTTGTATGATGGTAGGGATTTGCCTCTAGCTAGGAGTCTTGTTGCTCATAACATTATTGTTGCATTGATGTGAATGGTGACATCCTTGGACAAGTGTATTTCCACCTCATTTTACCAACTCAAAAGAATCATCATCACTTCATCCAATTTCCTAAAAGTGGGGAGCTTAATAAATCACTCTACATCAAACCCTTGCACTTGACGTTGAATGATTGGGGCTCTTGGCTATGAACCCATGGTTGGATCTTGGGAAAACAAATCTTTATCTACCACATCAATGAAATCAAAAGGGTTAATATCATGACACCTTATTTTCCTTAATGTCAACACAATTCCCATTTCCTCATTTGTGTGTTAGGTAATGGTATTAAAAGTTCTAATCAACTCATTATCATTGTTTTGTAGTGATAACTTTGACACTTTTATGCTCAGGTAGATGGCTAGAGCTTAAATCATAGAAGGATCTTGTTATCTTGGGGATTTTAGACATGTTTTCACTTTGTATACCTTTTTGTATATATATTTTTATCACTCGACTCATATGACACTTCATATTAAATTATGTTGAGTTATTTTCACATTGTTACCCTTTTGTAATGATTGACATTGGTTGTTGTGATGTGACCTTGGCATTTTGATGGATAGATTCATTATTTTAGCTGACATCATTTGTTAATGTGACATGACATATTTTCTATTTTAAAATTTTCCTTTATTGTACCTTACTTGAGTCTGACACACTGATCTATTTTGGGAAAGATGCCATCTTTGAAATTCTTTTTCATTAAATATCTTGGTAGTTATCATTTGTGACTCGTCTTTCATACCCATTTATCATTGTCTCATTATTAATCTTATTTGGTTGACCTAAGTGTTGAATAATCTTCCTATTTATTGTTCATTGCTTTGTTGCTTCCATTTATACTCTATAATGTTGATTTTTTAAACTAAATTTTGACTGAATGTGATATAGATATTGCATTATACACATATACAATACAAACTTGAAAAAAAAGTAGTAAAATAAATAAAAATTCTTACTACATGGTGCTACTCAACACCCACTCTATTTTTAGAATGAAATTCATAGAGTTCATTAGTGGTAAGGCTTAATCCTAAAACAATTTTCTTGCGCTAGAAAGATGGTTCTTTGAAGGTCTTTGAGCATTATTGTTCCTTGTTGTGCTACTTTATGGATGATATATGACCCTTTCCAATAAATGCATAGTTTACATGAATGTGCACAAAATATGTTGTCATTAAATAATATCATCTACTCTAGATGAAACTCCTTAGATTGTAGATTGTTATCATGCCATGCCCTTTGGTTGTTCTTATTTATTTCCTGCATCCAACTCGCTCTTTGCCTAGTTTCCTCATGCGAGTTAAATCCAAAAACCTTACTTGAAGTGAATCTTGATCTCCTAGTCACATTATCAATGTGATTCACAAATCAGGAACTATATGTTCCATAGGCATAACTATTTTTATTCCTTATACTATTTAAAAATGAGTGAATCATGTTGCTCATTTATAATTAGTCTTGTATGCCCATAAAATCATAGTAATTTGATCCTCCCAAACATCTCTCTATACATTGCATATTTTTGTAAGCATCTTCTCAAGGACTTTATTGGATGCCTCTGCCTACCCATTAGCTTAAGGATGATATGTTATACTCTTATGGTGTGATATCATGAATTCTTTAGTCATAGTCTTAATAATATTATTGAACAAGTGCATTCCCCTATCATTGACCAACTACACAAGACATATCAACCTAGTTATGATGATCTCATACAAAAATTTGGTTGTCTTTAGCACTACCACTTGGTGTCATAATAACTATACCCATTTTATGAAGTAATCCTTAACAATGATTATATTTTTGGCATCACTATGCTTGCTTAGAATATTAATACTCCTAAAAAATCAATTCCCCATTGGTTAAATGGTTGCACTGCTAACGTTGGGTTCCCTTTGGTTCAACCTTCTTATTCATTGGAAAACATTGCAGTGTTTTAAGACTCTATGTGCATCCTAGAATAGATTAGGCCACCACATACACTTTGTAATATATTCCTAATAGTAGATTATCCTATGAAGTGTCCTCATATGACTCCTTGATGTGCCTCTTCTAGTAACCATGGCATCTCCTAGTCTAAGGCTACTTTGTGCATCACATCACCCTTATACATATTGTACAAAATACCATTGATAATACTAAATGGTATAGATCGTGTGACCAACTACCTTTTGTCTTTATCAACATAGAACATAGGAAAAATTCTTTGTTCCATAAAATTGGGTATCTTCCATATTTTCTATAATAAAAAAGACTTTGAATAAATGCACATCTGGTGACTCATCTTATAATTCCTTTGGCTCCTCACCATTCCTTATTCTAATGACATGAATTGCTCCCACATTTTCTCTTCCTCACTTAACTAACATTGATTTTAAACTAAAATTCTTGGAATGAAATTAGCCACCTGGATATCTTTCCTCCTAGCATGGGCTTATCCACTAGATTTTGTAGAGCTTTAAGGTTTGTAAATAATTCAAATGGTGTAGCTAAAAGATAATGGATAAATTTTTGTAGCACAAACACCATGTCCAAAGCTTATCACTCTTTAGTAGTGTAATTTTTTTTTGTTATTAATAATTTCTTACTTACAAAGTGAATAGGGTGATCCAAACATCCATATCCTGGTTGAGCCAATACAACTCCTACTATGGTTATAGAAGCATCTACATGCACATGAAATGAATTAATCTAGTTTGGAAATACCGATATTGGAGTTGTTAACAACCTCTTCTGCAAATTCATGAAGGCTACATGACTCTTAACAATCCATTCAAACTTTGTATATTTGCACAATAGTTTCTCTATTGGAGTGGATATATCTACATACCCCATGATAAACTTGCAATAATACCATGTATGTCCCAGGAATGATTGTAATTTAATAGAGCTTATAAGAGGTGACACCACCATAATGACTATAATTTTGTCTTGGTCAATCATAATACCATTGTTGCACACTACATGACCCAAAGAACACCAAAAAGAGTGAAAAATAAATGCTTTTTTAAAATTCAAAGTGATGAGTAGATCTTGACATCATTCTAGAATGACATGCAGATCATATATGTGATCTTTAAATAAAGAGAATACAACCCAATCATCAAGATAAACTTCTAGAAAATCATGTATGAAGTCTTTGAAAGTAATGATCATAACCCTACAAAAAACAAGTGATTTTTTTAACCAAAGGGCATTACTATTTATGTAAATGAGCCCCATTCCATCGCAAAGGTGGTTTTAGCATGATATTTCACTATGTTTGGTATCTAATGATAGCCACTGAAGCCATATGTGAATGAATATACTCTATGCTTACAACTGACTCAAGAACTTTGTTTATGAAGGGAGCTAGAAATGGATCATTAACACAAACATCATTCAATGTTATGTAATCCCCGTAGATTTTGATCTCTATTGACTTTTGGGTTGAACTACCATTGGAATTATGTAATCTACTTTCTCTATTGGATAAATAATCACTGCTTCCTGTATCCTATCAATTCCAGCCTCCACTTTAAGCTTCATATTGGGATTTAGCCTATATGGATGCTTATTGATAGGTCATGCACACTCTTTGAGTTATGTATGCATCTACCAAACTTAAGGGTTTACACCCTTGAATTTTGAAAACTTCATTGGGAACACATCTTGATAATATCATAATAATTGAAGACCCTCTGATATATCTTGTTATGTCTAATAATCACACAAGGTCACAAGCTATTCTCTACTATTTTAGTTAATGGTTCTTGATATATTTTATTAGACCCACTTGGAATAGAGTCTCGTAGTGTCCTCTAGCTCTTGCTTAGGTTTGAAGAATCCCTTCAAATAATAGTCCTCATCACTGTCATTGGATTCTACCCGTTCTTCATTTTCCATGATCATAATGCATGGTTTCAATAAAAAATGTTATTTATACTTACTAGCCTTGTAATTTTTTTAATTTATGTTCAATTCTATAGTTTATTCTTCCTATGAAGTGTAGTCTCATGTATTATTTAGGTCTTATGCTCATATATGAAATTAAAATATCCTCAAATTCTGAAGATCATTCTACATTATGGGATTCTCATCCTTTAAGATAAAGTTTTGCATAAAATCTTGTTGGAATGTTGGCCAATTCTTAATCTCCCACTTGTATTCTTTGTGCATGTACCAAGTTTTTAGAAGAAGTGCTAGGGTATGCCTGAATATATGTACCCAATATCTAGGTTTGACACCCTACAAATACCATATATGTACACATCTATGAATGTGAATTTTACGACATTATCCTAGGAAAAATTGCCATTGATCAGAGATCACAAGAGCTACTTAAAATTGAGCTCGTAAAAATTTGCAAGCATCTTACCAATGTAACTTATTTGACTTGTGTACTACCCACCATGTAACAACAATGCCCTTTAATGCATAATTTGACTCACTAACTCATTGATCTATATTTGGAACATGTTTTAATTTGGAAATTAATTTTGTTAAGTCCTTTGTTATAAAGTATTGATGTAATTGTCACATAGTAGCAAAAACCATTCTCATTTGCCTCACCTAATGGTTTCCTCTCACCTGGTTCAACATATGGGTGTCTAAATCACCACTTATTAAAGACACAACTTCCCAAGGTATAATACCTTCTTGAGTTGGTAAATGATGTAATCCATATCTGTCATAGTCACTTGATATAATAAATCTACCTTAGACCTTATTGGTGATCGCATAAATGGAGATTTTCAATCCCCTATATATAAATATGGACCTTCTTTGATTATTGTCATAGGTTGGTAGGAAGGTTTCTATGTCTATTATAAATTCCAAATGGTTTGTTTATAGAGCAAAACAATGTACTCTCTAGTTTATAGTGCATTGTGATTAGGCTCTATGTTGACCTTAAACCAATTGTTCTCACGATAAACATATGGTGACTTAGGATATTTAGGAATTATATAGGGCTTGATATCAACTTTATTCAGGGATATGATGATAACATTATCCCCTTGGTGTGCCTCCAACTGATTATGAATAGTATTGATGGTCATTTACCCATCATATGCCCATTTTTTTATCAATGCAGGGAAGTGCATTTAATCAATCTTCATATTTATTGACTTCAAAAGTCACCTCATAGATTTAGATGTGCTAATGATAGGTGAATATGTGTATGAACACAAGATACTTTAGGTGCAAATTCACCATATTCATAATTCACACCAATTTTTATTTTCTCTGATTCTCTAGTACAAGACAATCTTCTATGTGATTCTGCCTTATGAATCTAAAATATGCACAATAGAATTGTCTCTATGAATTGGATGGATAATTTTGTGCAAGGTGATTGTATTCACCACACAAAATACATAATAGGTTATTTCCCTTGTGTCTCATATAGTATACATTTCCTCTTTGATAGCCACCTTGATACCCACCTCAATATCCCCCTTGTCTCTATTGAAAAACATAGCCTTATTGTTTTTGGCCATCATATCCTCCTTGTCTCTATGGAGAACACCATGGTTGTTGTTTTTGGCCATCATATTCCTCATATGGTCTATGAGGAGAAGGTGGAGCCTATCTTGATTGTTATTGTTATGTGACTCAATATTCCATTTATGTTAACCTAGTGAGGGGATGGAGGAGTCCATCCTATTTGGTATTGATGATATTGTAATATCCAACCTACTAGACATTGAGGTAGATACTAAGGTGAGTTTGGCACCCATCTAAGAGAAAATTAAGTTTCAATTTCCATATCTATGTTTAGCTTAGAACCCCTAGTTTTGTAGTTGGGATCTATTATGTAGATTGCAAAGACATTCTTGTTGATATCTTCCTTCAATGCTTAAAGGACCTAACAATTTTATCATCATGATTATGCATTTTATTGAAATTATAGTAGAAAATTTGAGGTTGCTAAATGTATTATTGTAGGAGATGACATTTTATAGTTACATGCTCTACTACATGACATACCTCATAAAATTATATTTTGTTTTTTGGTAGTCAGTCCTATGATTCCCCTCTTTTCCATACTCCATACATGAAAGGCATAGTTTGGTCTTGTTACTTTCATGCACCTCTTCTATCTTATACAAGACAACATCTATCTTGGCATCAGTTTCCATAGTAGGCTATAAACTCTCTCCACAATCCTCTATCTGCTCAACTTAGATTGTAACTAATTGAGCATATACCATAGCAAGTGAACTAAGTTTGAATAATAACAAACCTAATCTAAGGTCATAGGTGTTAGGGTGTGGAGCTAAAAGCTTCACTAAGGAGCATACTTTGACAGTTTCGGGTCTACACGGACACCGACGTCGGTCAGGAGCGATCGACATCGGCTAGGTGCAGTTGCAGAGGCGCCGGCGTCGGTAGTGGGTCGGCCGGCGGCGGTCACAGGCAAGCAGTAGGAACCGACGTCGGTTACCTGTGCGTCCAGAAAGCTATTTTTGAGGACATAAGCGAGTGTTTGCATGATGAGTTTAAGTTGTAGTCTTAAGCTCGCGTCTCTATTATTAGTAATATTATTTTTAGAGCCCTTGTTCAAGAGGCTTAACTGGTTGTTGTAAGTGCATGCTCAAGTTTCCTAATTCTATATGTAGAATTAGATCTTCTTAGATTCATGTGAATTATTGTAGTAGATGTTGAAGAACAGTACAGAATTGAATCAATCCAGGTTTGTTGGAGTTGATTGTTCTTGAGAGAGAGAGCTCTTGAGGAATAGAGATCTAATGAGAGATCTATACATCTAGGAGAGGTGTGGAAGAAAGAAGTTTCTTCAATTGTATTCCTTTTGTAAAGAGTTTGTTAATACAAGTTTTCAGGGTGGTTTCTTGTATCTCTTGTTCTTGCTGTTTATCATTCTAGTTACTTGTCTATCTGATTTATTTCTACGTTTATTGCTTTCACAAGTGTAATCTATTGTTGGTTGATCCCCAACAAGTGGTATCAGAGCCTTGGTTGCAGGTTCAAGAGCTGATACCAATAAGTGGTATCAGAGCTCAGGTTCACTAACAGGTGGTTCAGATCTATGTAGTGTGTATTGATTACAGGTTCTCACAGGGGTTTCTGCAGGGATTTCTGTTTGAGTGGGAGAAGCAATGGCAGATGAAAGTAAACTGAGAATGGAAAAGTTCAATGGCAAAAATTACCAACATTGGAGAATGCAGATAGAGGATTATCTGTATCAGAAAGATCTCTACTTACCGTTAGATGGGGTTGCAAAGAAGCCCAAAGACATGGAGGATGAAGAATGGGAAGTTTTAGACAGAAAGGCTCTGGGGTCCATAAGACTGAGTCTAGCATCCACTGTGATATCTAATTTATCACAGGCAAAGTCTACGGTAGAGTTGATGACTACGTTAGCAAATTTGTACGAAAAACCCTCAGCTTCTAATAAGGTATATCTTATGAAGCAGTTATTTAATTTGCATATGAATGAAGGTGGATCTGTTTCTACTCATATGAATGATTTCAATGGAATTGTGAATCAATTAAGTTCAGTCAATATAGTGTTTGATGATGAAATAAAAGCTCTTTTAATATTATGTTCTTTGCCTGAAAGCTGGCATGGCTTAGTAATGGTAGTAAGTAATACTGCATCTGCATCAAATATTTTGAAAGTAGAGGATGTTGTTAATGTTATCTTGAATGAGGAAATTCACAGGAAAAGCACAGAAGAGACACCTGGGAACGCTTTAAGTTTTGAGAGCAGGGGGAGGCAGAAAGAGAAGAGCAAGAAAGGCAGATCAAGATCCAAATCTAAGGGGAAAGGCAGATCTAAATCCAGAAATGGCAGAAGGCCACAATGCTGGAATTGTGGAAAGATGGGGCACATAAGCAGAGATTGTTGGTCAAAGCCTAAGGAGGACAATCAGCATGAAGGGAAGGAAGAAGCTAAGGTTGCAGGTATTACACAAGATGCTTTAATTTTCTCTCTGCATAATAATATAGAATCTTAGGTGTTAGATTCTAGTGCATCTTTTCATGCTACCCCTAACAAGGAATATTTTAGTGACTATATCCATGGAGATTTTGGAATAGTGTATCTAGGGGATGATGAGCCCTGTAAAATAATTGGCAAAGGTAAAGTGCAACTGAAGATGCAGAACAACAACACATGGGTGTTGAAAGATGTGATGCATGTTCCTAGCTTGAAGAGAAATTTGATTTCTGCAGGAAAGTTAGGGGATGAGGGTTGTACTGTAACTCTCACAGCAGAATCTTGGAAGGTGACCAAGGGTGCACTTGTTATGGCCAAAGGTAAGAGAGAAGGTACTCTCTATTTGTGTAATTGTGTTACTAACAAATCTCCTTCTGTATTATCTACTTCAGATGTGGATGCTAAATTGTGGCACTCAAGGCTTGGCCACATGAGTGAGAAGGGGATGTCAATTCTTAAGTCCAAAGGTATGCTTTCAGATTTAAAAGGCATAGATCTAGAGTTTTGTGAGCACTGTGTATTTGGAAAACAGAAAAGGGTTAGTTTTCTCAAGACTGGGTCTACTAAGAAGAGGCATAAGTTGCAGCTTGTTCACACAGACGTGTGGGGACTGGCTCAGGTTGCTTCCATTAGAGGATCACAGTACTATGTATCTTTCATAGATGATGCTACAAGGAAGGTATGGATCTATTGTATTAGAAGAAAATCTGATGTATTTGAGACTTTTAAGATTTGGAAAGCTATTGTTGAGAATGAAACAGGTAAAAGATTGAAGTGCCTGAGATCTGACAATGGCGGTGAGTTCTGCAGTTATATGTTCAGAGATTATTGTTATATGCATGGAATCTGCAGGCAAAGGATGATTCCAAGGACACCTCAGCAGAATGGAATTGCTGAAAGGATGAACAGGACAATAATGGAGCGTGCAAGATGTATGAGATTACATGTCGGTTTGCCCTGACAGTTTTGGGCACAAGCTGTTGACACTGCAGTATACCTGATTAATAGAGGAAAGAACAATGTCCTAATTCATATGATGAGGTAGAGTACATGAGTAAGGTTCCATATTCTTCCGCTGTAGGGAGTTTTATGTATGCAATGGTGTGTACTAGACCGGATATTGCCCAAGCAGTGGGAGTGGTAAGTATGTATATGGCCAATCCAGGTAAGGAACATTGGAAAGCAGTTTAGTGGATCCTTAGATATCTGAGAGGAACCAGCAGTAGGCACTTGTGCTATGGAGGTTCAGATACTTCTCTACATGGTTATGTAGATTCAGATATGGCAGGTGATTTGGATGGCAGGAGGAGCACTACAGGTTATGTTTTCACTGTAGGTGGAACGGCAGTTAGCTGGATATCTAAGTTGCAAAAGGTTGTTGCCTTGTCAACTACAGAAGTAGAGTATATTGCAGCCACAGAGGCTAGCAAAGAGATGATATGGATGACACGGTTCATGGATGAGCTTGGTAGGGAGCATGAGAGTTGCAGATTGTATAGTGACAGTCATAGTGCAATCCATTTGGCTAAGAATTCAGTCTTTCATTCAAGAACAAAGCACATACAACTAAGGTACCATTTCATACGACAGGTATTGGAAGATGGTGAGTTGAAGCTGGAGAAGATCCATACGGATAGGAATCCTGCTGATATGTTAACCAAGCCGGTTACAAAGGAGAAGTTGAATCTTCATTCAACTTCTGTTGGTCTTTATGATTGAGTTGAAGATGGAGGAGCTAGAAGATGTTGTTGTACATGTACTGGTGCAGCTGTTTATCTCCAAGTGGGAGATTGTTAGGGTGTGGAGCTAAAAGCTTCATCAAGGAGCATACTTTGACAGTTTTGGGTCTACACAGACACCGGCATCGGTTAGGAGCGACCGACGTCGGCCAGGTGCAGTTGCAGAGGCGTCGGCGTCGGCAGTGGGTCGGCCGGCGGTGGTCACAGGCAAGCAGCAGGAACCGACGTCGGTTACTTGTGCGTCCAGAAAGCTATTTCTGAGAACAGAAGCGAGTGTTTGCATGATGAGTTTAAGTTGTAGTCTTAAGCTCGCGTCTCTATTATTAGTAATATTATTTTTAGAGCCCTTGTTCAAGAGGCTTAACTGGTTGTTGTAAGTGCATGCTCAAGTTTCCTAATTCTATATGTAGAATTAGATCTTCTTAGCTTCGTGTGAATTATTGTAGTAGATGTTGAAGAACAGTACAGAATTGAATCAATCCAGGTTTGTTGGAGTTGATTGTTCTTGAGAGAGAGAGCTCTTGAGGAATAGAGATCTAGTGAGAGATCTATACATCTAGGAGAGGTGTGGAAGAAAGAAGTTTCTTCAATTGTATTCCTTTTGTAAAGAGTTTGTTAATACAAGTTTTTAGGGTGGTTTCTTGTATCTCTTGTTCTTGCTGTTTATCATTCTAGTTACTTATCTATCTGATTTATTTCCACGTTTATTGCTTTCACAAGTGTAATCTATTATTGGTTGATCCCCAACAATAGGCCTTCCATGAACCATGTTGCCTTATCTATATATTGAAATAAAAATTCTACTCAGTTCATCACATCCGAGAACCTATTATCATAGTCCTAGACTGATTATCCTAATTTACAATGAATCTTTTTAAGGTCTTAGATTGTCTAACTCACACATTTATTCATTTTAAAATATCATAGCATCTTAGGTTCTTCTTGAAAGGACAATTTGGTAGGTTCCCTTTTACATATGAATTTTAGACCTCTACATGTTAAGGCTCCTATGAGCTCGTACTTCTTTGCAACATTCATAGTGATAATTTTAACCTGCCATTTCATTTCATAGGTTTTAAAATATTATTTGGGGTTTGAAGATACATCATATGGTGCCAAGGTGACAAAAACTTCCATAGTGAGAGCCATGATTCTTGCTCTCACACCTAAAGTCACTAGCTATCATGGAGTGGACCTAGAAGGTGTCTTAAAATGTGAAGTGATCTAAAAACCAACCTCATTTAGTTTTCTCTTCTCTAGCACCTTCTGAGTGTCTTCACTAAGTATTTTGAATTTATTTTCAACAACAAATAAACCACATACTATCTTTACCATCTTTTGCACTTAATCTTCTCTCAATTGGTAAATTAAGCATGGTGGATATGTACCCTTAAAATGCATGATCCTTGTCTATAATTTATTTCTTATTTAAAATTGAGCTTGCCTTATTCTTACGCTTTAGCTTAACTTATTCAAAATATTATTATTTCTCCTATCTAAACAATATCCTCACTTGTAACTATGATCTAAAGTTACCTTCTATCTTATGTAACTACTTGTTTGTGTCCTCTATCTCTCTCCTCTCTTTCTTCCATATCATCTGAATAACTTTCTAAACCCCTGACTATCTCTTTGCTCTCTTTGACACCTTATCATCCTTTAGGTACTCTCATTTCCCCATCTCCATTATCTCTAAATCCTCTTTGATCTCCCATTCCTTTTTTATATTATACTCATAGTTACATTAGGATTGTTATATTTATTCCATCATCTCAGTTGTCGTAGCTTTCTCTCAAGCCCTAGAATTATTTTTTTGTTTTGTTTCTCTAGGTCCTGCGTCTTCTGGGTTGAGTTTCAAGTTTCTTATCTTAGTCCTTCATCATCCAATGATTTATTATATGAACCCCCATAACTCTTGAATTAATTACTCCATGTTAGTCAGAATAGGCACCATGGCCTTTTCCATAACCAATATTTTGAGCAGAGTAGGTATTCACTGTAGAAATTTAACTTTGATGCCTATTACAAATAAATCCTTTGGAACTTCAAACACAATTTATCCTTACATGAAAAACTTAGTTATGTATATGTCAATAGTAGTCTCTAGCTAATGGATTGGCGTACACATCCAACTAGTGTTCAAGTTTTGCACTTTTTTTATCTTCTCCTTAGTGAAAATAAAGTGTTATGTCTCTCTTAGCCTAAAGCAATAGTATTCAATTCTTGACAATTAGGCAGCTACTAATATGAGCAATTCATACCAAAATATTTCATATATTTTTCCATATGTATGCTCAATTATGACCTCTCTCATAGTGTTTTCTATTATCTTAGATTCTTTTTCTATAAAATTGAGAATTATTTCATCCAACCATCATTTAGGTCTCTATGACTACCTAACCATCTCAACATGTTTCAAAATCCCACACTCACTATGCCATTATTAGCAGAGGTTCCTAAAAAACCCATCAAAACATGTTAATGTTTGTATTGTGTGAGTTGGAAGACAAGTTTATAACTCAAACATAGATATAGGACAAGTTAGAGTATTAATTATGTTCAAATTTAGTGATTATCCATATAAACACATATTTAAATGTAGAGAACATTCATTATTATTATTTGATTAAATATATTCAAAAAAATAGAGTGTAATTACGCATAAAACAAACACATAAGACATTCAAAAGATCCATAAATAGATCTCTCTATTGATATCTTATATGTCAGAACTCATTTCCATTACATTTGATCACTACTTAAAGAACTTATAAAGGCTCTGTCACTTTGCATTATGTCCTTTCATTTCTTTCTTCGAATGAGTCTTTTCATATTTTATAGACTTTTTATATACACACATGTGCCAAATACATATAAAATAATATACATTACAAAATGATATACATCACACCCTTGTCATTCATACACACTATGTGATTTTATGTTGCTATGTCTACTACCAACAAACAAGAAAATTTTATACTATGAAAAGTATATATGCAAGTGAGTTTGATATGAAGGATTAAATGAATTTGAAAGTGGGATAGAAAAATGCAGTTTATTATTTTTTCATGTATTTGTATTCATTGCATAAATGCAATCAATATACATTGAAATTATTGTAAATATAGCTTATTTGTCCAATATGTGGCAATAAAACAAAGAATTTTTTGAAGTAAATTATGCATAAACCATTTGTGTTGATAGATGTTTGTAATAGACATGTTTTTTTGTGACAAAAACATACGTAAAATTATGCAATGCCACCAAATATGGATTTTTTTTTTTTTTTAAAATTATGTAGTTATTATTTCCCACTTTCCCATTTTAATGCAATTTTCATATTTATGATTTCAACCAATGTGAAATAATGAATATTCAAATATTATTAAATTTGACAACTACAACTATATTAGTGAGAGAAAAACATCGGTGCATATGGTGATGATATGTGCAGGAACAAAGATATTTCCTGAAAAATAGATTATTTTTCTATATGTTTTATTTTTAATCCATGAAAAGAAAAAATAGTATTTTTTATAACATTTTTTTTCTATAATACAAATTGTTTTTCTAAACATGCACATTGAAAAATATTCCACAAGATGATTGTGGAAAAAGATGTGTAGTAAAGCTTTATAAACAAAAAAAAATGGGTAGTGTCAAGGTTTCTTGTTGTAAATAAAAAATAAACCTTCTTTAAGAGTTAAAAACTATGTAATGATGATAGAGCCATTGAGAAAAAAATGCACGGGATAAGAAGAGACTCTAGTTTCTTTTTCGGAGACTACTAGTTTCATAGTCTAAGCAAGGATCAAAATCCTTACTTGTTATGAAAATAACATGTTAGAGTATATGGTTCAAAAATAAATCATGACTTTGCTCCATAAAAGTGTCATGTCATGACCCAAAAGAAAGAAAACATAATTAAAATAAGTAACAATTACTTGAAAAAATATACAAAACATATATTAAAAATATAGGTATTTTTAAAATCTAAAATATATATGATGCATGATTGTAAGTGTTTTATGTAATTTTTTAAAACATGATATAAGATAAAAAGACACTAATTAAAAAATAAAAACATTTATATTGCTTTTGATATCGCTCTATCGAGTGAAAAAACTGTATTGTTTATAATTTCTATGGTTATCCAATTTTTATTTTTATTTTTTAATACATACAAAAAATGGCTTCTATTTTTGGAGTGGGAGTTAAGATCCAATTGCTTCTTTACTAAACTTAGATTCTAGCTTTTCGATAGGTTCTAAAGATTTATATATAACATGAACTAAATGAAGGAATGTAGAAAATATCATAACTAAAACTTTTAATGTGAATAAGTACAATACTCATAACAATTAAATAAAAACACATATTATTTTAGAGTAGAGTGTATTTGCATGGATCATGATAGAACATAACAACAAAATAAAATAAAATTTAGATTCTTATATTAGAAACAAAAAAAAAATGTTATAAGGCTAATGCCATTTCACTAGAGCATGAATCCTTGCATAGAGATGCTTTTTTTAAGCTCTAGTATAGGATTATAATCATAGTTTTGAAAAATATATTGTAGAGCTCTGTATCACATAATACACAACACATGCAAGCTTTATCAATAAATATTGCATAGTAAAAAATGGAACATTAGTCATTATAGATAGAAAATAGACAAGTTATAAAATATCAAATGTTTGAGATTAAATACAATTCTTTAATTTCATACCTGACAAAACATAGTTATATATCTAAAAAACTAAGTCTGTAGATACTATATAATCTATATAGTATGTTACTTATATCCACTTATGTATGTGTAAATGATTTTCAAATTTGTCTTAAATGGAAAAGTTGAGGACCAAGAGAAACATTGTGTGCTTACCATGAAGGGACATTTCAGGAGATTGAGGTAGAACAAATACAAAACAAAACAATGGAATTGATTAAATAAATTGTTAATAACAATAATGCGCAAAAAATTATATTGCCTATTGATATTGTTTACAATTTTGATTTCATTTTATGAATAATTTAGTGATACAAAAATTATATAAATAATTTGAACGACTATGTGCATACTACTTTTGCATTATTGACATGTATAAATTATAGAAATAATATTACTAACAACAAAAAATTCTAACAATTTGTACCAGTTAATGAAATTTCAAAGTGAAAGCACTTAAAAAATAAATAATTAGCAAATAAGAATCATCAAAACCAAAATTTAAAATCACATATAGACACAATTAATAATAATTAAACTCTAAGCATTTACTATTCATTGACAATATTAATAACTCATATTTTATAGTTTTATATTTATAGTAGAAGTCTAGTTATATTACAAATATAAAGAAATGCATATAACATAAAAGTGTTGCAACTATATAAGGAAAAAAGGAAACAATTATTTAAAAAAATTGTGTAATGTTAATAGTACAATGTGTTATATAATCTAGCACTTTACTTTTAAAAAAGATGACATTCTCTCATCCAAACTAAATATTTTCAATGTTTATGTTAGAAACAATCATATTGGCATCTTATAACTCGGAAACACTCTGCATTAATTTTATCTTTTTACTCGACATACCCAAAACACATGTTTTCACTTGTTTGAAAAGATCATCAACTAATTCTTTATCCAATAGCCTTATAAATAGATATTATACTAATAGAGGAATTTTGTCACCTAATCTAAGTATGATAACTTTATAGTATGCAATTATTTTCATTTTTATGTCAAAAAATGGTATTTAGTTCGACAACTTCTGATGATTTGATAATGTGTCCTAATTTTATAATCTCAAATATCTTAAGTTTAAAAACTTGATCTTCTCTAGTCACAACTTGCATGAACTTTATTGACTTTTGCATTTGAAGTGTCTATTTCACATGGTCAATGCATTGGGTTTTTTTCCTTTTAAAGAAGCTTTTCTACAACTCATTTCATAGTGATACTCAATTGATGATATACTTGAGACTCTATTCCAAGGACATGTAACATAACATCACTAATATAATTCCATATGTAATCTACACGTGTGATACTTTTTCCAACAATAATATTGATCTGTTTCTCCAAAATTTTGAAAAATACAAATTTGAACAAAAGTTCAAGAGCCCACACATTTTTTGTTTCCTCTAGTAATTCCAATTCATATGATAGGAATTATTTGAAATCACAAGAAATATTCTTTGTTTCACATAAGTCTTTGTGATAATTCATTATCATTTTCTCTATTATTGTTACACAATGGATTTTACTATCCAATGGAAACTATTAATAGTCTTCTTTATCAATAACTCTATTCAAAGAATATTTGATATTAGTAATCAAGTTTGTTATCGTTGTGTGTGCTTTTATATAATTGGACAAGCTTTGATGTAAGATAATTAATTATTTATGTTATTTTGCAATCATTTTATTTATTAAATTAGTTATTCCATGCAATGCAATCAAAATATTTGTAACTTAAAATTTCATAAGTTTTTTTCACATCATATAAAAACCAATCATAGATTTTGTTGTACCCAACACACCCCCATTTCTGAATATAGGGACCCTCATTTCAAATTGTGTAAATTTGTGCTTTAAATTGAAAATTCATCTAATGAGAGTACCATTAGAGTGTTTTTCACATTATCTTTAATTAAATATTATCCAACCATGGTTGGATTGACATATTTACTCATGATTTAGGTTTGACTTCATCTAATGTTGCTGGATTAATGGGGTCTCATTTGTGTGAACACTGCCTAGTGTTTTACACCTTAATGCTAAATTGACTCTTTTTTTAATTAACCTTTGGTCTCTTATTTATTAAATTTAATCTATATTTAAAATCATGTTAAAAAAACCTCATCCTAATTTGTTTAACCTAAAGTCCTTTTGAAATGAATTCAAAATTTATGCAGGGTCAAAATTATTAGAAAACATTTTATTATGTTTTGAACTTAGTTTAAGCTTTTAACCCAGGTCCAAATTGTATTTATTAATACAACTAAGACCTTAGGCTAAAATCTTTATGCTAGGTCATTTATATTTTATGGTTCACAAGACTAATTAATGTAGGGGCTCATTTATATATTCTAAGCCTAGGTCCTAATCGTATTTTATTAATACAACTAAGAACTTAGGCTAAATATATATGCAAGGTCCTTTATATATTTTCCAAGTATTAAATTATGTCCTTTATTTTATGCTTGTAGGAATGGACTAACAGAGAGATACCAAGTGTCATACCTACGTGATCAAAGTACAAGTTAAAAAGTCCAAGCTAAGATCCCATGGTGCACGTTAACTCACTTACCAAATATCTAATGACATGAGAAAATGTTGAAATTTCAAAGGTCCTATGGAGCCCTGCAAGGCTGACAAGTGTCACCATCATGGGAGTCCAGTACATAAAGATGAAGGTGTGAGGGTAGACCTAATACATAGAACTCAGAGGTACCATAGAGCTTCCAAGTGACACATGCATAAAGTAAGAGTAGAAAGTGAGCAATGGTGACAAGTGTCACCATCATGAGAACACTTAACAGAGATCTATGGATCGTGTTGATCCATACAAACATGATCAACTGTCTGAGATCAATATTGACTTTTTAAAGAGCTCAAAAATCCCTAAGAGCTGCCAAGTGGCACACACACGAGCTCTTTAAAAAAACATTAGCCTAGACTTATCTTAAGGTTTATTAATATTTATTAATACAAATAAAACTTTAGGATTAAAATTATGTCCTAGGTTCTTTTTTGATAATACCTTAGTCTAAGTTATATATATGCTAAGTCATTTTTCTTTTATATTTATAGGAGCAGGGAGTCCTGAGGAAATAACAAGTGTCAAGCTTACAAGGAGTCAAAAGGTCAAGCACCTATATCTATGATGCATGCTAACTTGTATACTGAAGATTTATGATGTGTTATTAAGCTCAACAACAAAGGCTTTTCAAAATCATGTGTGATGGTGACAAGTTTCACCATCATGGGAGCCCAATACATTTGATTCAATGGTGTGAGTCTTAGGTGGACTTTTCAAAGGTCCTAGAGGCCCTGAGTAGCTACCAAGTGGCATGCTCGCATTCCATAATATAGAGGATCCAATGGCATCAGGTGAATATAGACTTTTTGAAGAACTAAGAGGTCTTGTAGATCTGACAAGTGTCACAACCACGATGAGTAGGATAAAAATCAATGAACCACCTTAACTCAGACACAGATGATCCAATAGTGTGAGATCAACATGGAATTTTTAAAGGTCTCAGAACTATTGAGGAGATGTCAAATAAACCCCCATAGAGCTACCAAAAGGCACACTCGCTTTCCATCATGCTGATGATATGAAGGTGTGAGTCTTAGGTGGAATTTTCAAAGATATAGACTTAATTAGGTGTTGGCAAATGTCTTAGGGATAATGACCACATTTAAAAATTTAGTAAACATAATGACATGGCATTATCGATAGAATATGTAGATCTTTTGACACTTGAGCTATATTTATCGATAGCCATTAGGTCTCATAGTTAAGTTATATTCCTTTGGTAACTAAGCTCATATAAAATTTTGAAAAGGAATATTATATTTTATAAGGTCATGGGTAATATATAACACATGGTTCATTTTGGTTTAGTCATAGTTAAGCAATTGTCATTGGTTCTAAAGCATTGTTAAAGTGATACTTGTCTTTGACATAGGTCTAACTTCCATTTGAAGGTGGTTAATTTAAAATATGTGAATAGTTATTTTCATAACCTATAAAATAAGGTATTCTTGCATATATTTGTATATCTCATGTAGTTTGAGCTATAATTATAAAAGTTGCCTTTATACACATGCACATGTTGCATAGCTTTTATAAAGGCTAACTTAAATTAATAACTGTAAGTGGACTCTTATAGGTTTTTGACCATAGTTATAACTCAAGTTCTGACTATCACATGTAATGACCTTGAATGAACTTGAAGGATGAGGCAACCCCTTCCCCAATCCTATTTTAATAATTGTAATCCAACTTGGATTTTTATTAGAGAATTTTGAATACAAAGGTAAAAATCAATTTTGATTGTCAACTTCATGCATTTGAGCATTTTCTTTCCATTATCTATGTAATTAGATGTTATTTCCTTGGTTGTATGTTTCAATAATCCTTAATGTATAATAACTACAAATGGATTCTTAATTAGCTTGATTAATGTACTAATCTTAGATGTACAATAGTTATTTAAAGATTGGTGAATTATATTGGTTTAGTAAATTAAATTGATTGATTCATACTTATGAATGTGTACAAGTGATTTTTTTGATGTAGTTTTTTGTGTGTATGCTATAACTACCTCAACTAATTTGCTAGCTCAAGCCATAATCTCCTGATTAAGAGTGTCAAACAACTAGCTTAAAAGGAGCAACCTTTGTCTCATGTTTGTGAATTTCCTGCATCATTATCTCCTTAGACTTCTTAGACGTGTTTGATTGTGTGTGTGAAAATTACCACTAGCAATAGGCATAGGTTCTGAGAGCATTTATCCTTTTAAAACCTAGTTAGGGAAGTGATTCTTGAAAACCATAGAGTCTTCTTTTTTCCCTTACCCTTCCCTCCTTTTGAATTTTATTTTGAGGTCTACCTAATTTAGATTAGAAGCCAACCACCCATCCAAATCACCTATAGATTCACTACTCTTTAGGGACCACACCTTCATCCAAAAATCCTTATCAATAAACTTCATGCACTACCAACTATTCCATCAATAGGTTCTTAAAAAAAATTGCATACCTGCAACTCATGCCCTAGACTGGAGTTTACCTCCATTGAGATCTTAAAATGTTAGAGGATATCTCGTTGACTGTGGTGTGATAAAACATGCATCAATAGTTTCACTAGAGCTATAAGGAGGGCCTAAACCCCAAATAATAATAGTTATTATTTATATAGAGTTGCACTGGAGTCACCTAGGAGAGTGAGTAGATCTATTTCCCCAGATGGTTTGCTAGTCTTACCCTTGACAAATCATAAGAGACCTAGAACTATGCCAACAACCCTAGTTTAAAACAATCCACCTCCTCTGTTAGGGAAACCCTTACCTATAATGAACCCTTTACCTATTAATCAACCAATGGCTTAGCCTTGGTTAGTTGGATCTACTATTTCCATCCTAGGAGATGTGCATGATTTACCTCATAATCCCAAAAAGTACTTACCTTCCTTTTCTCCTGTAGGAACAAGGACAATAGAGGAATATATTAAATCTATTAAAGTTGCTTTAAGGATAATGAATGTCATTGATGAGGATGTTGCATGCAAGTTATTCCCTTTTACATTAATGGACTCTACTTATGATTGATATTTAGATCTAATGGAAGATTCTATCACTTCTTGGGATGAATGTCAAGCAAATTTTATTATGTAGTTTGGATAGGTCACCAATCATGGTCTGGTATACCAGCACTTTACTAGTATGAGGAGAGAGCCTAATAAGCCCATCAATGATTAAGATGAAAGGTTATAAAAGATGTATAACTGATTAGCCTAAAAGTACAAACCATAAGCTACATTAGCATTGGAGATGTACAATAATGCCCTAAACCCAATCACTGCCATGTTCCTGAGACGAGTTGTTGTTGCCAATAATTTGGCACTAGCATATGAAGAGGCTATCAATATAGATAGGTATATCAATCCTTAGATGCCTAGAGTGCCTAATCTCAATAATGGCTTTCCAACATTAAATCTGATACCTCATGTGAAGTAGAATATTCTCGCATTTAATCAAAATGAATTATACACACTACCTCCTTTGACATAAATAACACAACCAAATTATAGCTTCTTAAACAATCACGCAATAGGCAATGGTTACCAACCAAATCAATAATCAACTACTATTTTACAAGGTACATATTCTACAAAAGTAGAATTTGATTCTATTCAGAAGATGGTTCAAAAGTTAAGCAATGAATTCCTAAATATGCAAAGAAGGATGGGAAATATAAATGGCCTAAATGGCACTTATAACACTAGATTCCAAAGATAAAATAGACCATTCAATAGACCTGAGCATCCTAATAAGTTTTTAGAGATTAACATTATTGAGATAGCTCTACCCAATTGATGTAGAATTCACAACACCGCTCAGCACATTGAGCTTGACTGTGTAAAGTTATGTTTAACATTCAAAATATTTCAAAGATAAGTAGTTAGATAAGACCAGATGTATAATCCACTAGAATCCCAATAGGATTGGAGTTCTTCAATCATAGCGATGTTATTTGAAACTCATGAGTTTCCCTTCTTAGGCGAGGATGACAATGTACCAAAAGATAATATGGACAAAGCTCATGATTTTCAACAATTCCAGAGAGGTGGATACAATCTAAGGAATAAGCAACCACTTACAACATCAACCCCTACAAATACTACATTAATTACTTCCAATCCTAAAGCAGACAATAATCCACCCCCTCCAAAAGGGAATAATCAACCACAAAATAAGGAAGAACCCAGTAAAGGAGGATACAATATTATGGAGGATATGAAAAATATTAAAGTGAATATAACTCTTCATGAGCTAGCATAGATCATTGAATAAAAGGAGTTGTTTTGGAAGTCCATTATTGAAAAGGCTCTTATGTAAAAAGTTAAAGCATTTACAGACAAAGCAAAGGTTGCTAATGCCAATGTCATCTACAAGAGTAAGCCAAAAGTTCCACCCTTTTACTAAATATTAGAGAATTTGGTAAGAATATTCATAATTATTTAGTTGATTCTAGAGCATCTGTAACTATCATGCCTACTTCCATATGTCAAAAGCTGGGTCTCACTCTAATCCCCTTAAAGAGAATAGTTTCTCAATTAGATAAAATAGTGGTACCAATAGTTGGATAATTGACCAACATGTGCATTCATATAACATCAAAACCATGAGTCTAGATGACCATTGATATTCTCATGGTAGACATACCAAAAGGCTACAAACTATTTTTGATCAGGGATTAGTCTAAAATACTTAATGAATATCTCTCTACAAACTTCTCTTATATCTGGTTACAATGGAGAGGAATTGAAAATCAAATCAAAATTAATATACACTCGAGGATGAAGTACCCATTATAGAATATAATATCAAGAATGAAGAGGTAAAGTATGAGACTCCCAACCTTGGTATTTATACTTTTACTACATAAAATCAAGTAGAAAAGCTACAGACTAAAGGTTCTAATCAATTATGGACTTTGCACTTTGATGATGCTAGACCTAATCAAGGATCAAGCATGGGAATCGAGATCATTGATCCATAAGGTAAGAAGTTCTTGGTAGCATACATATTGCAATTTCCATGCACTAACAATAGAGTTGAGTATGAGGCTCTAATTCTAGGATTATAATTTGCACTTAAGAACAATGTAAAGCAAATATTGGTATTTGATGACTCAGAGCTGGTGGTCAACCAAGTCAAAAATAAATATCAGTGTAAGTTGTCTTATTTAAAAAGATACAAGCATAGAGCATGGGACCTGATTGAAAGATTTAAAGCTTTCAATATAGTGGCTCTTTCTAGAGCATAATTAATCTGTCGATTCACTAGCTACTACTATTACTAATCTAAAGTCGTTACAAGAGTCTAGGGTAAAAAGGTTCTCTATTGAACTGGTACCTTGTCCCTCTATTTAGATAACATATAAAATTTCTAGGTCTTTGATGATGACCAGTAGATTATCTAGTTTTTAACTAATTTAGGGGAATTCAAGTCCCAAATCATCGATGACAAGGACATTAATCACCTATATTAAGAGGAATCGAAAAAGAAATACATTCTTCAACTCAAGGAAAATTGTATTCTAGCTAGGTTGGTCTCCTTAGAAAGGTCATTTGACATAGACCCTCAGGCACAACTCAGGTAACCCAAGATCAATGCATTTGACTTTAAAAGAGAAAATCTAGGAGATGAACATAGCCCACGCTATGTTAATATTGGTCTAAGCTACACCCTAGAGGAAAGAAAATGAGTGAAGTATTTAATCTCTTGATGTAAGGACATCATCACTTGGTCATATGAGGATCTAAAGGTATATGACCTACAGGTCTTTACTCATACAATTCCATTGAAGCTAGATCATAAGCCATTTAGATAGAGGCAGAGACCAGTCAATCTTATTTTTGAGCCTCTCATCTAGAGAGAAGTGGAGAAGATATTAAGCACAAAAATCATCTTTCTAGTAAGATATTCTACCTGGGTGGCTAATTTGGTCTCAATAAGAAAGAAGAATGGTGATATAAGACTATGTGTAGACTTCAAGAATCCCAACAAGGATTTTAAAAAGGATACTTATCCCCTACCTTCTTTGGATGAGGTAATACGAATAATAAGTGGTTCCAAAATGATGTCCTTTTTGGATGGATTTTCAGTCTATAATCAGGTACCAGTGCAATCTAAGGATATAATAGAAATAATTTTTACTATGAAGTGGGGAACTTATTCATATAAAAGGATGCCATTTATCATAATAAATGTAGGAGCTACCATTCAATGTGTAATGGATCATGCTTTCAAAGTACTGATGGGAAAATGCATAATCATCTACATGGATGATCTTACGGTATTTTCAAAGAATTGAAAAGACCACATAAGTCACTTATAGTCTATATTCAAGAGATGTAGAATGTTTGTCATTTCATTACACCCAAAGAAGAACATATTCAGAGTGACTGAAGGTAATATTTTGGGGCACATCATTTCTAAAGATGGGATCACCATTGATCCAAACATAATTCAAGGAATTTCAAAAATTATGCCACCAAACAACAAAAAAGAGCTCAAATCATTTTTTATAAAGATTAAATTCGTAAGGAAGTTTATCTCAAGATTTGTAGAGATTGTTAGGCCCTTGAATGCCATGCTAAAGTGGGGTGATAAAATAGAATGGATGATCAAAGCCCAAAATTCCTTCTTCGACATTAAAGATACAATATCATAGGCTCCATTATTAATCAATCTAGATTTTAATAAAGATTTATACATGTATTCATTCACTTTAGAGCATACAATTATGACTATCATCACACAAAAAAAGGAAGATATTGAGCATCTGATTGTTTTTATCATCACTTATCTAAAGGATGCAAAACTCAGGTACTCCATGATTTATAAACATATTTTTTCCCTTATAAAAGTAGTATCAAAGTTTTGGCATTAAATATTGAGTAATAAAATCATTACCATCATGCTTGATCCTACTGTCAAGCTTATCATACAAAAGAATGAGCTAACAGAATGCCGAGGTAAGTGGATGGCCAAGCTGTAAGAATTCAATATAGAGATGAAGCTTGTAAAGATTGTTCAAGGCCAAGACATCATTTAGCTCATGACTAAAGCTGATCCATGCATCACCATTGAAGAGGTATGTGAAGCCCAAGTATCTAAAGGAAAATGGTATACTTATATAATACAATATTTAATTATAGGTACTTGTTCTCTGAAGCTCAATAGAAAGAGGAAGAGAGATTTGAGACTCAAAGATGCTTAATACATGATTAAGAAGGGATTCCTCTATAGAAGAAATTATGAAGGTATTTATCTTAGGTGTGTATCGATAGATGAAGCTAAATAAATTCTAGAGAACTTACATCAAAAGATAGGTAGTGGTCATCCATATGGAAACACCATAACCCATAAAATCTTAAGAATGGGCTACTATTGGCCAATAGTTTTCAAAGATACTCATGCTCATGTTAGAACATGCCATGAATGCCAATCTCTATCCAAAAAAGAAGTACATGCAATAATGCCTTTATAGCTAGTTGTTGAAGGAAGACCATTTGCCTAATGGGGTTTATACTTCATTGGTATCATCAACCCAAATATCTCAACAGGCCATTAATTCATGCTTACCACCATAGACTACTATACTACCTGGACTGAAGCCATAGCTACAAAGAACTATAGATCACAACATGTGATTCACTTCTTAGAAGAACACATAATAACTAGATTTTGCACACCCATTTCTTTGGCTTGTGACAATGGACCAACTTTCATATCAGTAGAATTTACTGAATGGGGACACAATAACCATATTATTAGTAGTGCAGCTTCTAACCATTACCCCTAAGGAAATGGACTAACAAAATTAATGAATAATAATCTAATAGATGCAATTAAGAAATCAACTAGGGATAAGCCCATGGATTGACACAATTTATTGAAGTGTGCTCTATGGGTATACCAGACTAGATACAAGCAATCCCTTAAAGCTTTACCTTATCTTTTGGTGTATGGATGTAGGCCTGTGTTCCCAATCATGTTGAAAATACCCACTTATCAATTCATGTAGGAATCCATAGAATTGAGTGATAAAGTAGAGTCAAGATTGCTAGACATAATAAAAATGGAAGATTTAAGGACTGAAGCCTTACAAACATTCAGAAAACACCAGGATGTGGTCAAGAGGTGGTTTGACAAGAAATTCAAGATTTCAGATCTAGTGCTACTTTGGGATAAATCCCATGAGAATAAAATATAACATGATAAGTTTTCCCCACAATGGATTGGACCATACTAGATTTCGAAGATCATGGGCAATAATGCATTTCATCTAAAGGACTTGCATGGTAATGAGCTTACACATCCAGTAAACAAATAGTTATTGAAGCACTACTTCAGGGCTGTACTATCTATAGATATTATTGAATGATGGATAGACAAATGTAGATGTAGGATTATATTAGACTTCTTGCTTTCTTAGTTTAGATTTCTCACTTTTTTAGTTTAGATTTTCAAATTTCTTATATTAGTTTCCTACTTTCATAGATTAATTATTTGTTGATTTCTCTGAAAATCTAAATTTTGTTTGCTTTGATTGTAACCAAGCTAAAGATTCAAACCTACTCAGCTTATGACTTGTAGAAAGGGGGAAAATTAAAAAATTTAGCAATTTGAGACTAGTTTACAGATTGGGCATATTTTTATGTTTTGAGTCTTTAGGATAAGGGTATATAATAATGAACCATTTTGGATATTGTTACAATTGAATACATTTACCAGGCATGTGGAAGTTTCTCTCAGGGTACTTCATACAATTTTAGAAAGCTTTCTTATTTTATTAGTGTAGAGATATTTTGAGCAGACTATATTAATTTAACAAGCTAATTCAAACTCAAAACACAAACTACCTAATTAGGAAAGATTCTAGAAAAAAATCAGAATGTTATGAACTTTCTAATCCTTGCTTCTAATAACCTCCTTCTAGGATTTCCAAATGGATTTCTGATTGATTGCATGTAGACTCCGATTGACATGGATGTTTGATCAAAGATGATGGATGATGGATGCTTGATTAAGGATTTATTTTTGCATAATGATGTTATAGAAATACTAGTTGATTGTTAAATGGACATGAAGGCTTTATGAAATTTCTAGATGGTTTGAGGGTGGAGGGAGAGTTTGTTTAAATAGACAAGTGGAGGGAAATTTAGGGGAATTTAAAATTATTAAGAAGTCTCTAGTTTAGAGACTTATAGAGAGTTGAAGGAGCTTTTCCAATTCTCGAAGCTTCTTAATTAGCTTGGGAATAATGGGGATTAGAAGGGTTTTAATGAGGATTAGGATTCCTAGGGATGTAGGAATACCTAGGGAGTAGGTTAGTAGGTGGTTAGCGAGGTTATGGGAATTTTAAATTCCCATTTAATGGATAACTAGGATTAGATTAGAATAATAGGGATTATGATAGAATTAATGAAGGGATGCAATTAGACTAAGTGTAGTGAAATGGAGAATTATTGAAGGGGGCTATTAGATAAATGGCTAGAATTAGGATAAATTAGTAGGATAAAGGGGATATTAGTGAGATAAATTAGATTAAGCAGAATTAGTGTCAACTAATAGGAATTTTGGTGACAATAATAAAACAAGCGATTTTAGGAGCATATAATTGGATCAAATACACTTATCACCTTAAATACCTATTGGAAATGATAATTATAGGTATAGATTAAGTTGACAAGGATGTTCTAATAATGATTTGTTTTATAATTATACTAGCTCACTAGGGGTCCAGCTCTTCTCTTTTCATTCAAAAACAAAAGGAAAATAAAATATGAAAAGAACCAATGAGTTCAAAAGAGTAAAATAAATTCTAAAGAAAATCAAAAGGCTCACATGATGAAATAAGTTCAATGTACCATGCATCATGATTAAAAGAAAATAATGAAATGAGAAGAAAAGGAGCCTAAGGTATCGCTATCAGGGTTATGGATGTCTGGCTAGTAACATAGTAATCCCTAAGCTTCCCTTGATTTAATCATCTTGAAGAGCTACTAGAATGAAGCCTATAACTTCATCAAGCCTTAGAAAAACTTATCATAGTAGGGGTTGAATGAATTACATGTTTTGACATGTTGGGTGAATATTTTGTCAACCAGCTAATTGGTGAGAAAAATAGGTCTCTTCAACCACAACATAGGGAGATTGATCAGCCAGAGTTGCAGGTTTACCACATCCAAAGGTGAAAAATCTCTCCTCTCATCAAGGGGAGGTTCCCTATAAGTATAAAGGCTATATACTATAAATATAAGCTAAAAGTAACACTCAGGGGTAGGATAAACCATCCATCTCTCTTTTTTCAGAGATGATGCTCACAGATCAAAGAAGAAATCCTAGGTGATTGGTGAAGGTACTTCTCTTCTTTCAGAAGTAACATTCAGCCAAGAGCCAGATCCCTTCCTAGATAGTAGAAATCTTGGTGAAATGACATAAGGCACTTCTCTTCTTTCAGAAGTGCTTGTTCTTGCAAACAACATGAATCTTTCTGGTAGTGACAAGTAACTGGTAACCAAAGATGTAGAGTAACCAACAGCCTGAAATGTAGCACAAAGTCTCCACCTCAACTACCCAAGAGTGAGATACAAAGAACAATGGGGGCACAAAGTCATCCCAAGGTCATTTACACAAAAAACATAAAAAGACAAACACACTAAAGGCAACTATAGGCAACACAAAATCTTCTTACAGTTGGCTTCAGGACACCTTCCTGATTACTTCCACAAGTTCTGCTTGTTAAATTGCATAAACAAGAATACATTTAGGAAATAGACATAAGAACAATCTCCTAGAATGATACAAGCTATAACAACACAAAGTTTGAAAGTAACTTGCTTTCTGATTCAAACAAAGAAATATGATGAACAATTTGAGCTCAAAGTCTCAGTAATGCCTTTCAATTTGGGCAAAGTTTTGCTTCTAGTAACGGGAAGATATCCTTTAAAGTGATACAAGAGATTACATTATATAGAGGCCAAGGGAGGCTTGGTACTTTGTCCCATGAAGTGACCCATGCTACGCATTAATGCCTTGGATGCATTTTTGGTTCTCTCAGGGAGGGCCATGCTGGAGCAGAGTGGCTACCTTAACTATGGCATGTTTATTTATCTCCAATGTCTTCTCTTGAGCTTGAGCTACTCATTCTATCACCTGTTATCCACGTAGCTATCCACTTTGCCTTTACTCCAAAGGGGACAAATAGGTTGCGCTTTCAATGCATGCAGGCCCAAATACCTACTTGGTGGACTGTTCCACCTATTGGGAATAACTCCCGCTAAGATTTCCCTCCTTGTCTCTTCTTCCTTTTGGCCCTGGCCTTAGGGTCTTTGAATGCATTCGGGTCCACGTTTTAAGTTTGCAAAGATCAATAGACACTTTATCGCAATAAGTTTGACGTTTGTGGGTCTTTTATCTTTTGAAGGTTAACAGCTAGTTAGTCATCCTAAATTTGACATTTGTGGGCCTATCATTCTCCTTAGCAATTCCTCCATGTCTTTCTCACTTCTTATGGCTGCTTTCCACTGTGACATAGGCGAGGACATGTGGCAGCATTTGTAGCTTTGAAATAAACTTATCAGAATAAGCTTTGAAACTTGTTCGAGACTGTGTCTCGGCATACGACACTTGGCAACACTTGTTGCACTTTGAGGCTTGATCTTTCTCAAAGGGGACTTGCCCTTCAGGGTCTTGAAAGAAGGTTCATTTTTTGAGTGTCAATTGTCCTTTGTGAGGGTACCTATCCTTTGGTATCTCCTGGGTGACCTTCAGACTTTCATTCTTCAGTGGGTTATTGTCCCATTATTTTCTTCAGACAAAATGTCTGAAGGAATTCCTTCAGACAATTTATTTGAAGGAAATCTTTCCTTGGCTCTGTGTCTCTATATTGAGAGTGTTGTGTCTTTGACACGTGACACGATTGACTATTTTTAACAAGTGACACGTGGCATCTTTTGCTAGAATAGACGAGGACACTTGGAAATATATGTCTAACTTAGAGGAGATTTTTAGAAACCTTTGAGATTCTTGTGAGAGATGACACGTGGTAGCTTCCACTGAGCCCTAAAAACACTTACATAAACATTCAAGACTCATTTGGATTCATGTGGATGATGACACTTGGCATGTTCCATTTGTTCCTGTGACTTACTCGGGGTCCACCATAGTCCTTACTCAATAACTATGGATGTCGACACTTGGCGACCTCTGCCAATTCTTACTAGGGACACGTGGCAACTTCTACTTAGTTTTAGTAATCACACAGAGGATGACACTTGGAGCACTTCACTTATCCTTTTAGCAACTTACCTAGGGATTGCCACAGTCTTTACTTGATAATGAAACCAAAGGAAGATACAGTGACCATTGACACTTGGTAGCCTCTGTTGATCTCTACAGATGACACATGGCACATTCCATTATTTTGAGAAAAAGACATTGAAACCTTTCATAGATACCACTTGTCACTTTCTGTGGAGCTCTACAAGGGACATGTGACATGTTTCGCTACTTTGAGATGTAAAACATAATGTGTCTTGGCAGATGACACTTGGCAGCTTCCGCTCATCATTTTCTTTTGTGTGCGCCTTTGAACCGTTTGATTGAACCAACTCTGGAAATGCATAAGTGCCGATAACTTGCTCTTTCAAAGGAATTTACCTGTCAAAGCCATCAAACCCTTTGAATCTATCTATTTCAAGCATGTTGAGTTCGTAGAAACATATCTACAGAGTCCATAGATTTAAGCCTGTAGAGTCCGTAGATTTTTGAAAAGCTTGAAAAATGAGGGATTTAAAACCTCAGAACAAATTTTAAAAAGGGAAGGACAATTTGGTCTGTGTAGGGCCAAAATAGTTCATATGTTGTCCCAAAAATGAGTGACATTTTTTGGAGATAATAGTTGGCTGTAGTTGGGGAACTTTCTTCAGTTAGAAGCATGAAACACAGTTGAGGGGAGTAGAAACTAGAATCTCCAGTGCCTTAAAGTAATCCATTGGGCTATGGAGTCATGCTACCCAAAAAAAAAGGCTCCAAAAACTAAAAATAAAAAGCACAAAATAGAAACAAAAGACTATACAAATATACATATGTACAGGTGAACTCATCTGATACTTCAAGAGTTGAAGTGCTTCAGATGCTGCGCATTGTGAGGCAAAGAAAAGAGAGTGCCATCTTGATACCTCAATAGGAAGCTATTTTCACCATTGAGCTGTTAAATAGTAAAAGGGCCCCTCCATAGGGAATCAAACTTTCCATGCATCCCCTTTGGTTCTCTTCTCTTGTCCCACAGTAGGACTTGATCTCCAATATGGAAATCACAATTCTTTGCTTTTTGGTCAAAGACCTTCTTCACCAAACTTTGATGGGTAGCAATTCGATCTACCACTGTAGTTCTCTACTTGTCCAGCTCAGTCAGGCACATGATCCTCTTATCAAGGGAGCTTTCATATGTTTGATCTTTAATTGCCTTAGCCAATTTCAATGTTGGCAATTCCAAGGTGATTGGTATCTCAACATTGACACCATAAAGAAGTTAGAAAGGAGACATACCAATTACTCTCTTTGGTGTAATTTTGTCTACCCATAGAGCATCAACCAATGTTTTATGCCATGTCCTTTGGTTGTCATCCACCAACTTCTTGATGATAGTCACCAGGTTCTTATTGCTTGTTTCAGCCTGTCCATTCCATTATGAAAAGTAATCAGAAGAGTGGGAGAGTATAATCCCATAGTAGAAATAGAATTGAGTAATCTCCTAGGAAGTGAAACAAGTTGCATTGTCAGTGACAATCTTGGTTGGGACCCCAAACCTGGAAATGATGTTCTCTTTGAGGAAATTGCACACTACTTCTGAAGTAGCATGTTTAGTTGGAACAACTTCTACCCACTTGATGAAGTAGTCTATTGCTGTAAGGACATAATCATGTCCAACACTTGAAAATGGGTTTATAGCTCTAATAAAATTAATTCCCCATTTCTAGAATGGCTCTTTTATGACCACTGGCTTGAGAGGTAGGGAAACTATCTTGGGTCTTTTGACAAACTATTGGCATAGTTCACATTCTCTGACCCACTTATATGCATCCTAAAAGAGAGTTGGCCAGTAATACCTGGCTCGCAGGATCTTATGAGTAGTCATAGGCATGAAAAAATGTCCTCCATAGGCCAAATTGTGGAAGGATTTCAGAAGTTGGCTTTGCTGCTCCTTATCCACACAATGAAGGAACACTCCATCAAGGCTCCTCTTGTATAGGTCATTGTTCCAGAGGACAAAATTTGCAACTTTTAGCTTGATGGCTGTCTTTTCTTTATAAAATAAGTGAGCAGAACACTCACCATAAGGAAATAAGCAATACTTGAATACCACTCATTCGTGGTGGAGACAAAGAGTACTGTTGATGTGTCTTTAACCTCTGCTTCTTTATGCCTTGCTTCTTCTGGCTTGTTATCAATAATTAATTGGCATAGCCCCTTTCCACGCACTAGCTTTGTTGGCTTGATGACTAGATCAAACTCTTGGATCTTTGTAACCCAATTGCCTCTTTTCATCCTAAACTCTTACTGAGTTAGTATGGATTTGACTATGGTATCAGAAACCAAGACAGTAGTCTGTGAATTCAAGATGTAGAAGTGGAAATGCTTTACTGCCTTCACCACTACATAAGCATGCTTCTCCATGTTCAAGTACTTCAGCTCATGAGCTTTGAGAGGATAGCTCATGAAAGAAATGGGGGATTCCATACCTTCTTTATTTTGTTGAACTAGAATTGCTAAAAGCATGTGTTTAGAAGCATAACTATATATGGTGAACTCTT
Organism: Torreya grandis; assembly: GCA_037957365.1. NCBI lineage: Eukaryota > Viridiplantae > Streptophyta > Pinopsida > Cupressales > Taxaceae > Torreya > Torreya grandis. The sequence continues at coordinate 2,183,539 of JARHVA010000892.1, read as the reverse complement.
TGTTATAGTCTGGACAAACTAGAATTGGACTGTGGGCAATGACAGTCTTAATATCTTCAAATGTTGACTTGCCTTCTTCAGTCTAGTTGAAGGTAGCCTTATTCTTCATCATGTTTACAATGTGCCTAGTCTACTCAGCAAACTCAGGGATGAACCTCCGTAAGAAATTCACCTTTCCAAAGAAAGAGTAAACAACAGTCTTGTGGGCAAGGTAAGCTCTTGGATAGACTTGACTCTATCTGAGTCAATCTTTATGCTTCTTTTGGACACAATGTGTTTGAGAAGTTTCTCCTTTGTTACTCTAAAAATTAACTTTTTGGGGTTTAAGGAAATGCCATTCTGGCAACAACATTCTAGCACTTGTTGCAAATGGTGCACATGATCTGGGTGATGCTTAGAAAATATAGTCAAGTCATCAAGATAAACTATGATGAACTTACCCATCTCATCCTTGAAGGCAAGGTCCATTGCTCTTTAAAAGGTGGTGCCATCATTTATCAAGCCAAAAGGCATCTTTTTTATGTAAACATGCCCCAAGGTGTGGTGAAGGCAGTCTTGTGCTGGTCTGCCTCACCAACTTCAACCTGATTATATCTTGAGAAGCCGTCTAGCATTGATAACATCTCCAAACTCATCACTGTTTGAAGCACTTGATCCATGATTGGCAAATGATAGTTATCCTTCAAAGATGACTGATTCAAAATTTTCAAATCCACACAAAGGCAAATTTTGCCATTCTTCTTCCTTATAGGCACTATGTTTGCATTCCATGTGGAATGATGGATTGAGAAAATGGTCCTAGCATTTAGCATTTTTTCTATCTCAAAAAGAATAGTACTTGATATTTTTAGATTATACTACCTAGACTTTTGCTTGTAAAGTGTCGAATCAACCTTGAGAGGAATGTCATGTCGAATTTCATCAAGCCTGAGTGATTTCAGATCATCATAGGAGTATGCTAGGACATCCATGTACTGGTTGAGAAAAGTAGTGAACTTGAAACTCTCCTTAGGAGCACAACATTTATCAATGTTAACTGTCTTGAGATCTCCCTTGGTTCCCAAATTCACTTGATCAAACTCTTGAGAGGAGCTTGAATCCGTTTGCTGTTGTTTGATGAATCTATCATGCTTATCAAATATTTTCTCAAGGAAAACTAGGCCTTTGAGAATCTTATTCCCTTTAAGTTGTAGGTACTCCTCATCTGTGTCTATATTTGATTCAAGCATTGGTTCACACTTCTGAGGTTCACTACCTTCAAAATGGAGCTATTCAAAGCTATCTTTTTACTCCAAGAAGGCAATTATTTGGTTGTCATTGTTGAACACTTGCCAATGACTGGCATTATCAAGTACACTTGGTCTAAAGACTAGCTCAATAGTGTACTTGTTTCCTTTAAAGTCTGGGTGGGGGACCAAGAGAGTAGCTGAAACAGTTAGTGCATCAGCCCAGTCATTAAATTCTCTAAGAATGGTAGAGATGCTAAAAGCATCAAAGCTTTCAATTTGGTCCCAAACTAGATTGTGGTAGTGATGCAATCTTTCATTCTTGGTTTGATATAGGTTTCTCACCTAACAAACCACTAGTTCAACATCTCCTTTAGCATGAAGGAGTTTGATGCCTCAGTCTCGAGTAGCCTTCAATCCAAGCAACAAAGATTCATATTCAGGTGTGTTATTAGTGTTGCTAAACTGCAACTTGTAGGACAAAGGAAAAATATTTCCTTGAGGAGATATCAACACAACTCTGGCTCTTAAACCAGTGGAGGAGTAGCTGCCATCAAATTCAAGAATCCATACATCATTTGATACTAATTTTTCTTTAGATTCTTCTTCATTCAGAGGTGGAGATCTTTCCAGATTGGCATTGCACTCCACCAATTCTCCTACTATTCTAGCTGAATGCATTTCCAAGTTGTCACCTGTAAGAGCTTCATTAGATGCCTCATGAACTTCATCCATGGATAGAAAGTAGTTACCCATGTCTGAAGACTCAAACATTATTTGAGCTTCAAGTGCTGAGGTCTGGGTAACCACGCATTTTGCTTCTTTCTTTAGGAGTAGCTTCTTCATAACACTTTTGACTGGAATCCTTGCCTCGAATAAGTCCATGCTCAAATCACCACCAACATCTCTACAAAAATTCTGCCCAAGAAGGATGCCATATGATGCTAGGTCGTCGGCTACCAAGACAGTCATCTTGATTCTTTTGTCTAGGAATGCTGCAAACACAAATTAGGCATCTTTAATTTGTCTTAGTAGAGGTACTTGCCTTTTCTCCATGGAGAAGCATCTATCAAACATCTTGGTCAGTGTGAGGTTAAGGGATTTAACCACTTTAGCAAGCATGACATTGTTTGAAGCTCTAGAATCAATGATGTAATTATTCAACTGATGTCCATTTATCAGTAATGAGACATAGAAAGGTTCAGTCCTACTAGGAACAACAAGAAGGGTAATGACAAGATTGTTCCTGGTGGGTGCATTCTTGGGGGGATCATGTGTTACTTTTGGAATTGCTTGTCCTACAAGGACGACATGATTTTTAACACATTGAACTAGTTTTTCTAATTGCTAAGGATGGGACTGTAGAAATTCAAATTCAGATATTTGAATTTTGGTCTTCTTTATATGGTCAATGATATCAAATGTTGAAAATGAACTAAGCACAGAGGATGGGAGTTCATCATTTTTATTGTTGGAAGGGGGAGGACTAGACTATGAATTTGAAGTAGAAGGCGCAAGGGTATTTGAGATACTTACCTTTCTTGCAATCACTGGATCTGTTGGTTGGAAAGGAAGAGTGGACCCCCACTTAGCAATTGAGATTGTTAGTTGAAGTCGCTCCTCTACTTTCTCCTTATCATCTAGTTGAGCTGATTGATTCTTGGACTGGGTGAATACAACATATGATCCCTCAATTGTATTGCCTTCACTTTTGGATTCATCTTGATAATTCAAGAAACCAATATTGGAGTCACCAGCTAATTCTTCTTATTCCTTAGTGAAGAGATTAGGATCATCTTTAGGACTTAACTCAGGTTGGAATGAGAAATCTGATTCAACTTCGAGATATCCAACTGTTGAGTTAGTTGGAGGTGCTTTAATGGCAAGGTTATTCCTTTGAGGGGGAGGAAGACAATTAGTTTGCACTTGGTTCCTAGTAGCATGGCCTGGGTAGGACTGATTAAGGAATGTCCTCCTTGGTACATCTCTATATAAAGGAGCAGATGACATCCCTTGTGCCATTTTTTTTTTGAGGGCCAACAATTCATTTGCTAGCTTCTACACCATTGGATCAATGGTGGCTGAAGGGGAGTATTCAGAGGAAGAAGAAGATTTACCTTTGTTTGGATCTCTCCTTATCTTTTCTGCCAAGAGAAGGTCATCTTCAACTTTGGTAGCCGAATCTTGAGCAGCCTCGAGGTCAATGTGGCCAACACATCTTAGCAAAAAACTCACTTCAGGCAGTTGTGAGTTGATGAAGAAGCATTTGAGGTTTTCAGGTGTTGGTTGAGCAATAATAGGAATTTGGTTCCTCAGCTTATCAAATTTTGCTATGAAATACCCGATAGGTTCATGAGGTTCCTTCTTCATCTGTGTGAGCTAGGCCAGTAAGTTATGTGCATCTTTTGTAGGCTTGAATCTGGCTTCAAATTTGGCTTTGAGTGTGTCCTAATCAGTTACTGATCTAGCTTGTAGATGGTAAAACTAGTCTGCAATAACACCTTTTAAGATTTAAATGAAAAGCCTAACTGCCATGTCCTCAAATTCCACTCCTATTTCATCATAGGCTATGCTAAAGGCTACAACGTGTTCATCAAGATGAACCTTCCCATCACCAAAAAATTTGGAAAAATTATTTCTTGAGCGTCGTGGAAGTTCATGCAAGGGTGGAGTCAAATTTAGTGGACCAAAAGAATTATCCCAGGGGCCTCGAATTGCCATGATTGGATTATTAAAATTAGAGATAACAAATATGAGTGGAATATGGATAGGCAAAGCTCTACTAACAGTAGAAAAAGTAGCTATGCCTTGTGTTGGTGTCCTGGCACGGGTAGGAGGAACACTCCTAGATCATTGAACTTGAAGTTGGGGAGAAAGTAAGTCAAAATTTCCTTGCTACACTGACTCAAAGACAGGGTCAACAAAACCTTAAACTCTCTGGCTTCTGCTATAGCGTGGAGTTGTTAGATTATGAAACAAAAATGGAAAAAGACTGGTCTTACTTTAACTTGAAGCTTGAGGCTTCAAACTGCTTTTCCTTCCACAGTAGAGTCGCCAAAAAGACTATTGCACGAGGCTGGGGGGAAAGATTAACAATGGGAGAGCACTGGAGCAGTTTGTCCTTCCATAGCAAAATACATGGATAAGGTTATAATGATAGTAGGTAAGACACATGTGATGTTTCAATCTGAAACATGAGGTTCCAAATTGCACAAAATTACTGTGTCCCTAGTAGAGTCACCAAAAATTGTTGGGTGAATATTTTGTCAACTAGCGAACTGGTGAGAAAAATTGGTCTCTTCAACCACATCATAGGGAGATTGGTCAGCCAAAGTTGTAGGTTTACCTCATCCAAAGGTGAAAAATCTCTCCTCTCATCAAGGGGAGGTTCCCTATAAGTATAAAGGCTATATACTATAAATATAAGCTGAAAGTAACACTCGGGGGTAGGATAAACCATCCATCTCTTTTTTTAGAGATGATGCTCATAGATCAAAGGAGAAATCCTGGGTGATTGGTGAAGGTACTTCTCTTCTCTCAGAAGTAACATTCAACCAAGAGCCAGATCCATTTTTAGATAGTAGAAATCTTGGTGAAATGATAGAAGGCATTTCTCTTCTTTCATAAGTGCTTGTTCTTGCAAACAACAAGAATCTTTCTGGTAGTGACTAGTAACTGGTAACTAAAGATGCAGAGTAACTAACAGCCTAAAATGTAGCACAAAATCTCCACCTCGACTGCCCAAGAGTGAGATACAAAGAACAATGGGGGCACAAGGTCATCCTAAGGTCCTTTACACAGAAAACATAAAAAGACAAACACACTAAAGGCAACTATAGGCAACACAAAGTCTTCTTACAGTTGGCTTCAGGACACCTTCCTGATTACTTCCACAAGTTCTGCTTGTTAAATTGCATAAATAAGAATACATTTAGGAAATAGACATAAGAACAATCTCTTAGAATGATACAAGCTATGACATCACAAAGTCTAAAAGTAACTTGATTTCTGATTCAAACAAAGAAATATGATGAACAATCTGAGCTCAAAGTCTCAATAATGCCTTTCAATTTGGATATAGTTTTGCTTCTAGTAACGGGAAGATCTCCTTTAAAGTGATACAAGAGATTACATTATATAGAGGCTAAGGGACACTTGGCACTTTGTCCCATGAAGTGACCCATGCTGTGCATTAATGCCTTAGATGCATTTTTGGTTCTATCACGGAGGGCCATGCTAGAGCAGAGCGACTGCCTTAACTGTGGCATGTTGATTTATCTCCAATGTCTTCTTCTGAGCCTGAGATACTCATTCTATCACCTGATATCCATGTAGCTGTCCACTTTTCCTTTACTCCAAAGGGGACAAATAGGCTGTGCTTTTAATGCTTGCAGGCCCAAATACCTACCTGGTGGACTATTCCACCTATTGGGAATAACTCCCGCTAAGATTTCCCTCCTTGTCTCTTCTTATTTTTGGCCCTAGCCTTAGGGTCTTTGAATGCATTTGGGTCCATGTTTTAAGCTTTCAAAGATCAATAGACACTCTATCACAACAAATTTGATGTCTATAGGTCTTTTATCTTTTGAAGGTTAATGGCTAGTCAGTCATCCTAAATTTGACATTTGCGGGTCTGTCATTCTTCTTAGCAATTCTTTCATGTCTTTCTCACTTTCTATGGCTACTTTCCATTGTGACATAGGCAAGGACATGTGACAGCATCCACAACTTTGAAATAAACTTATCAGAATAAGCTTTGAAATTTGTTCGAGACTATGTCTCGGCATATGACACTTGGCAGCTTTCACTGCACTTTGAGGCTTGATCTTTCTCGAAGGGGACTTGCCCTTTGGGGTCTTGAAAGAAGGTTTATTTTTTGAGTGTCAATTTTCCTCTGTGAGGGTACCTATCCTTTGGGATCTCCTGAGTGACCTTCGGACTTTCATTCTTCAGTGGGCTATTATCCCATTATTTCCTTCGGATAAAATGTCTGAAGAAATTCCTTCAGACAATTTATCTGAAGGAAATATTTCCTTGGATTTGTGTCTCTATATTGAGAGTGATCCATCTTTGACACATGACATGTTTCACTATTTTTAATGAGTGACATGTGGCATCTTCTGCTGGAATAGGCGAGGACACTTGGAAGTATTTGTCTAACTTAGAGGAGATTTTTAGAAACCTTTGAGAGTCCTTTGGGAGATGACATGTGGCAGCTTCCATTGAGCCCTAGAAACACTTACAAAAACATTCAAGACTCATTTGGATTCATGTGGATGATGACACTTGGCATGTTCCATTTGTCCCTGTGACTTACTCGGGGTCCACCATAGTCCTTACTCAATAACTATAGATGTCGACACTTGGCAGCCTCCACTAATTCTTACCAGGGACACATGGCAACTTTTACTCAATTTTAGCAATCACATGGAGGATGACACTTGGAGTGCTCTGCTTATCCTTTTAACAACTTACCCGGGGCCCGCCATAGTCTTTATTTGATAATGAAACCAAAGGAAGATACAATGACCATTGACACTTGGCAACCTCCATCGATCTCTGCAGATGACACATGACACATTTTATATTTTGAGAAAAAGACATTGAAACCAACTACAACTGCCACTTGTCACTTTTCACAGAACTCTACAAGGGACACATGACATGTTCTGCTACTTTGAGATGCAAAACATAATGTGTCTTGGCAGATGACACTTGGTAGCTTCCGCTCATCATTTTCTTTTGTGCGTGCCTTTGAACCATTTGACTGAACCAACCCTGGAAATGCATAAGTGCCAAAAAATTTCTCTTTCGAAGGAATTTACCTGTCAAAGCCATCAGACCCTTTGAATCTATCGATTTCAAGCATGTTGAGTCCATAGAAACATATCTGCAGAGTTTGTAGATTTTTGAAAAGCTTGAAAAATGAGGATTTGAAAGCTTAGAATAAATTTTGAAAAGGGAAGAGACAATTTGGTATGTGCAGGCCAAAATAGTTCATATGTTGTCCCAAAAATGAGTGACATTTTTTGGGGACAACATGACACACACATACAAAAATAATAATTGGAAGGCAAGTATGTTGTGTGAATTAACTTAAGAGTCTCTTTCATGTTTCTAATTTAAGTATTCTTCTGTGACATACTTCATGATTGATTTAAGTATTTCTAACCAAAGTTCTCGGTTCTTGAATACTTAGGAGTATTCCTCCTGTGAGTCACCATTTGTTGTACCCAACACAACTCCATTTTTGAAAATAGGGATCATTGTTTCAAATTATGTAAATTTATTTTTAATTGAAAATACATGTAATCAGAGTACCATTAGAGTGTTTTGTACATTATATTTATTTGAAGATCATCCACACCATGTTTAAATAGACATATTTACACATGATTCTAGTTTGACTTCATCTAATATTGCTTACATTTGATTCTTATGATTCCATGTTGTTAGATCAATGGGGTCTCATTTGTGTGAACATTGCATAGGGTTTTACACCTTAATTCTAAATTGACTCTTTGTTTTGATTAACCCTTGGTCTCTTATTTATTAAATTTAATATATGTTTAAAATAATGTTAAAAAAACCTTAGCCTATTTTTTTTAGCCTGAAGTCCTTTTGAAATGAATTCAAAATTTACGTAGGATCAAAATTATTAAAGAGCATTTTATTATGTTTTGAACTTAGTTTAAGATTTTAACCCAAGTCTAAATCATATTTATTAATAAAACTAAAACCTTAGGCTAAAATCTTTATGCTAGGTTATTTATATTTTATGGTTCATGGGACTAATTGAAGTCTAATAGAGAGCTGCAATAATTGTGCAATAACTGTAAATGGATTCTTAATTAACTTGATTAATGTACTAATCTTCAATGTGCAATAGATATTTAAAAATTAGTGAATTATATTGGTTAAGTCAATTAAGTTGATTGATTCCTAATTTTGAATGTGTACAAGTGCTTTCTTTGATGTAATTTTTTTTGTGTGTGTCATAGTTGCCTCAGATAATTTACTTGCCCGAGCCATAATCTCCTAAGTAGGAGTGTGCAATAGATGCCCTAAAAGGAGTAACCTTTGTTTGAGGCTTATGAATTTCCTACATTATTATCTCTTATAATTCTTAGCCATGTCTAACTGTGTGTGTGGAAATTGCTGCTAACAACAGGCATAGGTTTTGAGAGCACTTGTCCTTTTAGAAACTAGTTAGGAAAGTGATTCCTAAAAACCACAGAGTCTTCTTTTTTGCCTTACCCTTCCCTCCTTTTGAATTTTGTTTTGAGGTCTACCCACTTTATATTAGAAGCCAACCACCCATCCAACTCACCTATAGATTCACTGCTCTTTAGGGACCACACCTTTGTCCAAAAAAATGTTATCAACAACATACATGCCCTACTAACTATTCCATCAATAGGTTATTAAAGAAAATCACATACCTAAAAATCATGCCTTATAATGGAGTATACCTCCATTGAGATCATAAAATGTTAGAGGCTACCTCATTGACTGTGATGTGCATAAAACATGCATCAACACATTTATTTGCCAACAAAGGATGCAATGCAAATAGATTGTGTTATTTTTCCATTATCTATTATTTTGATTCTCTGTTCACTTCATTTTAAATCAATACACAACCCAAACCTATATTCAAAATATTCATAGTAATTCTTTGTAAAAGTGATTCAAAAGCCTTATTGACATTGGTCATAATAGTCTAAGTTATTTATCATATGCATCAACTTTTCGACAAATTTTTATTGAATCGGTAATACAAAAAGCCATAGTAGAATAAAATACATTAAGTAATATGATTTTTTTAAGATAAAAATATTTCATAATAATGTTTAAAATTTATTCATAAATTCCATCAGATTCGACATAAGTGGGAGCCATTGTGATCTCATGTACATCCACTAATGTCAAATCTAGATTGTGCATGTTCCTAATACAAAGTGTAATAGGTACATAAATTATACTATTGATTCTTCACTTGATTTAATTATAAATAGAATTGATTGCATCCATAATTTTATGCTCTCAATATTTTTTGTGTGCTTATACTCAATTTTAGAATCTTGTTCACATGAATTCTCCAACTTAATGATAATATGCATTTATGAACACAAATATTATCTAAGGGGAAGATTTATCCTTGACAGTGATTTTAAAACATTAGGTTTCCCTCCTGATCAATCAAGAATAATAATGATGGAAGGTGGTATAATTATTTTGTCAATGCTTTCATGATTGCATAGTTTATGATAAACATATTTAAGAACACACATGTTTTTGTTGCAATATTTTTCAAATAAAATATCCATGAAAATTTCAAATCATCTTTTACAAAGGCAATAATATTTTCTTCATCTTTTAGGGTTTGAAATTTGTGTAAAATTGATATTATTTTATGTTTTTGTGACATATATTTATCCATGAAGGTAAACAAAGCGGAATGCTACCAAGAAAATAATAAGAAGCCATAATCAAATATTTGCATTAAAAAATGGACTGATACATGCACATAACATAGATTTTAAAATTATGGTAAAATGAAAATTATTTAAATTGACTGTAAATGATATAGTAACATAAAATGAAATACAATCTTTTTTTTAAAAAACTATGCAAATAGAAAAAAACATAAAATTCCACACAGAGGTATTTTCCATTTAGCGAGTCTTGTATCGATGAAATGTTCAATTTCTATTGCATCATGACAAGAAACAAAAATAAAAACAATGCAAAGCATATATGGAGTTTATTGCCATCTATCCCTTTTCTTTTTTACCTTTGATAAATTAAAAGAAGTTTTTTTGGTATAAAACAAATATTCTTGATATTTTTGAATTAAGAGAGTATGATTATTGGTCAATGTTTTAATGTTTTGTCTATAGTTATAGGATATGAAAAAATGTAATATATTCACTTTATATTTCCATATATATATATATATATATATATATATTTGTTTGGAGTTAGCTTCAACTATATTCAAACACCTATATAATTTTTTTTGCTTGATATATTTAGTAGTGAAAAATGTATTTCAAAAATTATTTTTAACGAGTTTGTATATAGTTATAACATGAAATGCCTTGGTACAACGCATATAAATCAAGCTACAAATCCCTAGCAAAAAAGTGAAAATGGTATTTTTCAAATGTCAATTTGGACACAATCCATGGCTAATTTTATATTTTTCAAATGAATTTAGATCACCAAATCATAAATTTGAAATAAATAAGTTAAAAAAAATAATGTTTTTTTCATAATTTTATTACTGTAGGAAGAAAAATATAAGTGCTTGGCTAAGCATACAAGAAAGTGCCCATGATGAAAGCAACTGATGTTGTGCCACATCAGAATTGATTACAAGAAAAGTAACCTAAAAAAAGTAAGTATCAGTAAAACCTTATATAAACAAAGAAATCAAAAGCAACAATTAACAAGAGTCGTAGTTCTATTCACAACTTTAGGTGGTTGTACTTTTACTTTGACTATAACTAATTATTAGTATGCACTAATAATGCAAACACATGGTTGAGTTCACAAATTTATACTATCCTACGTCATTATTTACGAGAAAATATATATACCATTAACTATATTTGAAGCACACAATGTTTTATTACAATACAATTGTATTTAATTAAAGTATTGACAAATAATAAAAAAATTACAAGTCACATATTGTGTCCGTCACAACCTATGATTATTTATTATTCATTGAATATTATGAAATACTTCAAGCACTAAGAGAAAATCTAAAAAATAAATAATTATTTTTCATTTTCTTGTTAGAAACCAATATAAAATATTTGTGTATACAAGTGTAATGAGATAGATTAAAAAATTTAAAAGTAAATTACCATGTAGATCGATGCCTTTTTTAATAACAAAGAATGTTCCAAGTGATTGCATCTATCTTTAACTAAAAAACTCTCTCTCTCTCTCTCTCTCTCTATATATATATATATATATATATATATATATATATGTAAGCATAGTCTACCAAAGAAGCGAATTAAATGAGCTCTAAGGTATTTCATATTTTTAATAAACATTTAACTCAGAAGATGACATGGGAAGACTCATTGAACATAAATCAATACAAAATATTAAATTAAAAAAAAGTTTTAAAAGTTTTAAAAGAGTCTCAATTATATAGGTTTTGAATAAAAACCCACAATATTTCATATATTAAGGTACAAAAGACATAATTTTGAAGCAAAACCAAAAAAGTCCTTTAAATTTTTTTTGATTCTTGGATCTTCAAGATGAATAAATTTGAATTCTTATCACAATTTTATATACATGGGCACATCGATATCTCTAGAAAATAAACTAATATCTAACCATTCAAAAAGCTTACAAATATGCAAATCTAAAGAAAATCTAAGTATGGAAAAAATTAATCATTATTATAAATTACCGAGTGCATGTCTATATGGAATAAAAATGAGATTCGATGGCCATCTGCACAATTTAAAACCCAAGATTTGCAAATTTTTTAAATCAATAATCATTTTTTTAATGACAATGTACAATAAAGAATCCACACATCTAAAAAACATTTCCATGGCAAACAAACAAACCCAACACAAATGAACAAAATAAAACACATGAAATATGAAATGTGAAAATGTTGATATGGACATCAAATGCCTAGATCAATTCTACCTATGTAAACCACATTTTTATGTTCAATGACATAATTATGATGACATCAAACCACTCTTGAAATAAACCATTTAGGTTGAATCTTGTGACTACAAGAGGTAGGTCACAAGTATTTTATTAATTGAAAAAAATTAAGTATAAGGGAGTACCAATATGTCATTAACCCACATTATATAAAATATCCCTAATATATAGTTTTACCATGACCGATAAAACAACTACCAAAAAACCTAACCTCTTTAACTTCCTACGAGAAGTCAACCCAAATAACTAATTACACATTTACATTACATAATATAAAATAAACTTAATTTATTCAAGGGGGTGTATTTTACAAATATGCATGCCCCTTTACAAAGTTAATTTATTAACTATATTAAATAAGCTAACATTTATACTTTAGATCAAAGTCCTAACAAACCCCCCTTGATTCAAAGTTAGTTCTTTGAGCACATACCAAGTTACTTAAATTTTTCAAACTTTATCTTATGAAGAGGTTTTGTGAAGATATCATTTGTTTGATATGTAGTTGGGAAATAAATTAGTTTAAGTGATTTATTTGACACCATCATTCACATATAATGATATTTAACATCCATGGGTTTGGTTTTTGCATCAAATACTCAATATTTGGTCATCTTGATTGCACTTTGATTGTTAATGCATAAACATGTAGGAGTAATTTGAAAAATCTGAAGATCTTCAAGGATATGACATAGATTATTTCTCTAGAAGCATCCCATGCTGTAATGTAATCTAATTTTACTGATGAATTTTCCATAATATATTGCTTCTTAAAACACCATGAAATGGTAATTGAAACCATATACATTGTGTATCATGTTGTGGGAACTCTATGATCCACACATATGCCAAAATTATCATCGTAATAACCAACAAGTTTGAAGTTCTTGTTCTGGTGGTACTCAAGGCCATATGTTTTCATTCCCTGAAGGTAATAAAGTACCCTTTTAGCTACATGCCAATGAATTTCTCTGGGATCATGCATAAATATTGATAAAATTTCCACCACAAAATATATATTAGGTTTGGTGGTCATCAAGTAGAATAATCCTCTCACTAATTGCTTCTACTTTATGCCATAAAAAAACACATTACCATCATCCTTAGATAATTTCAAGTTATTTTACATCGACATAAGAGTAGGTTTGTAATCATTCAATTGAAACTTGTTAATAACTCATAAATATACTTAGTTTGAGTAATGCAAATACTTTTATCTTTTAGAGTGACTTCTATGGTGAGGTAATAGTGAAGAAGTCCAAGATCTAATCATCTCAAACCCATATTTTAGTTCCTTCTTCACGGACATGTTATGATTTTCATCATTGCCTATTATAAACAAGTCATTGACATAGAGAATGAGAATTACCAATTTATTTCCTAGCACTTGAATATATAGAGTATCACCAGATTCACAATGCACAAATCCAATTTTCTAAAATTAATCCATTTTTTCATACTAAGCTTGATGTGCTTGTTTGAGCCCACATAGTGCTTTGATCAATTTGCACACCTTGTGTTCAACACCCACTTTTTGAAAACACTGTGGTTATGTCATGCATACTTCTTCTTGTGAATCACTATTCAAAAAAGTACTTTTGACATTTATTTGATGAATTTTCCAAAAATTTGTGTTGCTAAGGCAAGAACTATATGACTAGTGTGCCATTCGGTAGTTGGTGTAAATGTTTCTTTTTAATTAATACCTTATTGTTGTGTATAATCCTTCACAACATGTCTTGCCTTGTGTTTGTCAATGGATCTATCAGATTTGTACTTGACTTTGCAAACCCATTTATATCCTATGGGTTGAATGTTTTGAGGAGGATCAACCATAACCCAAGTGTCATTATTCATAATGACATCATATTGACTCTGGATTGCATTTATCCAAACCTGTTCAGTAAATTTTTTTTTGAAAGTGGATAGATATATGGAAGAAGTAATATCAACCATTACATAATTCACTTATTTGTGAGAAATCTTGGGGCCTCTTTTACAAAATTCATCTATCTTCAAGTCAAAAAACATACTTTGAGTCCATTTAGGATATTTGTGCAAATTATCAAGATCAGGACTACCAAAATTCTTTGCATGTATATTATTTTTAGGAAGAATTAGAAAATTTTTACAACTTTCTAAGTTAGGATTTCCCAAATAATTCAAAGAAGTAGTAACAACTAAAGGAATATTTTCCTCATACCATAATCTATGAGAGTTTGCTTCATCTCTCAATCCCTTAGTACGCTTTTGAATCTTCCTCTCCATTCCATCAAACTGTGATCTAAATCTCTATTATTCATATTATAAAACTCATCAAATATCACATCTCTACTCACCATGAATTTGATTGTATCTTGTGCAAGCAAACAATACCCCTTTTTTATTTTTAGAATACCTAATAAAAACACATTTTATACTTCGAGGTTCCAACTTAGTTTGATATTTAATAATACTAAATCATAGCAAGTACACCCAAAAATATTGAAGTGTTTAATCATTGAATTGAACCTATTTCAAGCCTCATATGGATTTTTTCCAAAAAGTGTATCTGTATTAGATATATTCCTTAAACACATTGCAGTACCAATGGTTTCTGCCCAAAAAGTTTCATCGAGCTATTTGTAAGACAACATAGCTTTATTTGTTCCTTCCAGATTCCTGTTCATTCACTTAGAAACTCCATTATACTATAGAGTATAAGAGTTAATATATTATTATTTGATTCCATGATCTCAACAATAGTCACAAAATTAATTTAAAGTGTATTCAACTCCATTATTTGAATGCAGAGTAATAGCTAATTTCAAATCTGTTTCATTTTTAACTAATTTTAACCACTCAAAAACCATAGTGAAAACATTTGATTTATTCTTCATGAAAAATACCCAAGTCATCTTAGAAATATAATAATTGAACAACACAAAATACTTGCATCATCTAATGTATGGATTTTTCATCTCATAAACATTATTGTGAACTGACTATAAACACTTGAAAGCTCTCCAAGAAAAATCCTTAGGAAAAATTTCCTTGTTTTGTTTGCCTAAAACACTATATAATTCACAAATAATGTTATCTATGTGAAAATTAGAAAAACCATTCACCATGTTAAACCTCTATAATTCCACAAAACAATGAACATTTAAATGTCTATAATACAGGTGTGACAAACACTTATAGACATTGTACATATTTCAACCACTGTTGCCAGTTCCACTATAGGAGGAATTAATTTTTAATGTAAACAAATGAAGTTCCCATCTTCATATCATGTATAGACTATTTTATATCCTTATTTAATAGAGTTAATGTAAATGGGGCCATTTTTAAAATAGTTTGATAGCCTTTCTTTTTAATTATGACCAAAGAAAGAAAATGTTTCTACAAAGTGGGAACATACCAAACATTCTGCAAATATTTGATAGAGCCATCAAGTAGAAGAATTCAAATAGATCTAATTGTATGTGGAATATGAATAGACTTGTCAACCAAAGAGACTTGAGAGAGACTTCTTTTTTAATTCTAAAATAAGTCTCTCTTGAATGTCATATGCATTTTTCCCCTGTATCTAATAGCCAAGCATCTATAAACTTGTTTCTAGTCTCAAACTCCATATAAGCAATGTTACCTACAATTGTAAATATTGATCCATTAGTAACATTCCCTGATTCATCATAGTCATGTTATACATAATGAGGAGAGTCATAATTATTCACTTTATATGGTATGTGAGTTTTATAAAAAATAATATTGCATTGATATACAATGTGACCATATTTACTACACATATAACACTGAATATCTGATCTTCCTCTACCTCTGCCCCTATATGGACTTTGACCTCAACCTCTATCACTCATTTCATTAGAATTACAATGGATACATTATTGATTAGGATTACTATTTTGATTTTGATATTATCCTCTTATTCTATTTTGAAATATTCCTCCCTTGTAATCTCTACCCCCTCTATAAAATTTGTCCTCTATAACTCTATTAACTAGAATGTGAAGAATTAGGATTTGACTCGATAATATGGGTTTCCTCTATTTTCTTAGCTTTCCTAGGTAGAGATAGATTATGTTAAATAAGTAATATAATGATCTTTTCTAAAGTGATCCCTATGATCTTATTAGAAATATAAAGCATCTCAATAAAGATTATGTAAGACCTAGGTAATCTTTTCAATGCAACAATCACAATGAGATCATCATCAAGTGTTTCAAAACCAATCTTAGTATATTTAATAGTAATGTTTTTAAACATAAATATATACTCTCCCATATCCCCATATTCTTATGAGGATAAATTAAATAATTGTATATAAATATCTATTTTTTTATGTTTTATCTTTTTGTCATACAAATCATAAAGAGTTTTCCATGAAGTATAGTTATGAGGAGAGTTCTCAACTCAATATAATTATCCCTAATACAAAAATAATTAATTAAGACTAAGGCTTTAGAATCATGCAAATTTAAAATATCAAGCTTATCCTAAGTAATAGAAAATGCACAATTTTCTAATTTTACATCCCACAATTCATTAAATTTCAATGATGTTTTCATTAGTGTTTCCACTCAACGTAATTTGAAATCATTAAACGATCTTTATCAGAAAATATGTTTTGTATTTTAAAATTTTTAAAATTAAAATAAATAGAAAAATGAAAATCTGACACACCTACATAATTCAAAATAATACTTGCACAAAAAATACGTCTACAGAGTTTTGCACTTAACCTCCACATAAAGCATGTAGAATATTTTTGATGGATTTTGCATTTAACCACAAAAAATAAAATAAAAAATAGACCCTTATTTCCTCAATATTACACCATTTTCACTCTTTTATGTTCACCATACAACTTTAAAAAAAAATTCTAAAAATATTCCTTTTGAAAAAGAAAAAGCAACTTTGAATCAAAAAGAAAATTTGATTAAAAAGATGTTTTGAAGGTATTGGAGCCTTCCACATCCCACTTGTTCAAAAAGAAAATTTGATTAAAAAAATGTTTCTAAAAAAATTAACCTTCACCACTTTCTCTACAAGCTTCAATGAAATATATAAATAAGATATTATATTTAAACTGCTATTTTCCTATGTTTACAAATAAAAAAATTACTTCACATGTTCTTATTTACTAACACGTGAATATTGATTTGAATAGTGTTTCTTCACTTAGAGGGGCATCAATCCGCAATATTGTGTGCGCTAAACTGGTGTCGCTTCATAATAGTTTGAAGGAGCTGCACGGCTACAATGGAAGACGCAAGGAAAGGCTGGAACTGACGCTCCGGCCTTTCCGAGAGAGCGATTTGGACGATTTCTACGGGTGGGCAGGAGACGATGCAGTGAATCGCTTCATGATGTGGGATGCGAGCGGAAGCTGTGACGCGAGCGGTGGAAGAGGGCTTCGCACAGCTGCCGAGTCTTAGACGCATCGAAGCGCTGGTGCTGCCCGAGAATCTCCATTCGCAGAGGGTTCTCGACAAAGCCGGATTTACCAAAGAGTGTCTCCTTCGACGTTATATTCAAATGCACGGCAACGTCCGAGACTGTATTCTCTACAGTTATGTTTTACCGGCTCCGTCATCTACCACTTAAACTAGCTAGTGCCCACTGTTATATAGTATCTCCATCACACCCAAAAATAACGACACAAGCATGGCATCAATCCGCAACATTGTGTGCGATAAGATGATGTTATATAGTATCCAATGTACCTACTAATCCGTATCTCGTTTCCAATCACAAATGTTTCACTGTTATTGATAATATTATTATAGTTTCGTTAAAAGAGAAATTAATTTGGTCCAAAAATTCAAACCTTTGTAGAAGGTAAGCTATATATTTGAAGCACAATAAAATAATATTTTATAGATCTTTAAAATATTATTATTATTATTATTATTATTATTATTATTATTAACTTTGTTTCATAGTTGGTATTCAATGGTGATTAAACTTGACGCATATGTCAATCCATTATAAACCTTGTTTTATAATGGTTTTCTAAACATGAGAGATAGAATATTATTACTATAATTAACATGAATTTACGAAAAAAAAATATTTTTTATTATTAAATTATTTTAAAAAAAATTCAATAAAAAATAATTGAGTTATAAAGTGTGCTCATAATTAATAACCAAACAAGTGGTCTCATTCTATATATATACATGTGATAAACCTTTAAATATATATACATGTTCTTATTTACTAACACGTGAATATTTTTATGGTATGATATTTTCAAAAAGAATAAATTTTACACATAGAGTCTTACTTCACTTTTAACATCTCCTCAAATTCTTATTAAAAAAATTTTACACATAGAGTATTAAAGCTCTTTTAATTTTTTTTTTATTTTTTATTTTTTATTGTTTTGATTGTCTAAAGATAAAAAAATTATATATATATATATATATTAAATTTGAAATGAATATTCATATCTTTATTTTAAACCATGGTAAAAAAGATTCTTAAACAAAATTTATGGAAATATTTAAAATTGCAATGTAAATGTAAATTTGAAATAACAATTCTTACTCTCTTTGAATATTTTTTACAAGCCTTATTTTTTCACCGTGTTTTTTTAAATCACTTGTCTTTCTCTTCAAAACCATGTACTTCTCTTTACAACCACCTTCACGAGGCTCTAATACCATTGATCACATTAAACCTCTCTTAAAATAAAACATTTAAGTTGAATCTAGTGTCTACAAGAAGCAGATCACAAGTATTTTATTAATTAAACAAAACCAAGTACAAGTGGGTGCCACCATACCATTAACCCACATTATAGAAAATATCACTAATATATAGTTTTACCATGATCGGTAAAATCACCACCAAAAAATATAATCTCTTTAATTTCCTATGAGATACCAACCCAAACAACTAATTACATGTTTACTTTAATAATATAAAGTAAACTTGATTTGTTCAAGGGAATGTCTTTTAAAAATATGCATGCCCCTTTACAATATTAATTTATTAACCATATTAACCTAAGCTAACATTAAGACTTATGATCAAAGTCCTAACAAATTATAAATCATAAGAAGGGCTTTAGGTAAAGCAGTGCAAGTAAGCTTAGTATAACCATGCATGAACCTTCCTAGTATAAGCATACTAAATATAATGTGAATTTACTTCTATACATTTGCACTAACAAATCTATAAGTTCAACAATGAAATGCCTTTTAAATGTACTGAGTTTGTATTTTACATTCTAAGAAAAAGAATAAAAATTAACTGTTAAAAGATTAAATATTTAACCACATATGTCACAGACAATACACAAACTATTTTTCAATGGCATGTTTTTCAATTAATTAAACAACATGAGAAAAGAGAAAAAAAAAAATTTGTTTGCTTTTATTTCTTATAAAATTTTATATATACTTTAAAGATGAGTGTTATATGTTTTTAAATGCTTTTTTTTCATATCT
Source organism: Torreya grandis (assembly GCA_037957365.1). Taxonomy (NCBI): domain Eukaryota; kingdom Viridiplantae; phylum Streptophyta; class Pinopsida; order Cupressales; family Taxaceae; genus Torreya; species Torreya grandis. The sequence goes on along the minus strand of JARHVA010000892.1, from coordinate 2,164,140 downwards.
TGAAAATGTATTTGCTCGACTTAAAAAAAATGGTCACTTTCTATGCTCAAATGCCTCCATTTTTAATTCATATGATCAATGTTACTATCATTATTTTTACAATTTGCTTGAAAACCAATAACATCTAATTCAAGCATATAATATTGTTTTATCAAATTCAATATAAAAATTAGAAATTTGTATTTTAGAATTCAATGTGCCAATTCATGAATTACACTATACTACATTGGGATTGTACTGATCTCTATTAATAAAACTTACGTGTATTCCATTTAATCTTGTTATTGTGTTTTTTATACCTTATTTGTATTGTATTAGTAATTGCATTGGGTCATTTATAGATTGAATTAAACATCTACTTTACATAATTACATCTATTTTTTTTTGCATTGTATCTAATTTTCTTGTGGAATTTACTATAAAAACTGCATTCATATTGCAACACCACATAATGTCAATTTATTAAAAAAATTTCAATCTTGCTTAAGTATCAATTTCATACTATTTAGTGAACTCTACATAATTAAGCTTTAGTTTTTCACTAGTTTTAGCTCCCCTATTTATAATGCATTAAATCTCAATTACATAGTCCTTTGCACCCTATTTAGTGAACTCTACATAATTAAGCTTTAGTTTTTCACTAGTTTTAGCTCCCCTATTTATAATGCATTAAATCTCAATTACATAGTCCTTTGCACCCTAAATCTGTAATGCATCATTTTTTATTCTTGTGTTGGATTTAGATAATGTATTTGCATCACACAAGGCAAGTTTTATATTTGATGGCAGATTTTGAGTGGCTTGTAGTCAAGGTGTATGTATTGAATATATACTATTTTTATCAGGGTTTTAGTTCTCCAATAACCTTGTAGCTGGATATTTATATTGTGTACATCTTTAAATTAATTAATGACTAAGTTTTTTGTGTTTTAAATTTTTTTGTAAAAAACCATGTCCATTGCAAATACCAAACAAGGTAAAATAAGTTAGACTAAAGATAAAAAAAAATAACCATGGATCACATTTACAAGCCCAATACAACAACTACAAAGCATTTTTGGGAAATCATTTTTTTGGCAAATATTTCAAATAGCAGGGTAAAATTTGATAAGGTATAAAAGAAAGACAACATGTAGCAAGTCATATAAGTATTTGTTACAAACATAGATACTAATACATATATTTGACCATGTTATTATGTTGATTCTATGGACATAAAAAAGGTTATTTTATTTATAAAACATTGTAGGTGAAACATTACATCTATGCATAACAAACTCCATCTTTCTAAAGAAATAATGAAAATACATGATCGTATGCATAATGGGAAAACACATAACTTCCATAGACAAATGGATAAACTACAATCTATGTTTATAATGTCTACTATCATCCATATTTTAAATTAAGAAAGTGATACACATATAACCTCCCTATGACATATAATTTTGTGAGAAAAGTTGGCATGAGCATATATGCTCTCAAGAAAAAATAAATTCCTACAACTTCAAAATTTACATATTTTTTTGTTAGCAAAACATTCATTGTGAAACTACCACTTGATAAATATCCAATTCTAAACTCTAACCAATACCAATACCATGTGATGCAAGAAAATTTGTTAAATGACCCAAAAAACCAATGACTACATTTATAAAATATGCACGAACATAAAATAAATACATGCACACTACCTATGTCGAGGCACATTACCACAAACATGACATGACTAACCTATATAATACAAACTCAATAGGAAAATTTAATGCTAACTTGCATTAACATAGATGGTGGAGGATATCAATTTTGAATTAGATTTTTTATTAGTTAAACCATTAAGTTTGGGAAAATTTTCCATCCATCGTGCCCACTTTGGTTACAACAAAAAACATATTTTTTAATCAACTGGGAACTAATCTCATAAAACTATAAAAAATATTTATGCAGATCAGAGAATGATAAATGAGAATTTATTTTCAAATGTCTTAGTTGATAAAATAATAGTGAATTGCCAAAAATGGACCTAACCAGTTATGCTAGGGCATGTTTGCATTTGGTAGTTTGGTTTAAATTATATTTAATACACCTAACCAGGTCATGTTGATGTTTTGAATATCTCCACACACACACATAAAGTATTCAACTTCAAATATAATCCATATCCATTGACACTTAAATATCATAAAAATAGTACACGTACAATCCATACACCTTGACTACAAGGTAATCGATATCTATCATCAAATGTAAAACTTAAGAAAAACTCAAATGAACATCATAATCAAATTTAAAAAGCACTAAAAAAACATATAAACAATGTATGTAATTTTTGCAAATTTAGCTTCATGATTCTCTCATATTGACACCAAATATGAAAGCTTAGAAGGAAATCGAAAATCAGATCTATAAGTGAAACATTGCAAGTGAATCCAAAGACACAAAAATAAAAATACAAACATAAGACACACACACTTCAATTGTAAGGCACTCTAAAACATCATAAAACCTAATGTAATCATGGTAAGGGGGTCCAATGATGGATTGAATTTAATACCATATTTCTTGGATTAACACCTACCCATGGACACATTTTTAAGCACCTTACTTAAAATTGACACAATTTAAAACACATTTTTTATGGAATTTACCAAACTATAATAGATAATTAAATACTTACTCATGCACACTCTTACTCACACATTCACACATGACTTGATAGGATTATTACATTAAATGAATATGAATTAATCCTGCACATAGCCCCTTCTAGACTAAAACATTCTCTCTATTTTGTTCTTGGAGGACTTAATCCCTTGAACTCTCTTTTTCTCACCTCTTCTTGGAGCTGAATTCATATCTATGACTCTTCGTGGATATTTCACTTGATAATTCAAATCTCATCAAACATTATTTAACATTTTTTAGTGTCTCTTCACCTTCCTTGGCATCTTGTGAACACTCAATATTTGACTATTTTTCATTCTGGTTTGTTACATTATTTTTACATTCCACATGGTTGAACTCATTGCTTTATGCATTATAACATTCTGAAACCATCATGGCAATTTAAAATACACCATTGTATGCAGATTAGAAATTTAAAAAATATTAGGGTGGTTTTAAAACTTCCATTAATTCTTACAAAAAAATTGCTTAGTGCACATTGAGAGTTTCATCAATGCACACAATTTGCTAACTTTCAAAAGCCACAACATTTGCATACAAACTTGAAACAAGATGATTTTTTTTGAAAGTTAAAATTTGTTCAAGGGAATCCAAATATGGAATCACATTTAGGTTTTTGTAAGTATTTGATTCCATTTTTTACTCCTCCCTATAATCTATCCGTTTTATCCCTTCATTGCACACATCCACTTCTAAGATTGTACCAATGAGTGAGAAACTCAACCAACTCATTTGGAACTATGTAACTTATTGAAAATAATACTAATTTGATGTAATTGATGCCACTAAAGTGATGGAGTAATTATTTTTTGCTTAGATCATATTTAGCATGAAAAAACAACAAATAATCTAATAAGACCACTTGAACACACAACTACTATTCTGGTTGATGTAAGGTTGTTTGTATACCTTGGATGCTCCTACATAAGACACCTAAGATAATTAAAATGTGAGATCCTACTCACATGCATGGAATAAGTGGAAAACCACTCTTTTGGCCTTTGATATTGATGGCCATGGTCCCCCCTTCTGACACATTAGATACTTCAGTTGATTATCATAATTTTTCTTCCATTTCTAGCTTCTTTCTAGCTTTAAATATTTCTTCTTCTGCTTATCTATACTCTTTATTTCCTCCTTTTTGGGATCATAAACACCATATCCCATCCACATCCACTAAAGGCTTATTTTCATTTTACCCACTATTTGATCATAATCTATCCACATCAACCCAATGGTTCTTTACTTCCTTTTCCATCTTATATGGGTTAAAGCCAACCTACATCCGACTACCTCCACCAAGATGCTAATTATTGTATCTTAATTTATTTTATGGGATTATACCCACTACCTTCCAACCACCTCCAATTATATTTATTTCTCTTTCTCCACTCTCTTACATGTTTTTTCTCACCTCTATCTATCCACCACCACTAAATGTCATCACCACTCTCACTGCTCCAACCTACATTGGCTTTGATCAAACCACATCCAACTAAGTTCAAATATTATCTTATCTCTAATGAATCATGTGACTCATACTTTACTTATTCCTTCATAGCTTGATTTTAAACTAGATTAACATACCTTTGGGCATCCAAAGGATCACCCATAGTTTCCATTTCTATTTCTAAGATAGTCCTCGTATCATCTTCTCTTGTCCACATTTTTATGCCTAAAAACTCTACTACCTCTATTTTAATATCAAACTCTTATCAAATTTTATTCTTCAATATATCTTAAAAAATATTATCCATATCTTTATGGAATGTTGTCCCACCTATCCTCTCATCATCCTCTTCATTTTCTTTACCATGTGTTTCTAATGCTTATAGAAACATCTATTCAATCACATCATATTCCAATAATACACATGTTTGGGGTGATAAAAACTTAGATGCTCCACCTCATCCTTGTTTTCTTCCATTCTCATCCTCTTTACATAATCTCTAGGTTAGTTGATATCTCTTTTAATCATGCCATTTGACATAACATCCATGCCATGTGCAAATAATATTTCACTTATATTTTACATACGAAAGTAATGCATACCTTGACTCATAAGAGTCTCTTTTCCAACATATATGTGGGATGATCCCATATACGCAACACCACTTTCCTCCTTCAATGTCCATGGTAGAAACATATCCACCATCTCTATGCTATTATTTTCCTCTATGTCACAAGAGTGACATTATTCATCTTTCCTTGTCCAAATTATCTTTGGATCAACCTCTATCACTAAGTTCTAAATTTTTCTTTATATCATTTAACTCTTTATCCATTTCTTGAGATTTAGATTTAATGTTTGCTTTCTCTATCCACTGTTGTCCAATTGAAAATGTCTTCCTCCTCTTTCTAAACTCTTTCATTATTTTTTATGAGAGTTTTCTCTCCTACCTCTAATTGCTACAAATGAATTATAACTTGTTCCACCTTTTCTCTTTGTCTCTCATACATGTGAACATGATGGACTAAACAACAATTTTTCCTCTCATTTATCATTTTTTTCATTTTTGTAACCGCACATAGATCAAACATATTAAGGAAATCAAGAGTTCCCATAAACACTTCTTCAACCTATTCATCATATGCCTCATTGACATGTTGTCCATACCTTTTCCATTACTTGTATTCTCAACATAAATTGTGCTCACATGATGGAATATTAAAGGTCCATTATCATCAAACTCTATTGATGTCCTCTCCCCATTATTAACTTGACTCGCTACGCCTTCATCATGTAGGTGATCTTCAACTATGCTCTCCTCATGTACATTCACTTGCACTTCATCCAATTGTATTGTTTCCTTCATGAAAACCTAAAACTCTTCTTATTTATCCTCTTTATTCAATTGTATTATATTATTCAAAGAAACATGTATCTTTTATTGGTTTTACTCAACCTTATTCCCTATAAAAGATAAAACAAATGCATTTACCCTATTCACAAAGGATAATTTTGCCTCTTCCCATGTATGGGATACCTAAACACTTACCTATCATCCCTTAATGGGTATCCTTCTTTTGATGAACAATCTATCACCTCCACATACTCTTCCATGAGGATTCCTTTCTTTATGGGCTGCTCACATCTCTCTTTTCTTTATGTTTTTGAAAATAGATTTGGGATTCTCACATGGAAACCATACACTCTTATTGTCTCTCAAAATTATATTATTCTCTTCTCTATCAAGCAGAACTTGGTAGTGCATTATTTTATTATAAATAATTGAGTTAATAAAATAAAGGAGTTATTGTACTAGGTTTTTTAGTTAAAAGGATTTTGCTAGGTGAAATCATGTGTACTATGTAATCTTGTGTGTATGTCATTTTTGGTATTTTGTTAACTTAAGGATTCTATTAATATTGCTTCTCTAATTTTAGTTTATCATATCTCTTTTTATCTTCTTCTTCAACCCTTCTACTTAAAATTTTGGGTACACAGTATGACCCATCAAATCGACAACCATATATTCCCAAATTCTAACCTTATTATTTCCTCTTATCCACCTCTTCTCTTGGATATATCTCCAATGCACATAGCAAAAATATCACACAACTTCTCAACCTTTACCCTCTCAAGGTCTTCAATACACTTCTCTGAAAAAAAAATCTAACTTCGCCATCCATTTCATGAGCTTATCTAGGCTCTCTTTACAACAAAAAAATAACATTGTTAGTGGGCTTACCTTTTTATTTCACATTGACCTCTGCTAGTCTGTTTTATTTACTTTATTTTCCTCTCTCCAAGACATCCATTTTTTATTGTAGGGATATCAACATCTCCAAAATTTCTTCTTATTTACTCACAGTTGCAACTTATTCATTTTTTATAATCTCCATCTCATCTAATATTTTTTATATTCCCTTCAACATGTTTATCAAATATTCTACTCGTGTTTTTCCTCCTTTGTATGCCACATATTTTCCAAAAATAGGCTTCTCTTTCATAACTTGGAATACACTCAAATAAGAGCCTCCATAACTTTCTCCACACTTTAAGGTCTTTACTCACACCTAAAACAAACCTATCATTTCTCTTATGCAAGCTTCTCTTTCATAACTTGCAACTAACTGAAGTCGACTTCTCTTTCACAACATGTAATAGACTTATACAAGAGTTTCTGAAAAACACAAGCCAACAAGAAAGGACCTTTATCTAACACTAATTGATGTAATCATGGTAAGGGGGTCTAATGAATGATTTCCATTAATACCATACTATTTAGATTAACATTCACCCATGGACATGCTTATAAGCACCTTTCTCAGACTTGACACACTTCAACACACATTATATTGAATTCATTGAATTGTTTAGAGAATTGAATGCATAATAATGCACATTATCACTCACACACTCACACATTCCTTAATAGTATTATTACATTAAATGGAGATGAATTGATCGTACACAGTCCCTCTTGGATTGAAACATTCTCTTTGGTCTATTTATGAAAGACTCGACCCCTTAAATTCTCTCTTTCTCACCTCTTTTTAGAGCTAACTTCCATTCTGTGACTTTCTTTGGCTCTTTCAATCACTAATTTAAATATTATCTAAAAATTATCTTCATTATCAAGTGTCTCTTCATCTTATTTTGTGTCTTATAAATGTTCAAGATTCGAGTGTTTTTCATTCTTGATTGTTATTTTATTTTTATATTCCATGCAGTCAAAACCATCGATTTATGCAAACTAGTAGTTGTGAAACCACCATTATATGTATACTAATGGTTTTGAAACCAATGGGTTTATTTAAAAACTACCACTTAGTGTAAACTAGAGGTTTCATCACTATGCAAAGTCTACCAACTTTTGGAAGCCATAAATTTTATGTAGGGAGTCAAAATGAGATGATGTTTTTGAAAGAACATAAATTTTTTAGGGGAATAAAAATATGAAATCACATTTAGGTTTATGGAATTACTTGATGATAGTTTATTATCTACCCCATAAACTATCCATTTTATCCCTTTAATATATGCAACCACTTCCTAGATTGTATCGATGATTGAGAAATTGAACCAACTTGCTTGAAAACATGTAAGTTTTTGAAAGTAATCATTATTTGATGTACTTGATGCCTCTAAAGTGATAGAATATTTATTATTCTCTTGTATCCTCTTCACCATGCTAAAATAACAAATAAACTAACAAGATGACACAAGCACACAACTTTTGGTGTTGGTTGATACAAGATTTCATGTACACCTTGGATGATCCTGCATCAAAACCCAAAACCTTACAAGGAAAAACTACAATAAGAATCTAGTATTATACAAAATTTATTCATGAATCTTATTTATGTTATCACCATAGGTTTTTGAAGTTTCAAAACAATAAAAACTCTCTCTTTAATTAAATTTAAAAATAAACTATGAAAGCTATATAAATTTGAAGTATACATATTCATTACTAGAAAAACATTCTTTGCAAAAGGGTATAAAATAATAATCAATTTCAAAACCTCGACCAAAAAAAGAAAGAAAAAGACAAAAAAATACAAATATAATATATTTAATACACACACACACACACATCTACACTTCACTAAAAATATGGGAAATTTACTTTAACTTGAATTTCAAGATGTAGATAACTAGATTCTATGTTGAAAAGGACCACTAAAATGCCATAACAATGTAACCCAAATCTATGTATAGTGAAACTACAACATACATCCATCATGGCTTGGACTGACCAACTGATTTCAATACAATCCAAATCAAACTATAAAATAAAAACATGAGGCAAGAATAACCAATCAAAGACTTTTATAGCCCATTAGTATTAAAAAATAATAAATTAAATGATGCCAAACAATGCATAATTGGGAAACCTTTCTAATAAAATCCACAAATTATAAAAAGAACTTCTTGTAAACACAAACACCAATCCATACACCTGAACATGTTCTTTCACTATTAATCAAGCCATTTTTTTAATAGAATGTTGTAGAGGCATTTTATTTGGCCATTTTAAAATTAGATTAAGTTTCAACTTCAACTGTTCAAAAAACTTGTACTTTAAAGCTCTACTCAAAATTTGGCCAACCTTGTATTTGGTATATTTAAATTAGTAAATATACTTAAAAAGGATTAATGAATACAAAACAAATAAATTCATATCACCTATGTGATGTAGAGGGAGAGAGTTTGAACAATCAAAAGACAAGTTTCTTCTTTACGCCTAGTCTCCTAGTAGCCCTTCTTTAGCACAAAACTTGTAGGTTTATATAATACAAATGGATTTAATACAAAATAAAAATATTTATGAGTACCCTTTATTCATTTAAAACTTCACACAAAGTTACAAGTCAAGACTCTTAAGGGAAGTCCTCAAATTCACAAAACCTTCCTATAATTAGGTCTCCATTAGGCCTAGTTCAAAATTACTTCTCAGTTTATGTACTGTACAATATAGTATGATTATAAAACCATATGAATATTATAGATAAAACTAAATCACATTATATTCCATATTTTTGATAATTTTGACTCAAAGAAACAAAAGTTATTCAACTTTCAATTTTAAAACCTTAGTTTGGGGTTTCTCAGTCTTGTAGGTACTCGAGAGGCTATAAAATTAACTAATTTGAATCTTAATCACTTTAAAATGATTTTGAGGGGGATTTTAGGGTTTTTTATACTTTACCTATATATCCTAATAATTTTCATGCTTTTAATAATCGCCACAAGTCTCCAACATACACATTTATAGAAATTTGGGTGCTTCATCTAAAATGTGTCAAAACAGAACTTCCTAAAGCTTGTATTTTGTAACTTTAACTTGTAGATTAGAAGAAATAACCCAATACATTCAAATCAAACAAGAAAATAATATGGATTACCTACCAATAATCTCTATAATTATACATGTACCCTCTAAAACATTCTTTCATTCATTTGTGTAATTTCACATACAATAGTCATACATAGAATTCTATAGAACAGACATTTTTCTTGAAATTTTGATATTTTATTACTCTATATTCAAATGATCATATCACACTAAATTTCACCTAAACCAATGAATATATCTTGTAAATTATACACCATTTTTATTACAAAAAGCTCTCTAACTAACTAACTAACTATTCCCTCCAAACACATACCAATTCTTGACCTCAACTTTGGTTTTCTTAACCAAGCTTAAGGCATAGTAAAATTTTATAAAGGGGTAAATAACATTTCAATAACATACTTAGGTATCCGATACACTTTTCCAAATAAAACCATATCTAATATAACTTGAGAAGTCATTGAAACTCTTAGGAAATTTTGAATTTTCAAAAGGATCCATTTTGGTGGGAAAGTACTAAATGAGATCAAATTCAAATTTGGTACAAACATAATACCTATAACCTATGAAACTCACTATATTAGACATACTAACATATACTAAGACATAAAATTGGTTACAAAAAGGTTACTCCTGCATCATACTCCCTAGGAACATAATTTTGAGTCATGAACTCTTATTCATGAGGTCTTCAAGAGTACCTCCATGCTTGATGATGTCTACTTCAGTCATCCAAGTGTCATACTCTAAAGGATTATTTTTACACTTCACCAAATATTGTTAATACTCCTTGTCTCTGGTTCTCTTTCTAAATTTCTTGTCCAAGATGAATTCAAGTTCTTCTTTCTTGGCTTGTAGTCACTGATTTGCCCATTCTTGGACTCTCATTTCTTCATTTATAGCTATTTGAACACTATCATCTCCTTATTTGAATGGATACAAGTATAAAACATTAAAAATGGGAGATATTCCCACACCATGATCTAAAGCTATTTCATAGGCATTGTTGGAGAACATCCTAATGACCTTATAAGGGCCAATTTTATTCATTTTCAGTTTATTATACTCACCTTTTGGAAACCTTTTCTTCTTAAAATGAGATAACACCATGTCCCCAACCTAAAAATTAACTTATCTCCTCCTAATATCTACATGTTTCTTATATTTTTTCACACTCAACTCTAGTTTCTTCTTAACTTACTCATGCATCTCTTGCATAGCAATAGTAAACTCTTTGCCCTCAATAGTTATTTTCTCCATCATAGCTAGGTCTCTTTACTCAAATACTCCTATTGGGTTCATACCATATACAAATTGAAATGGAATAATTCTTGTGCTTCTATTAGGTGAGTTATTTTAGGCAAATTTTGGTTGTGATAAGACTAAATCCCACTATTTAGGACTATCTCTTGTTAGACACCTTAACAAATTACCCAAACTCATATTAACCACCTTAGTTGTTCATCAGTTTGAGGGTGGTATGCTAAGCTAAAGTTCAAGTTTGTTCCCAATTTATTTTATAGGTTCCTCCATAAGTTCCCCAAAAATCTAGTGTCTTTATCTGAGATAATACTCATTGGAATCCCATGTAATCTAACCACCTCTTTGAAAAATAAGTTAGCCACATGAGTAACATCATTAGTTATTTTACATGGTATGAAATGAGCCATTTTTGAAAACCTATCCACTACTACAAAAATGGAGTCATTCACTCTTTGAGTTATTGGTAACCCCATTATGAAATCCATGCTAATGGAGTCCTAAGGTTTATTTGGAATAGGTAAGGGTTGATAAATACCTACATTAACACTCTTTCCTTTGGCAAATTGACATAATTTACATCTTTTTCTAAATTTCCTTACTTATGTTTGTATTTTAGGCCAATGATAGTGACTAATTAGTTGAGCTAAAGTCTTGTCAAGGACAAAATGACCTAATAAACTCCCATAATGCTTCTCCTTGATCATATTCTCTCTCATCTAAATCCTTGGCACATAAAGATGAATTCGCTTAAACAACAAACCATCATGTAATATATACTCCATCCAAATCTCTCTATTCCTAGTAGTTGGATACTTGCAAGACTCATATGCTTCTTGGAAGTCTAGAGCAATTTCATACAAATCTTTGAATGCCTCTATTACCATACTTTCAATATGAATTTGTCTTACGAGTAAATCCCTTTTGCTTAAGACAACTGATACCTTATTACTTTGACACCTTTTTTTCTTGATGACAAAAGTGAAGTTTTGAAAATAATCCACCCACTTCATATGACTTTGAATTAGTTTGGGATGATTGGTTATGAACTGGAGTGAATGATTGTCTATGAATATGACAAACTCCTTTGGTATTAGATAGTGTATCCACTTTCTTAAGGCTTTAATCATAGCATACAAATCTAAATCTTAGGCATAATAATTTTAATTTACCTCATTTAACTTCTCATTGAATTATGTTATAGGTCTACCTTATTGACTTAGGACAACTCTAATGGACACCCCACTTGCATCACACTCAACTTGAAAAACCTTATTGAAATTAGGAAGTGCTAACATAGGTTGCTATGTAATTATTTTATTCAAAAATTGAAAATTATTCTTATCAAAATCAATCCATATAAATTTATTTTTATCCCCTCTAATGGTGTCAATGATGGGTGCAAAAATCCCACAATTTTTTTTGATAAACTTCTTATAAAGTCTTGTTAACCTATGGAAACTTCTCAACTCATAATTTGTCATGGGAGTTCAACAATCAATGATGTATTTCACCTTATGTTTATCCATCTTCAAGACACCTTGGGAAATCACAAACCCAAGATACACTAGCTCTATCTTCATAAACAAACACTTATTGAAGTTAATCAATAACCTCTCCTCTTACAACTTTTGCATCACCATTCTAAGGTGCTGAAGATGTTCTTTTCTTGGACTGTAAGTTAATATATCATCTAAATATACGATGACAAATTTACCAATGAAAAACTTTATGACTTCATTTATGAGTCTCATGAGTGTTATTGGGCCATTAGTGATACCAAATAACATAACAAGACATTCATATGGCCCCTCATTATGCTTAAAAATAGTCTTTTACTCATCTCCTTCCCTTATCCTTATTTGATGATAACCACTATTGAGATCAATCTTAGAGAAATAATTATAACCACTCAAATAATCCATTAAATCTTAAATTCTTAAAAGAGGGAATCTATACCTTATTATTATCTTATTGATTACTCTAGAGTCAGTGCACATTCTCTAATATCCCTCCTTTGGTACTAATACAACTGGTACTACACATGGGCTGAGGCTCTCTTTGATTAGTCCTTTATCCAAGAGGTCTTGTATTTGATTCTTAATTTTTGCATTCTCTTGAGGGGTCATCTTGTAGGAAACTTTATTGGGCAAAACTTACACCTGTTATAAAGTCAATATGATGGCTAATAATCCTAATAGGTGTCAGTTCATTGCGCAGTTCATCTACCATAATATCAACAAATTCTTCCAACATGTTTTGTACCTCTTGAGGAAGCTCATTGAACTTGGTGGATATTATATTAGTCCTTGGTTTGATTACCACTCCAAAACCCAACTCTTCCTCTTTCATAACATTCAAGAACTCCTTCTCACTCACCATCATAACACTTGCACCATTCCAGTGTTCATTTTCTTCTTCTTTTAGAGGCAATAACATGTGACTTATGACATCCTTTTCCACGGTGTAAACATTCTTCCTTCCATCATGAGTATTCTTTATATCATATTGTCAAGGCCTCACTAGGAGAACATGACACACATCCATTGGCATTATATCACATATAACCTTGTCTTTGTATTTTTCATTCTGAAAATCTACCCAACATTGTTCATTCATAAGAACTTGATGCCCTTTTTGAAGCCATGAGACCTTATATGGGGTTGGATGTGGCATTCTTTTCAAACCAAGGTTTTCTACCATCTCTACTAACACTAAATCATAATTACTACTTGAATCTATTACCAATTTATAACACTTAATTTTTAATTTGTAAGTTGTCTTGAATATTGTCTTTATTTGGGCAGGTTGTTTCTCCTTAGGTGGTTTTATCAATACCCTCATTATCATTAAGAATTCACCAAATTTTGATTCTTCTATGTAATATAGAGAACCCACACTTTCTTCTTCTACTTGGACTACTTAATTTCTACTTTCAGTCTTAGAGTTGTTACCTTGAGGTTCTTCTAGACACTTCCAAAACCTATAACCTACAAATTTGTTACATTTTAAACACTGACCTGTGAATCCAATAAATCCTCTTCCTCTTTGTGTGTATCCTCCTCTAAATTAAGGTCTCTTTCCTTTGAATCCACCTCTTGAAGTAGATGATTATTCTTGAGAGGTACTTGGTTCTTAATTTGTCCTTTGAAATGTACCTATTCCTCTTTGTTGGCTTATGCCTCTATAACTTCTGCCCCTACCCTATTTTGTTGAGTTTGCCTTATATTTAGTTTATTCTCTACCTTCAAAGCATATTGGTAGCATTCCTCAAGTATCCTTGGGATAACTAAGTTGAGTTCACCTTGAAGATTATACCTTAATCCATTAAGATATCTAGTAATCTTATCCACATCCTCTTCTACATGTCCTAATATGATTGTTATCCTGTATAACTCCTCAACATACTCCTTAACGTCCATCTTTTTTTGCTTCAAATTTTGCAATTTCTTGAAAATATTTGTATGATAGTCAACAAGGTATAAATTTATCCTTGAATATTGATACCATCCTGTCTCAATATTTTATCTTGGATTTTCCCTTCTTTTCCTTTCATCTTGTATGTAATCCCACTAAAGGGATACATGCCCCTTTAATTTTGTGAAAGTAAATTTAACCTTATTTTCCTCTAGTACATTCTCATAGTCAAAATATTTGTCTAACTCTGTAATCCAATCAATAAGTTATTCCCCATATAGACTGATTGCATATGTAGGAATATTTATCTTTAGTTTAGACCCTTGTCTCATCACTACTTTAAGTAGTCTATCAATTACTTCTTCCTCATGCTCTACATCTTCTTCTTCCTCCTTTGGAGCTCATGGTTCTTCTTCTCTGTCACTTATGTTCCTTGTTATAACTCCTCTTCTCTGATTAGACTCTACTGATATAATCCTTGCATCAAAACTTACCCTTTAATTTCTTAGCTCCTCTAAGATAACATCTCCCATCTAGATACCTACACTTTCACCTCCTCTTACGTTTCTTCTAGGTGGAATTTTGGCTTCTCAATCTAAATAACCAATAAACACTCAATTCTCTCTTGATATCAAAGAGTGTCACCTTTATTAAAGCCTCTTTTAGGTATAAAACCTACTTTGATACCAATTTGATGCAAAGGGAGAGAGTTTGCATAATCAAAAGACAAGTTTCTTCTTTAGGCCTAGTCTCCTAGTAGCCCTTCTTTAGCAAAAATCTTGTAGGCTTAGAAAATTCACAATTATTTCAAAAAAAATAAAACTATTTATGATTACCCTTTATTCCATTACATCTTCACACAAATTTTCAAGTCAAGACTTTCAATGGAAGTCCTCAAATTCATAAAACCTTACTCTAATTATATCTCCATTAGGCCTAGTTCAAAATCACTTCTTGGTTTTTGTACTATATGATCTAGTGTGCTTGTAAAACCTCATGAATACTATAGATCACACTAAGTTACATTAGATTCCAAATTTTTAAGAATTTTTACTATAGGAAATAAAAGTTATTCAAATTTCAATTTTAAAACCCTAGTTTGGGGTTTCTCAATCATGTAGGTACCTAAGAGGCTATAAAATGAGATAATTCAAATATTAATCACTTTCAAATGATTATGATGGTTTTTATGGTCTGTTCTACCTTACCTTAACCTCCCTAATAATTTTTAGGCTTTGAACAATTGCCACAAGTCTCCAACATACACATTTATAGAATTCTGGGTGCTTCCTCTTGACTTTATCAAAATAGAACTTCCAAAAGCTCGTATCTTGTAAATTTAACCTGTAAATTATAAGAAATAACCCAATATATTTAAATAAAACAAAAACATAATATTCATTACCTACCAAGAATATTTAGAATACCCCATGTACCCTCTAAAACATTCTTTCATTCATTTGTATAATTTCACATACAATAGTCATACACATAATTATGTAGAACATGCAGTGTTTCTTGAAATTTTAATTTTTTATTGATATATCTTCAAATTCTCATCTCACACTGACTTCCACCTATACCAATGAATCTCTCTTATAACTTATACCCCATTTTTATTACCAAAAGACTCTCTAACTAACTAACTATTCCCTTTAAACGCATACCAATTCTTGACCTCAACTTTGGTTGTGTCTTAACCAAGCTTAAGGCATAGTAAACATTACTAAAGGGGTAAATAACATTTAAAAAACATTCCTATGTCTCATAGACCATTTTCCAACTAAAACCATATCTAATATAACTTGAGAATTCAT
The DNA here is from genome assembly GCA_037957365.1 of Torreya grandis. NCBI lineage: Eukaryota > Viridiplantae > Streptophyta > Pinopsida > Cupressales > Taxaceae > Torreya > Torreya grandis. The sequence goes on along the minus strand of JARHVA010000892.1, from coordinate 2,148,155 downwards.
TGAATCTCTTAAGAAAATCTGATTTTTAAAAGGGATCCATTTTGGTGAGAAAGTACTAAATGAGATCAAATTCAAATTTGGTACTAAATTGGGACTTATAACCTATGGAAATAACTATCTTATACCTCCTAAAATATACTAAGACACAAAATTGGTTACAAAAAGTCTTCCTAGGTGATTTTCTTACATCACTATGTTAAGACACATTTAAATTACCATCATGAAATGGCTGAGTGCACCTAATGTAAACTAAAACAAACTATAAAATACAAACACAACTAGTCAAAACTATTCAAATATGTTTATGCAACATTATTATTTTTAATTATGCAGAATGGAAAGCTACAAGCAAGATTTCCAATAATCACCATTTACAAAGAATCATAATATAATCATGGTAAACATACGCACTAATTCATACACTTGATTATGTTCTTGCACTACCAACTTAAACACACACATGCACGCCCACATGCACATATTCATTAAGATAATATTTTTGGATGTAAAATGTTCTAGGGTAACATTAACTCCAAGCATAACAATACCTGCATCTATAGACTAACAATGAAATTACATGACCATCTTCACAACGGAAAACATGTATCCTCGATAGACAAATGTATAAACCACAATCTATGTTTACAATGACTAATATGATTTATACTTTTAGATTAAAAATATATATACATATAACCTTTCTTATCATATATAAATCTATAGAAAAACTTGGCATGAGTGTATATGTTTAGCACTGATATACATGGTATGATTTATTCAATACAAAGGTTTTAAAACCACTCATCCGAAAGTATAGTTTTATGAGGAAAATATATAATTAAAAAAATGTAATTTTACTAATGATTATGTAACAAAAGGAGATGCATGTTTTTTCGCACTATCACCATAATTTTTGTTTTTAAATAATGCATATTTACAATCAATGCATATGATTTTATTATGTTTCAAACAAATTATAATAACATAGAAACATGTGTCCATAGATATCAAACACAAATAAAATGGGAAAACAAAACATTACCAATCATGCCATATATGATCAAGTCTCATGGCTTTTCCTTTTACCTGCATAAGGGGTAAAAAGTATGCCAATAAACAACCATAAACATTGCTATTGAATTAGGAAAAAAACACAAAACTAGTATTTTCAATTCTTATAATTTGATATGTTTCTTGAAGTATCTAAAAATATTTGACAATAAAAAAATGGTAATAGGTTTTTACCAACCTAATTCTTTACTATAACTTCATTTCCTTGTTGTAAGACCCCTTAATTGAACTCAACTACCATAGGGTCCATTAAATCATTTATTTCAAATTCCACATGTTGCTTTATTCATCAAAGACATTTTTTTAAACACAAAAAGCCATAAGTAATCCAAAAAATATATTGAGTATTTTCTTATCAAACATGAACATGAAATCTTGCCCACACATAATATATTTAGACTCCATGATTATTTTCCTATAAATTACTGCAAAAAACATATTTTTTTAAAGTTCGTTTTAAAAATACTCGAATATGTGTCCACAACACACACACACACATGTTTTGCACATTGAAAAAAAAAGTTATCCACATTACATTTGAAAAATCTTTATAATAACACTTTTTTGTTTCTTTTTTCCCAAAAAATATAAGTAATACATATACAAATATGGAAAAAAATTAAAAAAAATTCAACATCTTAATATAACCAACAAATACAAAAAATGGAAAAAAAAATACTGAACACAACAATCAAATAAAAAATTCACCCCAAAAAACATATAAATAATGTATATACTTGTTTATAGTCTAGTCATAAATTCCCCTAGGTTTGCCTTAAAACCCAAAACCTAGGAAATAAAAAATATAAAACAAGTTTCAAAACCCAACATTATAAATAAATTCAAAGATACAATGAAAATAAAACTTAATAAATTCTAGAACCATGGGAAAACAAAAACACAACAAACATCTACTAAAAATATTGATTTTATTAATCTGTTACCACAAATTACATGGGTTCAAAACAATAAAAACCAAACTTTACAATTGAATTAAATATATATACATTGTAAACGTCCATTTATAAGCCATGCAAAACTTGATATCATAGAAAAAACTTAGGATAAAAACCTCCAACACCACTATCAAATTAAGAATGTACTAAAAAAACATATAAAAAAGTTATATACTTATCAGGAGTTTAACTACACAACCTCTCTATTTTTGCCATTAAACTCAAACCATGAAAAAATTAAAATACAAAATTAAATCCAAAAACCCTGTAATTCCAAAAAATTAAAAATACATAGCAACTAAAAAAATAAAAAACACTACAAACTATGGTGTTCAATCGAATTAAAAAAAAAAACTATGCAAGCCACATAACTTTGAAGTCTGCATATTAAATGGTTGAAAAACATTCCTTCGAAATAGGGCATATAAATAAAATTTGACTTCAAAATCTCCATACCCATGGTAAGAAAACACCATCATCTACATGAATAAAAAAATTCTAAACAAAAAATAAATATGACTTGAGAAAAGGAAATTATAGAACATAATCCAAGAACCCAACATTGCAATCAAATTCAAAAACATAGTGATAAAAAAAAAATGCGAGCAAACCTAAAATATAAAAGGTAAAACTACAAAAACTTCCACTTTTTTTTTTTCTCTTTATAGTTTATTCAACAAACTTGTCTATTTTATAATCATAGATTTTAAAAGCTCCAAAATACTAAAAAACCATGTCTTTAATTGAATTAAAAAAGATACTATGAAAACCATATACCTATAAAATCTACATGTCAATAAAAAAACATTTATTTAGAAAAAGACACCTCATAAAAATTGACTTCAAAACCTTGACATTTACATATACCAGTCAATGCATCAAATTCCCTTTTTTGACCCCAAGAAACACCATCGACAACATGAAAAAAATATTTTTGAACACAAAACAAAAAAACTTAGAAACAATAATAAAAACATAGGAAAAAATTAAAAAATTACCAGAAAATCCAAATCCTTGTGGGACAAAATTACAACAAAAATCCACTAAAAAAATGGTTTTCTACGTAATTTATCCAACACACTTGTCTATTTTCTTACTACAGATTGTAGAAGCTTCAAAACACTAAAAACCATTTTTAATTGAATTAAAAAACAAAGTACAAAAACTATATAGCTTTGAAATCAACATACTTGTGCCCAACAAAACTTCACTCTAAAAAAACCACACTCGATAAAAGTCAACTTCAAAACCTTGACAACTACGAATGCTAAGGGATGCAACACCTTCCTCTTCAATGGAAAAAATTAAGACCAAATGCATGAAGAAATTATTTTCAAACATTAAAAAAGTACACTAACAACACATATGCCAAAGTAAACCACCATTGATGTCATAATGCCCCAGGTCATCAATGTAGGTTTGCGTAAGTGTAAGAGGTGTAGGTCATCGATGGTTTTTCTTCTTTAACAAAATAAAATATTAACTTTAGGAAAAGTATTGAGTTTGGAAAAAAAATCATGTGTTGTCTTTTCATTGGCCATTAAAAATTTGTTATTTAAAATAATTAAAAAAAAACCTAATTAAAATAAAAAATAGATTGGCTAATCAAAAATGGGAAATAAACTTTGTCAAAAATGAAATTAAAATTTATTTTATACAAACTATAGAAAAATAATTAGGAATGTCACATGGTAACATATGATTAATTGCATAGATGAAAAGGACAATGTAGTCATTCCTATATACATGCCTTCAACAAGGTAATAAAATGACTATCCTCATTATGTCTATGACAACACAATAGAAAGTCATTCAAGGCATATCATGAAACTTAAAGATATTAGAACATTTTTTTCATTTCTATCATAGAAAAAAACTAAACAATAAGTAATCACTCAATAATTATCATTAATATCCTTCATCACAAAATTTTTATGAAAAAACTCAACCTTATTTCTAGTTTAAATCATTTAATAAATTGATTGAAAATTTGAACTTGGGCTTAAAACATGTTAAACATTTTTATCGCTCCATTCTTTACATTAATATCTTCGACACCTATAATAGGTAAATAAATTATTTTAAACAAATATTATTTCATGAATACAAATTTATTGTAGCTCATGTAACTAGAGAATCTAAAATTAACAATCCATTCACACAAAAAAGTGAATGCAAAAGTTAACATGTCAAAATAAGTGCATGAAAGGGTTGACATGTGATAGATAAGTAATTATTATCCATTTTATTGTTGTTTAATATTTGTAATTGGTTCCACCTTAGTTGGGTACCGGGTATCTATGTTTTTGAATGTCTCCTTAATGTCCTTCACTCCCTCCCCCCCTCGACAACCAAAAAAAGAAAAAGAAAAAGAAAAGAAAATGAAAAAGAAAAAGAAAATGAAAACTTACTTTCATGATGTTTAAGTTTTCCACAATACTTGTGCATGATTTTGAAGTATTTATTTTGCATTAATTTATAAAATCATCTTGATTATCATGTTAGTTATCATGCTTTTCATTCTTTGAGTTCTTGTCTTCTATTTATTTTATTTTATTTTAGTATAGTTCATTTTATCCTTAAAATTATTGTTTTGATTATTTGTGGTTTAGTGGTAAGTATCATATGCACAAACAACTAAAACATTGGCATAGTTTAGAATCAACATATATCAATTTAAAATAATACTTATACCTATAATTATGTTGAAAAAAAGAACAAACAAAAGAAGCAATTAACTAAGGTAAGCAATAGTAATGAAATGAAAAAGAATATAGGAATCTAACACATTTTATTGCTAAATTGAGTATCTAAAACTATATTTGGGTGATGTAGGTGATTGTACAGGTATGTGTCAAATCTAGTTGTCAATCTTTGAAAGGATGAATTCAGTGCTTCAAAGTAATTGATGAATTTTCCTTGGGTAGATTTGGTAGGCCAACAAATTAATACTAAATGTAACCACAAAATATGTTTTAAACTACCAAATCTATATTTTGTTTTGTTCTAGATTTTGGATTTTTTTGTGTAGGTGCACTGTTAAATTCCATACAATGTTGTGTGATCAAAATAAAAAAATGTTGGGTAAAATGTAGTTAATTTTCCTCTTTTCACTCCTTGACCTAATCCTTAAAAAAGATAAATGTGTGCAAATTTAGTTGACTCAGGCCACCCCTCATGGTGTCATAGCTACATATCTCACATGCTTGGAACCAGAGTCAATGTAGTTATGCTAGAAAAAGAAAACAATATTCATTAACATAATGATATAGAATATATAGCTACTAGATTAATTTGTGAGAGGGATGAACATCCTATTTATAGAAGATTAGAAAGCATAGAAAAAACTATAAATTTTTTTAGATAGGAATGATCTAGAAGAGAGAAGACTCTAGAAGATGGAAGAGTCTAGAGGAAGTGGATGGTCCTAGACGAATAAGATGGAACAATATAGAGAGACATGTAAAGGATAAAAAGTGTCCTACATAGAATAAACATTATTCCAACACTCCTCCATTATATTTATTTAGGTTATGAGTCTTGACAACTTGGCTTGATTAGGTACCCATTTACAAAACACAATATTTCACTTAAGGATTCATATGTACTTGAAAAGGAACATCCATAAGATGTAACATGTCTCTAAATTTGAAAAATTTAACTAGAGATAATGATTTAGTGAATATATTTGCAACTTTGTCTTCTATTCCACAAAACTTTAGCTCCACCACCTTTCCATCTATCAAGTCATGAATAAAGTGATAGTGTACCTCAATATGTTTTGATCTAGCATGAAATACATGATTTTTTTCCAACTTGATAGTGCTTTGATTTTCACAAAATATAGTAGTTGGATAATTTTGTGGTAGATGAACCTCCTCGAATAGTATTCTTAGCCACACAACTTCTTGAGATGCCTTTGAAGAACCAATGTATTCAGCCTCTATAAATGAGAGAGACACTGTAGCCTACTTCTTACTACTCCATGAGATTAGACCTAAACCAAGATGAAATACATATCTTGATGTTGATTTTATGTGATCTACATCATGTGCATGATCTAAATCTATATAGCCCAGTAAGGTGGGTTTACCTCCTTTTTTATGTTAGGAATAAAATAGATTTAATACTACATGTTAGGATCAATAAGCTATATCTTACTGTGCAAGTAAATTAATGTGGAAAAAACAAGCTACAAAATAAGAGATAAAAGGAAAACACATTAAACATAGATTACATGGAAAACCCTTACAAACAAGCAAGGGAAAAAACCACAAGAAAAATGGTAGCTTGTAGACTTCATATTAATCTCAACAACTCTCTTCTACAATAGCTCCTCTAGTAACTCATTTAGTGTTATCAACCAAACACTTGATGATTACACTTGAAGCATTTAGGTTATGAACCAAACATGACATAGCCTTCAAGATCTAACTTCAAAGCATGCAAGCACAAGCTTGCATGGATCCAATAACGGGAAGAATTATGATAGAGAGCTCATGCATATTTATGCATTTATAATAAGAGAAAGAAGAGAGAAAGAGAGAGAGAGAGAGAGAGAGAGAGAGAGAGAGAGAGAGAGAGAGAGAGAGAGAGAGAGAGAGAGAGAGAGAGAGAGAGAGAGAGAGAGAGAGAGAGAGAGAGAGAGAGAGAGAGAGAGAGAGAGAGAGAGAGAGAGAGAGAGAGTAACATCATAGGTGGCCCAACAAATTTGCCACATTTCATGTGGGCACTAGTGATCAATAGTAAAATGTTTATTTTCATGTGCAAGGGTCAACAAAGTAGACCATCCACTTTAGACAAGATCCAAGCCACTTCCACGTGATTCCAAACATTTTCTCCCACTTCACATGTGAGGACAATCAACAAAAATAAACTCTTGTATTATTAATCCATGTTCACACTGAAGTTTAAAAGGTGTTGTAATCACCTTTTGACTTTCTCTACACATGTGAACCATTGGGTCCCTTAGAAATTTGACCCATACCTAACCCTTTGTATTTTTCACCACATGACAAACCCATGTAACTGCTAAGGATAAAACCCACGTGCCTTGGTAGAGTGATATGGCCCACTCTGATCACATCAACTTGATCACATGTGAGAGAACCTCCATGGGCCTTGTGATGTCACCAATCAACCACATCACTAACTATCCACATCACCAGCATACCACATCACCATGAATAGTGATTGTGAATAGTGATTCATGAATAATGACTATGAATAGTGACTTCACACCTAACATATTCCCACTTGAAGTCAATATACATAGGGTTTTACCACACTTGAGTATTTTTTAACTAGCTATCTATCAATGCCCACTGCTTCCCTGACACAAACCTAGTAGATGTTTTGTTGGACTACTAAAACTTCTGGCCTAACAGGGTTTGTAAACATGTCTTCCATAATATATTGTAGTACCTAAAGTGACTCTTCACTTCTCCACAAACCAATCTTCCATCTGAGATTCTACCATGAACTGTCTCACAACTCCTACTACTTGGGAATATTTGGTTTAGTGCTCACCATGGCATCATGAGGCTTCCTACTCCTGATGAATCCAATACATAGGACATAACTTGTCTCCTCCTCTAGGACACTCCTAGTAAGATAAATCTCAATTTAAGAAGTGGGTTACTTCCTTGTTTTCTCATCCTTATGCATCTCCATCCTTGGTTTACTCCTACAATCACCTTCATCTCATGTGTCCTAGATAACTAAGCCATCATAATAGTGATCATGTGGGGGCCTACATCCAAAATGTTAACAACACATAGAATCAACATCTACAAAAAACTTTGGCTCTTCATGAAGGTATTGAATATCTTGTACTCCCTTAACATGTATGATAAAAACCTATACAGTGACTTATTTAATATGCAAATTAGCAATAGTTTTGCCTCATCATTATATCTATCTCTCCTTAAGAGAGATCACCATGTAGGAATAACATTGATATAACTTTTTAAACAATAAATAGTGCATGTATCACTCTTGATAGTAGTGAGGAGAGAAGATCTCACATAAGTTAAAACTAGACTTCTTTACATAACCACCAAGCTATCAACATGGCACAAGTTCACTGGACCAACTATAGCTCTTGGGAATTCATCGCACTACTCGATGCATCACTACACCTATCAAGTTTTTGATATTGCATCTGAAATGTATCTTATTATACTAAATATTTACAAAACACCAACTCTTGTGCCTCAAGTGTTACTCCACGCATTAGTTTATCTGGGAAACACCACAACTATATGCACAACACTCTAACACCTTGAGTTATATGGTCAACATCTAACTTATCCTTTTAATAACACCAAATCTCATTTGTTCTTTTGTATGTAGCCTTCAACTACCAATTGTGATAAATATGACACAAGTGGACCAATTAAAACTCTAGGGAAGTCATCGTACTAGTTAATGCACTAATGCACCTACCAAATTTTTGATCCTTAACAATGCATCCAAAATGCATCACTACTCTATTATGTCCAAAGACATGATCTTATCCTTTTAGGAACACTAGGTCATACTAGATCATATATATCTTCATATTCCTCATCATTAACTACTTTAAAATAGGTATACCTTTTGGTTTATCAATACCTCCTTCCTTTCCATGGATTTTTTTTCTTTTACAACATCTTGGCTCATAACATGTGGTGAGTAGGATGCTACATCATACACCCCTTATATTTATTACCAAGTACCAAAACAAAGTCATGCCTTGTCTTCATCCTCCTCCAAATGAGACCAATTTGTGTCTCAAGTTAAATAGTTGCTTCTTCTATAGGAACACTATGTTAGTGTTGATCTCGCTGGAAAAGCTTTTTCAGCGTCTTTATAATTCTCCTATGGGCTTGTCTTCAGTAATATGAAGAAAATAAGATCTTAAAAAAAAGATCCTCTAAATTGATCCTCAAAGAGATACCTACCATACATATTTTTTTCTTGTTCTTTGATATCCAAATTACTCTTCTCCTTCTGTCATAGTAGCTTCAACTTGCACAAAACCAACCAACAACAAAAACTAAAAAAAACATGGAGTTTTTCACCATGGCTATGATACTAGATTTTAGGAATAAAAGAGCTCTAATATTACATGTTAGGATCAATAAATTATATCCTACTGTGTAAGTAAATTAATGCAGAAAAATAAGTTACAAAATAAGAGATAAAAGGGAAACACATTACACAGAGATTACTTGGAAAACCCTTGCAAAAAAGCCATGGAAAAAACCACAATAAAAATGGTAGCTTCCATTCTTCATATTAATTTTAGTAACTCTCTTCTACAATAGTTCCTCCAAAAACTCCTTTACTTATATCAACCAAACACTCAATGCTTACACATAAACCATTTAGGTATTGAACCAAGTTCAACATAGCCTTTAGGATCTAACCTCCAAGCATGCAAGCATAAGTTTGTATGGATCTACTAACTAGATAAATTAAAATAGAGAGCTCATGAATATTTATACATTTATAACAAGTAAGAGAAGAGAGAGAGTAACATCATAGGTGTTCCAACAAATTCACCACATTTTATGTGGGTACTAGTGATCAATAGTAAAATGTATGTTTTCATGTGCAAGAGTCAACAAAGTGGACCATCCACTTTAGACAAGATCCAATCCACTTCCATCCGAGTTTAAACATTATCTCCCACTCCAAATGTGAAAATAATCAACAATAATAAACTCTTGTCTTCTTCTTTCATGTACACACATAAGTCCAAAAGGTGCTGTAATCACCTTTTGACTTTCTCCACACATGTGAACCATTGGGTCCCTTATAAATTCAACCCATACCTAACTCTTTGTCTTTTTCACCACATGAAAAACCCATGTGACTACCAAGGATAAAATCCATGTGCCTTGGTGGAGTGATATTCCCCACTCCCATCACATAAACCTAATCACATGTGAAGGACCCTTCATGGGCCCTACCACATTCTCGATCAACCACATCACTAGCATGACACATCACCATGAATAATAGCCATCAATAGTAACTATAAATAGTGATTTGTGAATAATGACTATGAATAGTGACTTCACACGTAACATTTTATACTCAATCCCAATTCGATATGAACCTCTAATGTACTTCAATACTCTTTTGGATGCTTTCTAGTGGTAAAGATGAGGGTTTGCCATGTATCTAGAAACAATGCCAATTGCATATGCAATATCTGGTCTATTGACAGTTAGATACAAGGAATTACCAAAAAATTATCTATACATTATTCTATATACTTCTTTTAGATTAGAGTTATCACTCAATTTCAATCCAAATTCACATGGTGTATTATTTGGTTTGCACTCAAGCATCCTAAATTTCCTTAATACATCAAAGGCATATTTGGTTTGGGAAAACAATATCCTATCTTTTTCTTACTATACTTGCATACCCAAAAAAGTAATGCATTAAGCCTAAGTCACTTATATAAAAATCCTTTTTAAGTTTATCCTTAGTGTCTACAATGCATTGCATATGATCTCCTATAATAATTAAATCATAAACATAGAGTACAATAGTAACAATTTTTCCATCACTATGCTTCACAGACATATCTGGATCAAATTTACTTCTTGTGAATCTTGCTTCTAAAAAGTACTCATTTATTTTGGATTACCATGCCCTTGGTGCTTTTTTAAGAACATATAATGACTTTTTTAGTCTACAAACTAGATGTTATTCACTAGGCTTAACAAATCCATGTTGTTGTTGCATGTAAATTTTTTACTTTAAGTCACCATGTAAGAATGCACTTTTTACATCCATTTGATAAATCTTCCATACAAAATTTGTAGCTAAAGAAACTATTGTATGAATGGATGCCATCTTAGCAACATGATCAAAAGTTTTAGGAAAATCAATACCTTCTTTTTGTGAGAATAATTTGGCCACCAACCTTGCTTTATGCTTCTCCACATCTCCATTTGATCTGAACTTTGTCTTATATGTCCATTTGCAGCCAAGTAAATTATTTCTTTTTAGAAGAACACACAACTCACAAGTGTCATTTTTCATTAGAGAATCATATGCATCTTACATAACTACATCCCATTTAGCTTTCCCTTTTGTCTCCTCATATGTGCTTGGATCTTCCACTTGCATCACTCTAGTCATAAGAACATAGCAAATAAATTTTTAGGGCCTTCTTGATATATTTCTTCAATGCTCCTTGTCTTTCCCGTGTTCCTTCCATCAATTTCACTTGATGCTTCCATTTTATTTTGACCTCCTCCTATTTATGAAGACAAATCTTCTTTTGGATCATTATTATCAATAGGCTCATCTTGATTGATTAGAATTGTAAGGGAAGATGGTTCAGGAATATCACCATCTTTAATATCTTCATTAAACCCCACATTTAATTTGATATAAATTTATTCTATTTTAGGATTACACAGTCTATAAGCTTTTGATTCCTCACTATATTTAATAATCATGTATTTTTCACTTTTCTTATCCAGCTTCTTCCTTTTTTGATCAAGAATGTGAGCATAAGCATTACAACCAAAAAATAAAAAATGAGAGACAATAGGCTTTCTACCATTCCAAGCCTATGCAGGGGTTTTATTCATTACTACTTTAGTGGGAGTCCTATTTAGAATATATGCAGTTGTGGGAATTGCTTCAACCTAATATTTAATATCTATTTTTCTAGAATATAACATGCATCTAGCCATTTCCATTAGAGTTTTGTTATTTCTCTCACTAACCCCACTCCGTTGAGGTGTGTAGGCAATTTTAGAATCTTTCTTTATAACATTCTCTTTACATAAATTTAAGAAGGCATTGTTAATGTATTATGTGCCCCTATCTATTCTTATTATCTTTAAATGCCTTCCACTTTATTTTTTAACTAGGGCCTTGAATTCTTTAAACTTAAAAAATACCTCACTCTTATTTTTTTAGGAACTACACCCAAATTATTATACTATAATTATCTATGAAAGTAATAACTACATTGATATAATGAGTGATGGTGTCTCAAATTGCCCTATTAGATAACTATGAACTAGATGCAATGGAACTTTGGCTCTCCATCATTTTCCATGAGGGAAACTTTCCATATGTTGCTTTCCCATAGCATACCCTTCACAAAGTTTTTAATTTTGATAAATACTTGGGAGTCCATAAGCCATGTTCAACTTATTCATAAGCCCAAGGATTTGATAGTTGACATGTTCCATCAATTCATGCCATAAATTGCTCATGTTAGTATATTTTGCAATGCTAAACACATGACTATCTTCACGTTTTGAAGTAAATTCTTGAAAACTGTATAATCCATTCTCAACTTTACCAATTGTTGTGACTTTAAAGTTTTTATTTACATCTTTGATTAAACACTTGTCATTAGAAAATTATATCTTATATCCTTGATTTTGAATTTGAGAAACAAAAATAAGATTAGTTTTTAAATTTGGAACTAACTTCACATTTTTGAATATACCATTGTCACCTTGAACATTGCCAGTTCTTTTAATTTCTAATATACTATTGTTTCCCAATTTTTTTAGTGCTATCCTTTCTTAGTGACTTAAATTTATCTTCATTATGAGACATATGTTATGTAGCACCAGAATCAATGACCCAATCATCCTTTTAAGCATTATTTTCTTTAAGAGCCACACATAGAGTATCACTTTTAGAGTCAACCATATTTACATATTTCTTAGACTTTCATTTTGAATCATTTAGCTTCTTATAACATTGATTTTAATGATAACCTAATTTACCACAATATTTACATTTGATTTTGTGCCTTTCTTTGTGATAATTGTGACCCTTAGAGGAATCATACCTGGTGTCTTGACTCCAATACTTCTCTCTTAGATTGTCATGAAACTTATTGTATCTAGGCTTTCCCCTCATCATAAAATCTTGAGAATCATCACTTGAAATCTCTTTTTCATTAGCTAATCAATTTTCTTCCTATATAAGCTTAGCACATAATTATTTAGATGTAATGGTAGTTAGCTTATCATCAATATATAAACACATTATAAATGGTTGATATGAACCAGGTAGACTTTGTAGTACTATTTGCACAAAATATTTAGCATTTATGTTCTTTCCAAGAAGCAAGCTCATTCTTCTTTTCCTTTATTTTTGTTTAGTGAGGTACCAAATTCTTTTGATTTGACTAATCTGATATTATACAATTTGTAGTAAGGATCAAAATACATACATCACCTAGATTTTCATACATTTTCTTTAGAATACTCCATACCTTGATGCCACTTCATTCATTTCAAACTTTTAGAAAGACTTCATTAGAAAGTGTAAGCTTTATCCATGCAACTGCCATCTTGTCTCTTTGATCCCATTTATCCTGCTCTTTATCAACAACTGTAGGCCTTTTATCAACATAAGAAAAAACCTCATAAAATTTCTTGAGGGTTAGAAAAATCTCCAAACATGAAACCTAATCGTAATAATTTTTCCATTTAATTTTATTTTTGGCAATGAAATTCTACTAGTTTTCATTATTAATAAATCTCCTTGAGATAGATGAAAATCACTTATCAAAAAGACTTCCTTAAGGTTTTAATAATTCCCTTATTAAAATGATTTGGTCAAAAAACTTTATATTAAATGGAACTCTTTAAAATTATAAGTTTCAATTCCCCCTTAAAGGCTTGCCCATCCAAAAAAACATTAATCAATGATCTAAGATAACACTTGATTGACTTTTAAAATTTAACAACCTAAAATATTAAAGTATTCATGCTTATCCCAATATTTCCCTTGTAAAAAGAATGACACTTTATTTTCCTTTTTTTAAAGAAAACTTCATGCATTTATATGGAATGCCCCATTATATATTTTTTTTTTTTTGAAATGGAGATTAGTGGATGATATCATATAATTCGATGAAACTTTACCCTAGGAAAAATTTAGTACTTTAACCCTAAAAAAGTCCTATTAGAAGTCATGGCATAACTTGGGTTGAGCATCAATCCTCTATCTGTAGGCCAATATGCTTCATTATGATTCAACTAGACAATTATGTGCTCTTGCTATCCATTGCTCAAAAAATCTTTTTTTCCTAGTCTTTTCCTTCCTTATTCTCCTTGTTGTTGCAACGAAAAAGCTACAACCTATTTTATATGGGATAATGAACAACATATTGGACAAGTTTTGGGCTATGGCAAATATATAAATGATAGTTTGGGATAGGGGAATTAAGCAAATTTGAGAAAACTAGGCTCTAATACCATGTTAGAAAAAACAAATAATATTTATTAGCACAATGATATAAAATATACAACTACTAGATTGATTTATGAGATGGGCAAACATCCTATTTATGGAAGAGTAGTAATCATAGAAGAGGCTAGTAAAATTATGGATAAGAATGATCTAGAAGAGAGAAGACTCTATAAGATGGAAGAGTTTAGAGGAAGTGGATGGTCCTAAACAAATAGGATGGAATAATCTAGGTAGACAGGTAAAAGTGTCCTACATAGAATAAACATTATTCTAACAATTTATATTGTGCATGTGAGTGGAATTTTAAGTGAGGGATTCACCTCCTCTCCCTAGTGAAATGCAATACAAACTAGATGAACATTAAATTCAACCTTCTTTTAGTACAAGTGGATGATGTCATAAGGCTTGCATATTTAAGTATCAAGGTGCAAACTACGTCACAAGTGTATTAATGGATATGATCAAGGAATATACGTAAATAGTTGATAAGGATTCAATATTCCCTCAATACTTGAATGATATTTGAGACTTTTGTAAAAAATATTAGGAATAATTTATATAGTGATCTCTAGGATGAGATGTGCAAACACTGAACATTGAAGATTGTAACATGATAAAGTCATGATGTGGGAACCATGTCAAGGAAAAAGGGCCCATAAAAACATAGCAAATGAATTTGACAGGCCACTTAAAATTATTAGGATAGATTAGATGGGACATTGATTAAGCCCCAACGGAAATAAATGTCTAGAATGAAAGTAAGTGTAGAGAGGATTAATAAACAAGTTAGTCAAGCATTAGTCTATAAATAATGAAACATGCATATAGAACTAAATAACCAAGCCTATATATTCCTATGGGAATTACAAAGGATAGAAAGAGACAAATGAAATAAAACAACACCATATTATCTTCCCAAATGGATTCACCATACCTATATGGCTCAAAATCATGTTCTCCCTTGATCAAGCATCCTTTTCTTTATCAACAATGGTGGTAATCTCCTCCAATGCTTCAAGATCACTCCGTTAAACCTAGGCTCATGATTCCAAATCACTAAGCTAGCTTATCAATGAAGCTTATAACTAATGTTAATGGTCTATTGCAAAGGATTATGGAGACAATTTTTCATAATAACTTTGCATAACTCAAGCTTAAAATTCTTATCCATGGCCTCTCTATTTATAGATTTTTGAGATTGGTCAGGATCAACCATGACCGTCCATATCAAGATTGAGATGTGTGGCCATGGATAATCCTAATATTTGGAATTAAAATCATAAATATCCTCAAGATAAATAAGCATTAAAGAGGCATGGGAGGCATTAACTAGGCATGGGTGACCCATAATCCTAATATTTGTGGCATTTATGGCCTAGGGATGTCTTCCCAAGGAATGCTGTCACCTGATGATGTAGTTAATAAGAATCAATTTCCAAAAAGAAATATTTAAAAAATCTCATGGGAAATCAACTTAAGCTCTTGATTTGGATTAATTAACCTTAAACAAGGTTAATCAACATTTGTGCAATTATTTGGAAATTGGCCCTCAATTAATCAAAATGGTCAAAAAGTCATATTACTGAGTTGTAATTTGACTAAAGAGGAATTGGAAGGTGATGTTATATGCATTAGATATGTATTCCCATTTAGGATGTTGACAACACCAAATAATAAAGGTACGTGATGTATACCAATGAATTAGAAGAAAAGAGTGATCCAGAGTACTAAATGGCAAAATTGTCATTTTGACTCAAAATGATCTGATCAAAGTTAGCTAGCCCATAAAATAGATTACCCTATTTAGGGATAATTTGACCTAAACTAACACTTTTAAGTGATAAGTTCAAACCTTTTAGGGCTATTTATGGATTTTGACCTAAAATGTGTTTTTGAGTGCATTTCAAGTAAGATTGACAATTTCAACACAAAAGGTGTTAGGAATTGGATGTCGATAGTAAGCAACTTGAAAAATGAATGAATATGATTCATACATCAAAAATTGATGAATATAATAGAATTATAAAGATATATATATGGTTCAAATTCTTAAGAGAGTATAGTGTTATCTATGAAGCGTCTAAAAATGATCAAATATATATAAGTTAACCAAGTATGTAAAAATGTAGATAAGATACAATGGAAAAGGTGCACGTACCAAAATTAGGTATCTACAACTGACACCAACATACAAAACATTAGCCATCAAAATTTACACCCAAATATTGTTGTCATTCCCCATCATTTTCATTAATTAATATTTAAATCCCATTTGACACCTTTATCTCTCCACCTTTATCATAATCAGTTAGATTATTTATCATTATCTTGCTATCAATCACCCATTTCCATTGCATTACATGCAATACAAAAATATGTATTATCCTAAGATTAAGTATCCAAGTTTGGATGCAATCTAGAACTAACACTATCACCCTTACACTCCATAAAAGTCATCAATTTCATATTCTTTTGTAACCTACAATAATCATCTTCCATATCCATTGCATAAATGATGCCACTAATTAAGTTTATAATGGACTCATAGTATTAGTGTTGCAGAATAAGATGAGAAAACATTTATGTTATTGGTGTTACCATATGGTATTTACTTGCTAGCTGATTCATATTATAGTTATGATGAGGCTACAACTTATCTTTGGATAAATAATATTATTAAGAGTGTTAATAATCCTATTTATGCTATGATTCATATGTGTTCTTCCCTATAGAATTTACATTAGCATGGAGAGATACAGAATATTATTGAACATATATCTCTGGAGTCATATGATGATAATGTGGAGGAAAGATTCAAGAAATTGAATTGTCACGACGAGGATTCCAACCTTAGAAGTTTGATGGATAAAAAATAATACTTGTGAGAATGCAGAATATAAATTATCTCAAGATGGTAGTCTTTATGTCAATCATATTTAAATTAAAAAAATAAAACATATGATTTATGCATATTAGGGTGATTCATTATATTAGGGTGACAATCCCCATCTAAAATATCATGAGAACGAGGAGGAGTCTATGGAATGTGTCCCATTGAGGGGCTATAACAATTATTTTTAATGAGTAGGTGGCCCCATGAAAAATGAAAAAACATGGAAACAAGATTTTTTAATTTTTTTTTTGAAAAATAAGGAGCAACCAAGTTTTTAGAGGAAAAATTTGAGCAAGTGTAAAATAAGAGGGGATATAAGTTTCCCATACGCGCTCCTATTTTATAGGAAGTTTTTTTTTCAAATGTGAATTTATGAATGAAAAGTTTTAATTTTTTTGGTGTAAATAAAATTTTGACAATTTTAAATATTATATCCTAAAAAATTGCATGTCTTTATGAAATTTTATACCATGGGACCACATTTACTACAAATGCTCTTAAAATTATTTTGTAGCACTTCCTAAGAAAATTTAAGAGTTCCTATTATGTAAGACCATTTCCTAAACTTATCACATAGAATGACAAAGATGGCCACAAGAAAGCATTATATTATCAAGACAGAGATATTTTTTCACATGGTGTTGATCAAGATTTTAAGCATGACATACAAGAGTGATTCAATTATTAGGATGGGGAGTCATTGTCCTATTTGTTGAATCCTTTAAAAATCCCCTCTTTTCATAACTATATCACTCCTATGATCTTTAAGGAAGTTGGCCCCAAGCATGGAGACAAACACATGAAGCTTTAGAATTTTTTTCCCTTTTGGGCATTCTAAGATTAGTAAGAAATAAGTACTTAATAGGCCTAGAAAGAAAAAATATAGAGACTTGAATGTTTATAGTGATGGAAACTATAATGAGATCTAAAATAAAGTAATAAATAATTCAAATTATCATAATGGTTCCAATCATGACAACATGAATTAGATATTAATTAACTCACATGATGAGAAGGTAATGTCCCAAGATGGTAGAAATATGAGGAATAGACCTAGTGTTTTACCTAATTTAGATTATGAACCCCTAATTAAGATAGAAACTAATCCATGAATTCAGATTGATAGATATGGCATTCAAGCATGCATCTGAATGTGAAAGATTAAAATTGATTATATTGATTTGATAAGTGGCATATGATAAATATATTAATTACAATAAAGGGATAAACACTTAGCATTTTTGATTGAGTATTTTACTATGTTTATGTTTTAATATTAAAAAATAAACTAAATTAGGCATGTGATTATTTACATTCAAAACCATGTTTATTATTTATATAATTTAGTTTTGTTAGCGCTTCAGGTCAGTATTAACTATTGATACTAAGCTTATAGTGTTTAATAATGACCTTTGTAGAAAATAGGGTCTCTAACCTATGATCACCTTTGCTTATCTATGAAATCTATATATGTGCAATGTCAAATCCTGAAGATGCATAAAAATCCATAAATTATCCTCCTTCACCTTAAAACCATATATGTGCTTTCGAGGGATAGAAACCTACAAAATTTTGGAAAGTGTAATGGGTTGAGTTGAACCTAATCACCTGTATTTATAATAGACTATTACTTACGTATTCGATACTCTAAGGAGGGAAATCAAGCCACATTTAGTTGAATATATGAATGCAATTAATGATTTATATTTGATATTTGAATGTTTGCTTTGACTTGGATTTAGTATGCTTAAAAATTATCTTGTGACTATTAGTGACTGATTCAAAATTTGGGAAGAATAGGGTATAATTTTGTAATGTGCAATAGTGTATAGATGTATGGTAGATAAGTTCCAAGTCATTTATCAAGTGATTTCTTGATTTATATATATGAGTCCAATTGGGTACTTTATCACACGAGCAACATGCTAGGTAGATGTTCTAACCCTAAGGAAAGATCTTATTTTTAAAAGTATCTATTTCTAGGAAAGGGTCCATAATGTTAGGTTCAAGTGAATATCAACTGGTGATACTGATTAAGTCTAACATTATTGACTAGTGCACATAAGGACTAGAATGAGCATTTGGGAATGTTTATGTAGTATAACATGTAGGTTTGAAATAGACAACAAGGTTCATGTAAGTGTGTAATAGTAGAACATAAGGGTAAAACTCATAAGGTAACATGAAGGTGTGGGAGAATAATGAGTTATGACTATATTTGTGTGTGCAAGCCATGCTTGGTAAATGTGTGTTAAACTTGTCATTTTCAATCACTAAATACCATTTAGTATCTACAAATTTCCCCTTTTTGTTTTAGTAATGTAATTTATAGAGTATAAGGAAATGTATACCTAAGTGTGTACAACACACTTTATTTTGTTTAGGTATCTCCTATTATTCAAGTCACTAAATTACAAAACTTTCAGAAAACATATATTAGTCAATGTCCATATATTGAAATTTTAAATTAGAAATTGAAAATTTCAAACTAAGAAGCAATGAAGGAGTAGACCCATGTGTTGTTGAATACCATGTTGCCCTTGCAATTTTTTTGGGATGATGATTTATTTTTGTTGTATGAATAAATTTAGGGTAATCAATCCCTAATTTTTTGAAACTATGCAAGCCATTGGGTTTGGAAGACAACATACCCCAACCCTCATAAATGTGAAGAGAAGTATGTGATGTACCAACCTAAATAACTACTCAGATCTAATAAATATGGCAACCACAAGATGGGTTTTCAAGAAGTAATGTCATGGTCATTCAGTGTCATTAAACCTAAATGTAAATCATAAAAAAAACATGAATCAACCATTGCAAAATTTATAGATTCAAGGTTGCTCACTATTTGATAAAGATTGAAAAAGTGTTTACAAATAAAAAACTATGATAATTCTTACTAAAAAACATGTAAATGTGCATGAATTAATATCATTGTAAACTATAATAGTATGTATGTGTATGAACTAATATCAAACCTCATTAATCTTAAAGTTTCTATATGTGCATGAACCAATATCATGCCCCCTTAATCTATACCAATTGATATAGAATGTTATCCATACATATGCTTAATCTAAGAAATTGTATCTAAAATGTGTGTATATGTGGAAACTTGTAATTTGTGTTCTTATAACTATACAAATATGCCCATGCATATGCACCAAATTGTGTATGAATCTGCACTCAAGTCCCTATAAAATAAGTGCATATGCATGAAATATTCCCCCATAATTTATAGCAATGTGACAATATCTATCACATAACTAAATTAATCTAATATATGAATCATTTTTAATCTATAAAATATAATTTTATATTCATGGAGGCTTATGTATTTATGAAAGGCCTAATGTAATGCCCCACTTTTGAGATGAAGATGTAAGTTACTCATCTCAAAAGAAGAGTTAATTGCATCATGTCATGTTTAAATATAAAATCATGTATCATCATGTGAACATATGGAGAGTATGTCATCATAGTAATGTATATGTAAATCAAGACATGTATGTGTTTACAATAGAATTAATTATGAATTATAGTTAACTATAATTTGAAATGTGAAAATGACATATGATATAGGATGATATGTAAAACAAGATACAATAAAATATAGAGATGTATAAAATTTAAAGAATTAATTTTTATAAAAATAGAAATTAAGTTAAGGTTAGAGAAATGTCCTTATAACTAATTTATTTCAAAGTATATTATCTTTCAGCTAACTGTGACTATTTGTAAGGACCTTTAAACACATATAGATTATAAAATATCAACTTGCTATCTATTGGGATAATTCCATTAGAGGTGGACAAGAGTGCATTGTGTTATTATCTATTAATATGACTTTGTCCTATAAATTTGTGTACTATATCTAAAAAAATATTTTTGTTCACCTTCATCTGTATGCAACCTATCTCTATGTAGAGATTGATTTGATATGAAAAATACATGTAAAATTAGAACCCTAATCTTGCAAAAACACACACACAAAAATCAAATGGGAAATGGAGAAAAATGGGGGATGTGGGAATGGTCAAGAGATCCTAAAAAAACCTCTTGTTGACTAAGGGTTTCCTACTTAAACCAAAGGGCCTCAGGTCAATGTAGATATCCACTTAGGGAAGATCATATGAATGCAACCAAAAAATTTGATTATAATGCTTGATAAAGGATGCCTTAATCTTACAACAAATAAGTTTAGACTTTGCCAAATACTTTATTATCTTACTATAATTATAATAGGGATCTATACTCATTAGATAAATGCTTTTAAAATCAGAAAGAAAAGTGCCTTATAAGAGAGTGATAGGTAATTTAAAGTGTGACCCTCAATGCAATTTTATAAAGGAATATTACAAATGTTTTTGATAAATAACCTATTGATATGTGCAGGAAATGTATTAGGAAGCATGTATTTTTGAAAATGTAGTCATTAGAGTGTGAGAGAAAAGTTTACACTATTATATAGGTGCACAGTGCACCCCTGTCTGCCTATTGCAGACTTGTTCTAAATAGATAGAGGATTTTGAAACTGAAGTGACAAAGAAGTATCTAATGAATTGGGATGAAATATGGAAGTTTGGAAGATGTTATTAGTAATTATGTAAAATTGAAGGCTTTCATAGAGACTATGGGTTATCAAAATGGTGAATCGGCCAAGCAAGATAAAGTGTCAAGGACAAGCATTGTCAAGAATTTATTAATTAAATTTTAGGGTCTATATTTATTCCCACTTTATCTTATTGATGCATAAATTACTAGAGTAAAGGAAATGAAAAACTTGAGTGTGTATACACACTTTGTATTTACCATGAAGATGTATATGCCCCTTTGTTGAGGCATGTGGAGAGGTGTTGAACATGTGGCAAATTGAGAGTGATCAAGTCTCAATTGAAAAAGATGGTGAATATGATTGAGTTGAAAAGATTATATGTTCCAACCCTCATAGATTATTAAGCATATGAAAGAAACATACAAAGAATCTATTTAATGAAACAAGCATATGAAAGAAACATACAAAATATGAAGCTAGCATAAGATAAGCATATGTATTTATGTTCATGTTAGGAGATAACATATTCATCATGACACATGTAAAATATGAGTAAAGAGTAATGCATTTATTTTTCATTATAACTCAACATGGAAAATATGTTTTGGATAAATTCAACTTGTATAGGTGTTCATACAGAATAATGAGATGCCTCCAACTAAGCAAGGTTATTGGGTGAAAGGTTAGCCTAACATTTAAACCATGTAAATGTATGCATTAACTTTAAATTTGAATGGTATTTGAATATACATTATTTTATGTGATTAAACAATGTATAAGAAGTCCTTATGATTGTGTTATAGTTGAAAAAAATATTAAAAAATTGTAGGTACAAAACTACAATAGGAGGATGAGCGCACAATGCACTATTGTCAAACTAATGTGAATTTATCTAACTTGATTGTATACAAAAAAATTTGGTCAAGAAGGTTTTGTTATGTATGAATATTGTTTGGATCTATAAATTATGTCCTATTTCACATCATATACCTTGTGAGAAGCATTGCATTGAAAATATGTTATGTATTAAATATAAATATAGATGACATATGAAAAATATAAGCTAACAACATGAGAATATGCTTAGAGGTCTTGATTTTATATTTTTTGAAAATACTATAATTTTGTTTGTATTTTTATAATATATGAATGTTTTTGTATTTTTTCCATATTTGAAAAGGGAAATATGCATAAGTAAAATTTGAAAAATCTTAAAAATGAGGTAAGAAGCAAGGATTTTGAATGTAGAAGGAGGGGGAGATTCAAATAACCCTCAATAAGATGTTAAATCATATCATGTCAAGAAGGGAGTAAAGTGATATGCCCCCAATGTTTATGTAGTGTAGCAAATATGGTAAACATGGCCATATGAACTCATGTAAAGTAGGTAGATGTGGAAATGAGAGTTACAACATGTATAAACATGAAATAATGAACAAATAAGTTTCCATGAAAGATTTGCATTGAAAGATTATGAATATAATTGTCTTGGGTTGTTTTAATTGGGTTGAATCAAATAGGGGAACAAGTAATCTAAAATGAAAGATAAAGCAAAGGGCTAGATGAAAATTGGATTGGGTGTATAAGAATAAACAACAAAAATAAAGAGCAAAGAAACTATGAACAAGTAGGTACTATAAAAGGAAGCTAATAAAGGGTATTATCCCAACTAGAAGGTTGGGAGAGAATGATAGAATGTGTCCAACCAATGATCTCATCAATAGGATGCTCATATGTGTATCCAACTCCTTGATAAGAAGGAACAAGCTCTTGTGCAATAAAAAAATGTCAAATGTAGAAGTTTTTGAATCTGAAGAAGAACCATATATTGTAAAGTAACCCTTAGAATCATTACTCATATATCTATCTAAAACTATATGCTCATGTATGGCACGAGAAGATGTAACAACCTATACCTATATAAGAGCCTTATAAATAACATGTGATGTTGTATGAGTTAGAGACATTTTCCTATGCACCAGCTTCTATGTAGGAGTGGTTACCTTCATTTTTCTTGAGAGATGATAATACTCATGTGTAATCATATTATGATAAACAATATATGGAGAAACTACAACATATTCATGCTCATAATTAGGTGAATAAAATTAAATATGTTCATGCTCTTAAATAGGTGTAAAAATTGATTTTAGAATATACCTCTTTGAATGTGAATGATGATCTTAAATAGTAGTATAAAATAATTCATTATCAATTTGTTCAATAATTGTGCCAACTAACTATTATGGAGTAAGAGACCATTAGTTCCATTTTATGTTCATATTGAATGCCTAAAATTTTGAACACTTGATTATAATGAATACACTTCAGACATTTGTGAGCTGTAAAAGGAACTACTTTGAAAGGAGTGGGAAATATGAGAGATCACACTTGTAGAGGTAGTATAATGTGTATAGGAGTGTCTTGTGCATGGCCATCAAATGCATTCACAACTCTATATGTATGATGCATATCTTGATTTGTATAACTAAGAGAATGTAGATATGTTATGGTGCACACCTTTTTACTTGAGCCATTATCTATCATAACAATATGAATGGGTTGCATGCCAATATATGATCTAGTAAATAATGCATGTCTATCAAAATCATCATCAACAATTTTAGAATTATAAAATTTAATAGATGGGTGAGATGCTAGCTTGCATGTAATTATACCAATGATGTTATCAAGTGGATTTATGTATGAATATGGATGAGGATGAACATTATATGAATAATGTAAATTATAATTTTTCTTGTTATCTTATGTCCCATGATTAGGAAAATGATATGTATACATTTTTAGCTTTACATTTTCATTTATTTGTGGCTTAGCCTCTTTATTAGGTGTACGAATGTCAATAATGTTGTCATAAATGAGGTCTTGTATTTTATGCTTAAATTTCATACACATATTAGTGAAGTGACCATCACATCTATGATAATCACAAAATTCATTTCCATCAAATATTCTAGATTGAGGTCTAGATAGATCTATTTCCAATGGTGGAGGAAGGGTAATAAGATTATGTCCAATGATATTTTGTAGTAACACATGAGGAGGTGAAGGTAACCTTGAAAAGTGCCTCCTTGGTGGAGCTTGTAGTTGAAGTTTTTGTGGTGGTTGTGATATAGCATTAACTATAACTTTAGCCTCATTTTTGATTTCATTAGTTTTTATCTTGTAATTAGGCTTGCCTTAAAACTTGATACTTTAAATATAAGAAAAATTGGAACTATACCTGAGTTTATTCAATGTAATCAATTTGACCTCATGTTCCTTAACTATTTAACATAGTTCATAAAATGATTTGAACTTATAAAAATGATATACTCTTAAGAGGAGTTAGAAATGTTTGAGTAAAAATATCATAAAGCTCATTATCTACCATTTGAAGTGTCATTTTGTCTAGCATAGTCTTGTATCTTAGAACATACCCACTAATTATCTCATTTAGACCTTGTTTGAGCTTTTAAATTTGAGAATAAGATAATTTCTCACAAATTTTGAAGGAAAAATGTGCCAAAATTTTATTTTCCAAAGGGTTGAAAGCTTTAAATGATTGGAGAGGAATATCATAGAACCATCTATGAGCATAATCTTTGAGACTTCTTGGAAAGATTTTAGTTAATAATATGTCATTATATGTATAATTTAGACAAAATATATGGAAGGCACATAAATGTTATTATGGATCACCCTTTCCTTTATAAAGAGGAAGATTAAAATCACAATGCTACTAGGAGAGGCTAGTATGTAATTTGAGGAGTCAAAGGGTTATGCAACAAGGTACAAGAATATAAGGAAGGACTATCATGAGAGATATATTGCTCAATATTGGTTAACTTAGATTGTAAGGCAAGGAGGGATTACTCAAGAGAAGCATTAGTTGTAGTAATGGGATGGGTATAGTTACCATGAGTATGCATAGGAATTGATAACGAATAAAGAACAAGATATGTTTCTAAGCTAAAAAATGAAGAGAATTGATTAAGGGTGTAGAGATAGGAATATATGAAATGGTAGAAGTAGTAATAATAAAAGCACTTACAGAAGTCAATTTATTAATTTCATTTTGGGAAACATAGAGAAATGAATCAATATTTATAGTGTGTGCATGATCATAATATCTAATCTCATCATGATTTCCTTGGGTATCGGATTTAACAATAACAACCAAGATGTGTCCACTAAGAGGATGAAGGGTGGGTACTAAGACATCCTATGAGGATAAATATATAACATAGACCTCATAGTGTTCCCAATTCATTGAATATTTAACAAAGAATATAGGATAAATAGGATGATATGATAGGGTAGAATGGTCATTGGAAACAAGATAAATAGGTAATCCTATGAGATAATTTTTTTGATTACTTCAGATTTGACCCATAAAAGACATAATGAAGAGCATGTTTAAAAGTAATGTAAGATGTTAAAAATAACTTCATAATGATATGTAACACATAATATAAACATGTATACATTGAACCCATGATAATACAAAAAATAAATAAGAAAATTTAATAGCTAAGAAGACGATGCAAGCAAAAACCAATGATAAAGGGTGATCTAAGCAAGGGTTTGAATGATTTGAAGGATCTTAGATATACTTGAAATCCATTGGATAATGTCATCCCAATGTTTTAGAGCACTAACTATAGAGGTAGAACCATACTTGTATCCCTTTAAACCTAGTTTCAAGGGTAAGTTAAGAGTAACTTCTCAGGGTTAACTACTTACTGGTGTACCACAAATTAGTTGAATAAAAAGACTTCCTGTTGGTGTAAAGAAGGGGATATAGGAGTTTCCAATATACTATGAGGTATGGTTAAACTAAATTATGTATTTATTATTGTACTATGGCTATGATTATTGGAGTAAGAACCCCTCATGCCATGATGTCTGTGAACCTAACACTGCATAGCCCTTCATGACAATCATTAAACACTTTTAAAACTCCTAGAACATAGTTTACAAAACAAACAAAGATAAAAAAATAAAGTAAAAGAAAGAAAAAATATTTGTGAATAGGAAAACAACAAAATTTAACCCAAAGCTAAAAGAAAGAGTCTCTATGTCAGTGTCTATCCAAAGTGAGAAGATAAGCTTTTTTAACATCAGATTACTCCAAAGTCAACAAAGTTGAATCTTTATGTTATATAGAGTATCCAAAGTTGAGGGATAAATTATTTTACTATTATGAAATCATATAATTAAATTGAAACCCTAAGACAAAAGTCAACAAGCAACAAACAATGTTCTAACTAAAGCAGGTTCATCAAAATATTTACACTATAATTAATTATGAATTACAATTAACTCTAATTCAAAATGTAAACTTGAAATCTAATCTAAGATGATATATAAAACAAAATATAGTATAATAAAAAGTTTTATAGTAAATATGATAAAAATAGAAACTAGGGTTAGGGTTAGAGAAATGGCCTTGCAAATGATTTATTTCATATTATATTATCTTTTGACTAATTTTGATTATCTGTAAGGCCCTAAAAATTATATATGAATTAGAAAATAATGGAATTATATTTATTTGGAAAATTTTGTAGGAGGTGGACAAGAGTGTAGTGCATTATTGTTTACTATTATGATTTGGTTTTGTTAGATTGTGTGTTAGATATAAAAAGTTAGGTTTGTTCACCTACATTTATATGTGATATGTCTTTGTACAGAGACCAAATCGATGTGCGTAAGACTTGTAAAATTATAACTCTAATCTTTCACAAACATATAAAATCAAATTAAATATAAAATGTGAGAAGTAGGAATGGCTGAGCTATCCTTAAAAAAACCCTTGTTTACTGAGTGTTGCCTACATATTCTAAAGGGTCTCAGGCTGATGTAGTTCTCCATTTAAGGAAGATTAAATGTAACTAATTTTTTTTTGTTAGAATACTTGAAAAGGGATTCCCTAAACCCACAACAAATAATGTGAGACTTATCCAAAGACTATAATATTGCAGCATAATCTAATAATGATATTTATGTAGTAGATAGATACTCTTGAAATTAGAAAAATAAGTGTCTTTTATGAAAGTTGTAGGTCCTTTCAAGTGTGACACTTGATGTACTTTTATAGAGGAATATTTATAGTGTTTTTGATAACTAACCAATTGATATGTATAGGAAAGATATTAGGAAGTGTGTAATTTTGACAAGGTAGTTGTTAGAGCATGAGAGATAAGTCTACACTACTAGTTATGTGCATAGTGTACCCTATTTGCCTAGTACAAACTTGTCCTAAATGGACAATGACTCCTAAAAATGAAGGGATAATGAATGATCTACTGAATAGGGATGAATACAGATGAAATAGTGAATTCTAGAAGATGTTCTTAGTAATTTTAAGACTTTGAAGGATTTCATAGAGACTATGGTTTATTAGAATGGTGAATTATCCAAGCGAGGTAAAGATGTCAAAGAAAAGCATTGTAAAGAATTTATTGATTAAATTTTGAGTGTCACAGTATGTAATAATGTAATGCAAGGAATATAAGTGTCATGTCTAGATAGATGTATCAATGAAGCATGTAGTATTAATCATCACTAAAAATATGATTAAATAAGAGTATGTAGTAAAAGTGCATGATATGGTTCATGAAACCACTCAATATCAACAAGATGAACAAGCACAAAAATATCATCAAGATCAAGAGTTAGTTTCACACATAAGGCTAAGTTACACATACAAGAGACATGAATATGTCACAACAAACAAGGCCAAGGGCCACATACAAGGAACATAAATATATCACAAACAAGGGAAATATAGATGTTCAAAACAAACAAGGCCAAGGAGCCACATACAATAGAGAAGCACAAAGAATCCTATCATGTAAGAGAGTAGCATTATCAATGAAGCATATAACAAGTAAAGACTAGTCTACACCATTCATATGTATCATTGTCACATCAAAGTATAATATTATATCCATTTTGCACTGTGTAAGATATGAGTAACTATCAAGATATTTTAAAGTAATCTAGATAGCTCAACATGATAGAGGTGCCTTAAAGACAAATAACTTATGATAGTGAAAACTTTGGAATAAGATGTCCCAAGTATTGGCATGGCCACTAAAGTATAGGAAAGTCTAACATCTATAAGAACATTCATACTTATATATCATGACATGCATGTTTATATGAAAATAATATGCCATCAACTAAACATGTGATAAATAGCATATGTAAATAATATAATATAGTAAGCATGTCATGCCCAGGTCTAGATTTTGATTTTTTGAATTTTTTGAATATTTTTATATTTTTGTATTATTTGATATTTTAAAAAAGTTCTATGACTAATTTCCAATTAAAAATTATATTTGATGATACTGTAAAATAATTAGGTTCACCAAAAGATATTTAAAAATCCTATGTAAGACCATTCTAAGAAGGATCTAGAAGTGCAAATGGCATATAATTCACATCCTCATACATCACATTATGGGCACTCATTAGATGGTATTATTGGTACTTATATGATATGTACACCTCCTATGGTTCAAAAACCTTATAATACTTTTGATGATAATGATATTGTGGATGATGACTTAGATCTTCATTCCTTATTCATTTGAGCATACCTTGATCACTAACCTATACACAATGTTATGATTGATAATGATGCAAGTGATAAAGTTTTCACCATGACATTACTTATGCATTTAGGTTATACATGTGATCATTTACATCCTTCAAATAAATTAGTTAGAGCATTCGATGGGACCTCACAACAAGTTCTTGGTGTGATTATCTTACCTTTACAGGTGGGTGCAACACATGTGGTCATTACCTTTTCCATTATCCATTACATGGGTATCTTGATATATTATTGGGATGACCTTGGATACATAGATTTTTCAAATTAACTTCTACTATGCATTGGTGTGTTAAATACATTCATGCCAATTGGGTAATTATAGTTTCCAAAATTTGATATGAGCATCATTAAAAAAAGAATATTTTATACCTGAATAATCAATTATAAAAAATACTAAGGTTAATCCTCATTGAAATGGTAAGCAATAGATAATACCCTTTCCTAAGTGACCAGTACTTAAAATACCATTGCATCAAAGACATACAATGGATTCTAAAGAATCCTTATCTACTATTCACCATATTTAGATATCCAGAACACCTAAACATGTTCCTATTACTATTACTTCAAATAAAACACATATAATTTACAAATGGGTTCTAATAACCCCTAATCCTATTTTATTATTGAATACAAATTCCTGTTATACATAAATAAAGCATTATAGATCTTACAATGCTAGATATTACACCTATACATGCTCCTTGGCAGTACCACTAGTTTATTTCACCATGTTCCTAGTGGGGAGATACCTATGAACATTATTTGGATGAGATATTAGGATAGTATTTTATTTTTGAGTGCTCCAAAAATACCAAAAACATTAAAAAAATTAAAAAAATAAAAAAAACCAAAAATATTTTCAACATTTATATATTTGATTAGCTCCTTGGCATCTATATTGTTAGTTCCATGTTGGTAGATAACATATCATTCCTTTATATATTCACATATGTTTCAAGCATATTTTGAGTGTGATATAGGCATACCTAGGCACATGATATATGCACTTTCATATGTTAGGTCTACCCTCTACTCATGTCTTATGGGCATTGGGGGCATCCGCATCTTTGATCATGATACACCTAGGTTACATTATTCTATGATCATTTTCCATTATCATGTTTGATCTTATATAATTACATGACTTTATCCATGCTTATATCTTTCACAATGTACTTGATATGATTTGTACTTCACATTTTTTCTAACACACATATATATAGAGATTGGTATTAAACATTTATGTTGGTTGCTTATGTTTCATGCTTTCTTTTTGTGCACTTCCTAGAGTGTTTTGCCTTGATTACTATTGTATTGATTGTTTGATAATTTGAATATGATCTATTGTTTATGGCCCTCATGCCTTTGGTTTCTTAATTTTACATTTGAATATGTCATTACTTATTATATGGATATTTGGATATGTCATTGCTTACCTTGTGGATATTTGACTAGGTTATGTCCCTTCGATTATGTGACATTTGACCATTCTCTTTGTTTAAGTTCTCCTTGGACCATTGTATGTTGATTTGATTTTGAGTGCACTTATGTGTGTGATTTATTTCTTGTTGAAATTGTACTGTTAATTTATAAACATCACCATGATGTATATCATGCATCTTAAGATTTGATGTGATCACATGCTATGTTCCTCATTGCTATATGTACCTAGAAATTCTACTCATACATGTTACATGATCCATACAAAGATTATGCAATTATATTATATTTTTGATGTAAGGTAACTATAAGGTTACTCTTCCCCTCACCTCAAAAGGGTGGGGCATATTAGTAGGGAAATGTCATAGAGGCATGACCTCCACATTGTTCATAGTTTTAGATTTAGTGGGGGCATGTTATGTAAATATGTTCTCCACACTTATAATAGTTATAAATTTCATATTTCAATGGGGACATGTCATGGGAACATGTATTCCACACTTGAAAATTTTCAAATTAGTCAAATTGCATAATTATATGATTATGATACACATTTGTGGTAATATTCTATACATTGGTATCATTTTTATACCCAAGTTTTAGCTTAAGACATATACGAGGTGCATATACCATGCAAAAAATCACCTTAAATTATAAAATCAAAATCAATTTCAGATTTCAAATACTTTCATGGACTTTAACATACATCAGGATGGACTTTTATGCATTGTTATTGAGTTAATCTACTGTAGTAGGTTTGATTTTGGCAAGATTGATGGGATTAAATCACTCAATATTACCAATTTTATAGGATGTAGTGATTAAATCAGCCATCCTCACCAAATTTATACTGTGAGTTGACTTGAATCATTCAAGCTCACTAGGTTATAAATATGATTGGGTTATATGATGCTAGGTGAAAACTCACATTTTCTCCAAGGTTGGGGGAAAGTTGTCCTCATATATTTATATATACACACTTGCAAGTTTACATTTATCCTAATCTCAGTTCAATGATTCATAATGAAACATATTTTCAAATCAAATTTCTAAACAACATGATGATTCTATCGATACATAACTGTACTCCTAACCTTGCTATCTTTACTTTCAAGAATTTCAAATTATTTAAGTTATATATTATATGCAATGATTATATAGTGTAACATTCTCTTGGTTTTAGGTTATTCACTAGTAAAACACTCAAGTTAGACTCATGTAAAGATAAGGTGTGTTATACACACCCAGGTGTACATTTATTTTCTTTTAAACTAGCAATTTCATTACTAAATTAAAGGGGGGAATGTAGATACTAAATGTGAATTATATAGCACCTTGGTATTGTATACTTGGAAATTACCTCTCATAGATGTACCCTTTATTTCCTAGACATTCCCATTACTAAATGGCTTACATATGCTATCGCTTGTGCCTATTGCTTATCTCTTAGTCTAACCATATGTTGTTTTGATGACCAAGCCTTTTACGATGCTCAAAATATTAGAAAATTATTTATTATCATCCTATGTAAGTTTTGGACTTGCACCTATTTAACAACTTTCTAGACACTTGTGTCCTAGCTAGAGGCCTACATTGATGCAAATGTCTTATGCCAAACTAAGTTTCTAGTGCCATAAAATCATCAAATTTACAATTGTAACATGTCCTTATGATCAGTCTAATTTATTCAATGTGAGATATTTATTGAAAGTATTTGTATATGTGCATGATAAATCCTCCTTAAATCACCTAACAACTCATAAGGTAAATTACCAAAAACATTCAATCAAGCATTCAAGTGAGAAAATCTAACCTATTCATCCCTATTTCCATATCAGGCATAGGAATAATATTAATACATGTTTGAATTATTGAAAGAGCATCCCATAAGCCATATTTTCAATTTAGGTCCTTAACACACATTGCATCCTTATGCACACACAAACCAACATGTAAGGGAAGAATACAAAATTTTGAGGATCTCTTTAGAGGATTGGCTATGTAGGTAGTGCCCATTGATAGAGGGGTATTTAGGGCAAATCAACACCATGTGCTCACTAACCCATTTTCCATAGTCACTCCAAAAGTGAAGAAGCTAGGGTTTTGATAATTTTTGAGTACACTAGAGGAAAGGTGATAGAAAACCTAAAAGGTTATAGGTGGTCAGATTTAGTCAATATTTCATACTGGACACCTACATCTAGGTTATACAGATGCATCAAGTAATCATCTAGATCTAATGCAAGTGTTTGAGTCCACAAATTATAAATTTATAGAATATGACAATTGATCCAGAATCTAGATCCATACTACTTCTAGACTATTCCATATTAGATTTGTATGTGAATAATAAACCAAATACTCTTATTTTCCTTTTATTGTAATAATAATCGATAGTTGTATTTAATATTTTTAGTATATGTCAGCATTTAAATTTAGACTATTATTTATTGAGTTTGTAATCAATTGGCTTGTGATAGTTTTATTTTTCACCCTTATGTTTATTCATTTCTATATTCTTAACCTTATACTATATTGATCCATCTCATTTTAGGGTTAAATGGTGGTTTGAAGTTAGAGTTTGAAGATGCATGTGTAAGATGTTTAATAGGTTTGAAAAGGACAATGAGATTTATATCAGTGTGTATTATAACATAAGGGTTGACTCATAAGATAACATGAAAGTGTAAGATAATGGTGGATTGAGACTTTATTTGTGTGCTCAATTCATGCATGGTAAATGTGTGTCAATCTTGTAATTTTAAATATCGAATACCATATTTTTAGTATCTATAAATGCTTCCCTTTATTTTAGTAATGTAAAATGATAAAATGTACATGAGTGTGTACAACACACTTTGTATTTGGGTATGAAGATCCAATTATACAAGTCACTTAATAAGAAAAATTGCAATCATGTGTAGTCAATGTTCATAGATTGAATTTTTTATTTTGAAACTAATTTTTTAAATTTTTGAATGAACAAGGGTTAAATTACATGTGTTTGGGTGAGAACCATATTATCCCTATAATTTGTTGGAGATCATGCTTCATTTTTGATACATTGATGAAGCTTGTGATTCCTTGTTGAAGCACATGGAGAGTTGTAGTGATTATGCCCCAATTTTTTTAACTCTGCATGCTCTTGGATTTGGATGATGGCATGCCCCATTCCTCATGAATGTGGTGAAAATAATATAATGTACTAACCCAAATTACTACATAGTAAAGAGATATCCATCATCCTAGATTTGTTTAAAGAAAATGAATGAACCACTATAAATGGATTATATATTTAATATATATAGTTTCACTCAAGTTAACTCAAGGTCATTCAAGTTAAATCCATGTTAAGAAAAAGTATGATCAAAAGGGAATGGACAGTTTTCATGCCCCCATCATGAACACATGTTTGATTACATAGTTTCACTTAATGTAGAATAAAATGCATGATCAAAAGAGAATGGGAAATGTTTATGCCCCCATCATGACTACATGTTTGATAAGTGTGAAGTGGAATGACAATTTTTTTCCATTAAACTATAAAATTTGATTTGTGTATGTGTGCAAGAACTAATATCATGCCCCCTAAATATGTGCCAATAAATATAAAATTCTATGCATCTATATGTTAAATTTGAGAACCTGTATCTTAAATGTATATGTATGTGTAAAACTATAATTATTTTCATATAAAATGTGCTCATATTACCATGAATATACACCCAAGTGTGTATGAATCTATGCTCAAGTGTTTTTAAGGTGAGTGTATATGTATGACATATGACCCCATAATTTGTATCGATGTGTCAACATCTATCATGTATCTAAATCATCTGATAATTATACCATTATTAATCTTTAACATATGTATTTTGATCTCATTTTATACTCATGGAGGCTTATGTCTCTATGAAAAGCCCATTGTAATTCCCCCTTTGAGATGAAGGGTGTATCCTATGATTCATTCATCTCAAAATAAGAGTTAAATGTATCATGTCATATATAAACATAGTATCATGTATAATCATGTGAACATGTGAAGCATACATCATCATAGTAATGTATATATCAATCAAGGGATGTATATAACATATGTAATATACAACATATAAGTGTCATGTCTAGATAAATGTGTCAATGAAGTACATAGTATAAGGATCTTTGAATACAACTACATAGTAAAAGCGATGTATATCAAGGCACCACTCAATTTTAGAAATATTAATAAGTGAAAGTGTTAGTGTCACACATAAGTACAATGGATGTAAATATGTTGCAACAAAAAATTCCAAGAACCACACACAAGGGGACATAAATATGTCATGAACAAGGAACATTAAAGATGTCACATCAAACAAGACCAAAGGATACACAAGGTGACATAAAAATATCATAAATAAGGGACATTAAAGATGTTTTATAATACAAGGCTAGGGTACACACATAATAAAAAATCACAAAGAATCATACTTTATAAAAGAGTAACAACACCAATGGAGCATAGAACAAGGAAATAGTCTACACCATCCAATATGTATCAATGTCACATCGTAGTATAATAGAATATCTATGTATCATTGTGTAAGATATGAGTAACTAGAAATTAATTTATATGAAGTATAGGTAGCTTAACATGGTACAAAGGTCATATAAATATATGACATGCAATAGTGAGACCTGTAGAATAAGATGCCCCCAAATATCAGTATAATCACTGGGTAGAAGAGAGTCCAACATCTGTATGTCCATATGTAACCTGTATGTCTTACATAAAACTTATATAACATGAAATGAATGTGTGTATGAAAATAATATTCCATCTAAAATTTGATAAATAAAACATTTAAATAATTTAATCTAGTAATCATGTCCTGTGTGGGTCCTAATTTTGAATTTTTTGATTATTTGATTTATATGTATTTTTAAAATATTTAAATTTTGGAAAACATAACTAATGATAAATTTAATTTAATGATCATGAGAAGTTCTTGTATTGAATTTTGGAGTGTGAAAACACTCAAATCTAACCATTAAGTGATTGACAATGTTCAACCTCGACATCTTCACCTTAATTGGTGTATTATCCATTTTATTAACTTAAAAAATATATGATAGCCTTAAATATATTTAAAATACTATGAAAATAATTTAGACATATATATTCATCCTTATTTTTATTACATATTCCTATCAAATAAGTTCCAATAATCTCTAACCTTTTGGGAAAGGATGACACTAGGTTGGATAGGGTTGTAGGCTAGCCATGTCCATTAACACAACATTGTATCCCACTCTTAAATGATAAATTTTAAAATTTGATACATTTAACAATGGTATCCACACACTTTTAAAAAATTTGGTTACTAAAATATTCTAAATCTGGCATTATATAAGCACATTAAGGCCACTCAATACTTTACAAGCCATCCTGATAACAATCTACTGAACATTGAGCAAAAGATCACTAATATTTACAATTAAAATTTTGATTTAATAAAATAGTAATAGGCTAAGTTTTACTCACTAATATTTAATAAGAGGACTTACTTGACAACAATAAGAGTAAACTTTAGAATCACAAAGGGTAGTTTTTTTCTTTTCCTAGTGCTATTGGTTTACTGACTGTTTCTTGAGAGAAGTGTGGCCTATGGTGTTGTATAGGCCTGGTTTATGGTTGTTTAGAGTGATATTTATTGTAATATGTTTTTGAATTTGTAAATTTTTATTTGTAACTTTCAAAACCCTTGTTTTATGATGCCAAAAGGATCTTCTTCACTTCAATTCTCTCAAAAAAACATTTACGTTTAGTAAGACAGTCACTTGGATCTTGACAAGGACACTTTTCAACTTGTAAGCTTGATTTATTGACTCAATAATCTTTAAAAATATAATTAAATTATTGAGGTATTATTATTGAGCTTATATAGGTTGTTTTGTATAAGTTCAAACACTAACCAAATCACTCGATGATCCAAAACTCAACTTAGTTCAAAAGATTGCTACAGTGCTATGAAAGGCCTATAGGTCTAAAGAAAATATGTTTTAGATATTGGATATTTTTTAAATATAATTTTGAATTGAATTTTTAATTGTTATATATCATACATATTATTAATAAACCAATATTTAGTTTATTGGTTTCTTAAGAGCAATTCAAAGGTAATTATATTCTTTAGGTCTGTGTAGGCCTAATTTTGCCTACTTAATTATTTTGGCTCAATATAAAAAACCAATGGTTTTAAATACATATATAAATTATTTTAAAATTAATACATTAAAAAACCTCAAAAATAAGTTTAAATCCAAAGAACAAGGCTAAACAATCAATTACTCTTGTTTTGTGCCTTCTCGGTGAACAATTACAGGAAATTCAAACATAGTTGTATTTTGTTCCATAGGACCTATATTCACCTATTAAAAATTTTATTATCTCTTAAATAACTCATAAAACCTCCCCTAAATTTTTTAAAGGATTCCATTAGTTATAAATAAAGGTATGACTCAATTTGTGCCTCAAAACCCTATTTTAGGGTTTCTCAAAGAACCTAGAAGTTGAGAGTTTTTTTAATAATTGTTCATAGAGCCTAGGATGTTTTTGAACTTAATAAAAATTTAAAAAAATTATTAATATACTCATTCAACCTTTACAAAACTTAAAATTAACTCATGCAACCTTCTACACATGTTTCAAATGACTATAGTGAATTATAGATGCACAAAAGATAAAGTATTGAAGGAGTTTGATGAAAAAAACTTCAAACTGAGTACAAATTCAATTTAAAATTGAAATTATATTGTTTATTTATACATAAAAAAATAAATACACATATTCAAATGACATAAGACCTTTATTTTCAAGAAAACTTGCTCTTTAATACACACAGAACCCTATTCTTTAATTGCAGATAGTCATTAGTCTCACCGTGATGAAAGTTTGATATATTTATGTTTGATAGTGACCTTTAATTCATAATTATAATTAGGTTAGATGATTATAATTTTTTTTAAACCTCTCCAATATTATAATGACAAAATTTGGTTTAGATTTTCCTTTAATTGCTCAAACCCAAGTTGGAAAATGACTTGTTATGAATAGTGTTTTGTTGTATTTACTTTATTTATACTTTTTTATGATGAATATGACACTAATAAGGAATATAAGACTCTTATATACATATTATACCATTAAATAACTCTTTAAAACTCATCATAGTCCTTATACAATTGTATTTATTCATATATTTACAAAAGAAACATTTGAAATTTCAAATTCTAAGTTTTAGAGGGAAACTCTCCAAAGACTCTAAATGATCTAAAACAAAATCAAAATGACTAAAAAAGAATTATTATGAACTTTAATACCTCATAATACTAATAAATACATTTAAAATACTATTTTTTCCTATTTACTAGGATGCACCTACATCAAACCACCAAGGTATAGAGAAATAATCATGGACTCTTGCTCACGAGTTGTTCTATGTTGCTGCCATGTTTGTTGATATTTGAATCTGAAATCCAAGTTGAGTCTTTAATTATATGATCTTTACACTTTAATAAATACTATGAGTATTATTTACCTCTTGTCCTCTTGATCACCTTTTGATCTATAATGGTTTCTAGCTGATCTAGTGGCTTCTTTGACAATTATTATTGCCAAGGTATAGTTTGATCATATACATCTTTAAATGTTGTGTCATAATTTTATCCTTATTTGTAAGGATAAATATCATAAATATTAAAAATTTGAGAGATTAAAATATCCATTAGAACCTCTAGTTCATATGCATTAAGTCAAAATTTCCTAAGGACCTTATAAGGTCCAATATTTTTCAATTTCATTTTGTTGTATTCCCCTCTTGGGAGTATTTCCTTTCTAAGTTGAGATAATAAAAGATATCATACTTAAAATTTTACCTATTTTATCTTCAAATCATCTCTCCTTTTGTATTTTATTGAACTTAACTCTAGTCTTTGCTTCACCTATTCATGGAGTTCTTGCATGGCTACTGCAAATTCTTCTCCATCCACACTTCTCTTTTCTTGTTGGCCTAAATTTATCAAATCATACACACCTCTAGGATACATACCATATAAAATATAAAAATGACTCATACATGTACTTATATTTGGTTAATCATTAGAGGCAAATTATTATTGTGCCAAAATTTGATCCTACTATTTGGTATGATCAGTCACCAAATTCCTAAGAATGTTCCCAAGTCTTCTATTTACTACTTCAGTCGAGCCATCTATTTGAGGATGATATGTAGAGCTAAAGTTTAAATTAGTACCAAACTTTCTCCAAAGAGTCTTCAAAAAAGACCAACACATTTATTATCTCTATCATAAATAATACTTTTAAGCATCTCATGTAGTCTTATTATCTCTTTAAAGAATAAATTAACAATATGAGCTACATCACTTGTCTTATAACAAGAAATAAAATAAGCCATTTTGGAAAATCTATCAACGACCACAAAAATAGGTAAACCAAGAATAAAATCCATGCTTACTAAATCCCATGACCTATTGGGGATGGGTAATGGCTAATAAAGTCTAGTGTTTTGGCTTCTCCCTTTTGCATATTGACATATTCTACATCTTTCAACAAATTTCTTCACATCAATTGACATGTTTGGCCAAAGTAGTATGCAATTACTTGATCAAGTGTTTTGTCTTACCCAAAATGTTCTAAAAAGAAGCCACTATGCTTCTCTTTCGGTAAATTCTCTCTCATGGATGCTTTAGCAGTGCATAGTTGCTTACCTTTGAACAACAACCCTTCTTGCAACATGTAGTCCATCCAAGGACTTCTATCTTTACTTTTAGGATCATTTCATGATTCACATCCTTATTCAAACTCTACATCTTCCTTGTATAGGTCCTTAAAAGCATAAAAACCCATGATGCTCACTTGCATTTCCTACATAATCAAATTTCTCATGCTTAGAGCATCAAAAACTTAGTTAGATTGACCACTTTTATGTTTGATAAAAAATGATAAACTTTAAAAGAATTCAATCCATTTATCATGCCTTTCATTCAATTTACTTTGGTTTATAATTAACTATAAAGAATGATTATCAATGTAAAGAATAAACTCTTTAGGCATTAAATAATGCCTCCACTTATTTAAAGTTTGTATGATAGCATATAATTCTTGATCATAATCTAAATACTTCCTTTTGTCCTCATTAAGTTTTTCACTAAAATAAATAACTGGTTTACCTTTTTGACTTAGGACAACTCCAATAGCAGTCCCACTTGCATCACTTCCACTTGAAACAACTTACCAAAAACAAGTAATGCCAAAACATGCTATTCTGTAATCTTCTTTTTCAAAATCTAAAAAATTCTTTCAGCAACTTTAATCCACTTAAAGGGCTCCTGGTTTATTTTTATAGTCTCCATAATAGGAGTACAAATGCTATTAAAATTTCTTATGAATTTTCTATAAAATATTGATAGACCATGAAAGCTTCTTACCTCAAAAATGTTCCTGGGTGTATGCCACTCTTCTATAACTTTGACTTTGCTTTATCCATTTTAACCCCTCTTGAGATACAACAAAACCCAATTAGATTAACTCTATTTTCATGAAAGTAAATTTTTTGAGGTTGATTAGTATCTTTTCCTCTTGTAATACTCTCAAGACCATTCATAAATGCTCAAGATGGTCATTCATTATTTTAATATAAATTAAGACATCATCAAGATAGACAATGAAAAATTTACTTATAAAAGGATTAAATACCTCATTCATAAGCCTCATAAAGGTACTTTGAGCATTTATCAATCCAAATGGCATCACAAACCATTCACATAAACCATCATTGGTTTTGAAGGTAGTTTTCCATTCATCCCCTTATCTAATCCTTATTTGATGATATCCAATTTTGAGATTTATCTTAGAAAAATACTTGGCACCACTTAGATAATCCATCAAGTCATCTATTATAGGTAAGGGAAATTTATACTTGATAGTGATCTTGTTGATGGCCCTTGAGTTAGTGTACATTCTCAAACCTTTATATTAATTTTTTTCTAGAATAATGAGAACTACATAAGGACTTAGAATTTCTCAACCAATCCCTTATTCAATAATTCTTATACTTGTTTCTTTATTTCTTCATTTTTTTATGGAGTATCCTATAGGTTACTTTATTTAGAAGGTTTCCTCCTGGTATGAGATCAATATGGTGACTAATACTTCTTATTGGAGTTAAATCACTTGGAAAATCATCCACAATAATGTCAATGAACTCATTCAACAAATTCTAAACTTTTATGGGAAACTCAATCAACTTAGTCATAATAATTATTGTTTTTGGCTTACCAATGGGAGTAAAACTTACCTCTTCCTTCTTGATTTACTACAAGAATTCCTACCATGGGATAACAACACCTTTGAATTCTCTTATACGGCTATACCCTCTTCTTTCAATGGTGTAAGAACATGTTTCCTACCATCCTTCTCAAAAGTGTAAGTATTATTATTTCCATCATAAATTGCCTTCCTATCATATTACCAATGCATTCCTAAAAGAACATGACACACTTCCATGGGAATCACATCAAACATGGCTTCATCCTTATAAATTTTTATTTAGAACTTTACTTTACATTGCTAATTCACTAAGCTTTGATTACCCTTTTACAACCAAGATAGTTTGTAGGGAGTTGGATGAACTACCTTTTTCAAATTTAGTTTGTTAACGATTTCAGTAGATACCAAATTATCTTTACTCTCAGTGTCAATATTAACATGACAACACTTACCTTGAGTTTTGTAGGTAGTCTTGAAGAGTGTCTTCCTTTAAGGAGGTTCTTTGATCTCTTTAACAAGATTGAGTAATATCCTCTTCATGAGTAAGGATTCCCCAGCTTTTGGATCATCTTCATGGATAGGTGAACTCACACGTTCTTCTTCATCAACTTGAGCTAGTAGAGCATTACCATGACTTGTAAATGGATTTTAAGGGAATTCATAAGACCTACACCCAAAGTTTACACATGTGAAACATCTACCAATAAATACTCTACCCCTTCCTCTATTGAATGACCTTCTACCTCTAAAGGAATACCTACCTCTTGAAGATTTTTCTTGCCTCTGTGAACTGCTAGCTTCTTCTTGGTGTACTTTTAGTTGATTCCTTCCTCATTAATGTCCTCTACCTCTATAAATTATGCCTCTTTCTATTACATGATGAGGTTTCTTTCTTGATAACTTTTCTTATACTTTTAGGACATATTGATATGCCTCTTCAGCTATCCTAGGTGTAAGAAGACTAATCTCATCT
Organism: Torreya grandis; assembly: GCA_037957365.1. Classification (NCBI taxonomy): domain Eukaryota; kingdom Viridiplantae; phylum Streptophyta; class Pinopsida; order Cupressales; family Taxaceae; genus Torreya; species Torreya grandis. The sequence goes on along the minus strand of JARHVA010000892.1, from coordinate 2,106,058 downwards.
TGAATGTTAAATCTCAACCCATTGATATATGTGGCTACCTTCTCCATATCTTCCTCAATATGGCCTATTATTATAGTAAAATTATAAAATTATTCAGTATAATCCTTAATTGGCATATCTTTTTATTTTAGATACTGTAGTTAATTAAAAATATTAGTTTGATAATCTTTAGGCATAAACTTACCTTTAAGATTTTCCACCATCCTGTCCCATCTCTTAATCTTAGGCTTTCCATTTTTTATCTTTTCCTCTTGCACACCATCCCACCATAGGTATGCATGACCCTTGAGCCTTGTCATGGAAAATTTCACTCTTCTGTCTTCATATAAATTCTCATAATTAGAGTAATTTCTAAATAACTTATCTAGTTAGGTAGGTGCTCCACATTTAGGCTACCATCATACATTAAAACCTCCATTTTGGGCTTTACACTAACACCCATTATTGATTTGACCAATCTTTATTATAATACTTATTCCTCCATCTCTATAGGCACTTCCTATTTTTAAGGTCCCTCATCTTCTCTGTCACTAATGTCACACATGTCAAATACTCTTATTTGTGATAACTCCATGGCTTGTAACCTAGCATTGAGATTTTTGATCTCTCCAAGCAATACTACTTGTGTGGGTTATCTCCTTGGACCACCTCTTGATTTTGATGTCATTTCTCTTTTTGTATAGTTCTATTTTTTTTTAATAATATATCAATCTTAGAAAAATCTTTTATATCATAATTTCATGCCAAAAGTATCTTCTTCACTTCAATTCTCTCAAAGAAACTTGCAACTTTTAGTAAATTAGTCACTTGAACCTTGACAAGGACACTTTTCAACTTAGAAGTTTGTTTTTTTGACTCAATCCTATTAAAACAAGTAATTAAAGGCTTAATTTATTATTATTAATATTATATAGGTTGTGTTTGTATAAGTTTAAACACTAACCAAATCACTTAACGGTCCAAAACTCAACTCAATCTAAAAGACTACTATAGTGTTGTGAAAGGCTTATTAGGTCTTAAGAAAAGATATTTTAGCTCTTGGATATTTTTCAATAACATTTTAAATAGCCTTTTAAATGAAATTTTTAATGGTTATAGATCATCCATATTAGTATAAACCAATATTTAGTTTATTTGTTTCTTAAAAGAGCAATTCAAAGGTAATTATGTTCTTTATGTCTGTGTAGGCCTAATTTTGCCTACTTAATTAGTTTTGGATCAATATAAACAAAAAATAGTTTGAAATACCTCTCTCAACTATTTTAAAATGATAAAAATAACTTAAAAAATCTCCATACCACGTTTGGATCCAAATAACAAGGCTAAACAATCAATTCTCTCTCATTTTGTGCCTTCTCGGTGAACAATGATAGGAAATTCAAACACAGTCAGTCATATTTCATTAAAAAAGACCTATATTCACCTATTAAAACTTGGATTAGATATTAAACACCTCCTAACACATTAACTCAAAATTTTCATGGATTCCACTAGTTAAAAAAAAAGTTATGACTCAAATTGTGTCTTACACCCCTGTTTTAGTGTTACTTAGAGAACCTAGAAGCCGAGAGCTTATTAACAATTGTTAATAGATCCTAGGATGCTTTTGATATTCATATCACTTGTAAAAAACTCTTAATATCCTCCTTAAACATTTACAAACCTTAAAATTAACTCATGCAACCTTATACATGTGTTTTAAATGACTGTAGTGAATTGTAGATGCACAGAAAATAGGGTATTAAAGGAGTTTGATGAGAAATTCTTAAAACTGAGTATAAATTCAATTTAAACTTGAAAGGATATTATTAATTCATACAAAAAATACATAAATACGTAGATTTGAGTGACATAAGACCTTTATTTATAAGAAAACTTGCTCTTTAATACACATAGAACCCTGTTCTTGAACTATAAATAGTCATTAGTCTCACTATGATGAAAATTTGATCTTTTTATGCTTGATGGTGACCTTGAAATCCTCATTATGATCAGGTTCAATGCTAATAAAGTTTTTAAAACCTCTTCCAAACTTATAATGATCAAATCTGGTTCAGATTTTCCTTCAACTGCTTAAACCCAAGTTAGAAAATATCTTGTTATGAATATGTTTTGTTGCATTCACTTTATTTTGAATGTTTAAGATGAATATACCAATAATAAGGAATATAATACTCATAGCTACATCTTATACCACTGACACACTCTTTACAACTCATCATAGTCCTTATACAATTATATTTATTCATATATTTACAAAATAGACATTTAAAATTTCAAATTCTGAGTTTTGAAGGAAAACTCTCCAAAAACTCTAAATGATCTAAAACAAACTCCTAATACCTCAACAAGGATTATTATGACTTTATATACCTCATAAGACTCCAAAAGACATTTAAAATATTAGTTTGACCTATTTACTAAGATGTACCTACATCATTTTACCCTTATAAAATAAATAAATAAATATAAATATTTACGGCAGAGACATTTTCAAGGTGAGATACTCACCAACAATTCATCTTCAGATATTATTATTCTTATCTTCAAATAACTTATTTTTATTATATATTTATAATGAAAATATGACTTTTTAATTTTAAAGGAACTCCAATATATTCATCTCACACTCACAACTATCAAACACTCGGTGAACAGTACAACTGTAAATTCAACTTGAGAATTTATAGGTTTTAACACAACTTCAATCTTGGTGACATGGGTTAATTACGATGGCCAATTTTAATTAACATGACAAAGTGATCAATAAACTAATACACAATATTCCACCACTTCATGCTAATTCATTCATTATGGATATTGAATGAGTATGTCAGGATAGTGCCAATGTGTTAAACAAAGCACCCATGTATGAGTTTGATCAATAAACTAATACATAATATTCCACCTCTTCATGCTAATTCATTCGTTATGGATATTGAATGAGTATGTCGGGATAGTGCCAATGTGTTAAACAAAGTGCCCATGTATGAGTTTTTAAGATGTTAAAGGCTAACACGAAAACAAATTAGATAATATTAATATTATTAATAATATTATATATATATATATATATATATTAATGTTTATATATAAAATATATTATAAGAAATATGAATAATATTTTATTATATATATATATATAGTAATATATTAATTTGATTATATATATATATATATATATATATATATATATTAATAAAGTACAACACATATATTATGTCTAATATGTAATATCATATTAAATAACTATATATTGTAATATATAATTTCATTATTTTTAAATTGTAATTTGTAATGGTTTTCACGAGGAAATTGTTATTAATAAAAGTGGTTTGGACTTGATGTGAGATAACCTAATATAAAATATATTTATATATTTTATATAATAAGTTAAATATTGTATATTTATATAATATTTAATATAAAAATAAATTAATAGTATTATATATTATTAAAATTATGTATTACTATAAGATATATGTATATTATATATACGATTAAAAAATTTATATTATTCCCTTTCAAGGTTCTTTCATTGTTCGTAGATATGGTGTCGACTAGGGCTTTGAAAGCCTATTCTCCTCCTCTGATGATGACACACAGGTTTGAGAAGAAATCAATGATAGTTATAGAGGTGCAAGTTGGTAGATTGGATAGCCAGGTGCAAATGGTGGAATCTTTATCAGAGGAGGCTTTCTAGAGGCACAAGGTTCTCTATAGAATGTTAGGGTGGTGATTGAAGTGGATGATGGGAAGGGTTGTTCAAGGGAAAGGCAGTTGCTTAACTCTAAAATTATGTCAAGCCAATCTACTAGGGTTTTTGAGGAATCAACAAATTTGAATAGGTCTCAGTCAAACAAATCTATTGTTATCAATTTTGAAAATAAATCCTTGAGGATATTCTGGAACGTGAAGCTTGGTTTGTGAAGAGAGGCTTAGTCTGCCATTTTGATAGGTTGGTCATATCTATCCTCTCTTCACAGATGGCTATCATATGTTTGGAAACCTTTATTAGAAGACACTCTAGAAATTTATCCATGTGCTAAAGGTTTTTTGTTGTGACTTTTGATTCTTTATCTAATTGCATGAAGATTGTTTAGTCTAAAAGATGGAGCTTTGACAAACACCTTCTTATGATGAAACCCTGGACTCCCAATTTTAACCCCTTGACATAAAATCTTTCTTTGCATCTTGTATGGGTGACACTGCCATATCTTCTTCTATAATTTTGGTCTAAAATTGGTCTATCTATCATTAGCTCTGCATTGGGTGAGTTGTTGGAAATTGATGCATCTTTATTAAATTTTTCTAGAACTACTTTTGTGAATATTCTAGTGTGTTGTGATGTTTCTCATGAGCTTCTCAAAAGGCTTGAGATTAAAGTGCAAGAAAGGTGTTGGTATTAAACTCTTGATTTTGACTGTATCCCTTTAAGATGCAAAAATTACTTTCAGATAGGTCATCTTTTTGCCTCCTACCCTAAATCAAAATACAAGATAGAATCTTATTGGGGCAAGGAGGTTAATGAGAAGCTTCTAGCATTTTTTTTGAATTGTAATATAAGTTGTTCAATTGGATCAATTTTTGAGAAGTTTTTGGAAAAGTAAGTAATAATGGAAAACTAATTTAGAATGTTGAGTTTGGTGGTATTAATAGTAAAAAGGAAAATGAGTAAAATGTTAACAGGTAAACTTAAGGAAGGAAGTGGTGTTTTATTTTTTGGATTCAGATAAATTAGGCCAGGATGAAAAATGGTAGGTGGTTAAGAGTTGGAAAAAGGTTATTTTATTCATAGCTCTCCACTTAGACCTATTTGTACTTATGGTAGAAGTAAAAAGGAAGAGTTAAGTAATTATGGATATATTATTTGATTTCTTGTTGGTTTTGGTGTCACTTGGTGGCATGTGTTTTGTCATGGACCTCTATTTCATTTTTAAATATTTGAAGGTTAGGTATTTTTGTGAAAACTTTTCATTTTTATTATAAGGCAAGGGTCCCTTCAATCCTGGTATCTATCTAAAAAATTTTATATTGTTAATAATATAATATTATATCTATTCTATTATATATAATAAATTATAAGTAATCTCCCATTAAAGGGTCAGTACTAATTAAGTCTAATAAGAGTAATAGAGCTACGATGGTTTGGAGGCCTCTGAGACTGGGTTGGTTTAAGTTAAATTTGATGGAACTTATTGAGGAAATCTAGGGGCTTCAAGAGTAGGTTGTGTGATTAAAGACTATAGTGGATATTTAATATGAGTAACTTCCTTCAAGCTTATAAATGAGACTAATAATGAAGTGGAAGTGCAAGTAGTGGTAGAAGGGATAGAGATATCTCTTAAGTGCAGAGGGGAGTGTTTAGAAATTGAGGATGATTCTTAAGTAACTATTCAGGCTCTCTCTATTCAAAAGTCTAAAGCCTAACATTTGGATAATATTTTGTCATAGGTTTGGGTGAAGCTGGGTGAATTTTGAAGTTGGTCTTGTGCCCATTACTTTCAAGAAAGTAATAAGGTAGCATATTTCTTGGAAAACGTAGGGATTGACCAAAGGGAGGAAGAATGGGTAGATATTTGCAAAGATGTATGGAATGATTGCTTTGGGATAGAAGTGATGAGATGTGATTAAAATTCACTTTGTCACTCATGGGACAGGGTGGTGGCTTTACCAATGATGGAGGCTTTATTGTTTAGGCATGGTAAATCATGCGAGAACATGCCTAGGCATGAAAAATCATTGGGAAGATGACTTAAACAATATTAATTCCCATATATTTAGGTGTATTAAAGTTAGGCATATGATATTTTTAGCTTTTGATTATGGAGTTAGAGCTTCTAGAAACCCTGGTGTGGTCACTTTGGAGGTGGTGAGTCTAGGGAAATGGCCTTCATAGGAAAAGTGTCTAGGATGTGGATAAAAAATGTCTTATAAAATTTGATAGTGAAATAATAGAGGCCATATAAAAGATTTTGGGGGTAGAATTGTTTGAATAAAGTAGAAGGGTGAATGTGAATTCGGACCTAGCCACTTTGTTTAATAGAAAATTGCTTATGGTAATTTTTGATAAAGAACAGGTAAAAGAACTAGTTTATTTTTTGTATCTAGATGAATAATATGGTAAATTTGTTGTTGGAGATAGATAAGGTGTAGGAAGGATCATATGCTCAGCTCCCCTTTTTCTAGGAAGGATGGTTTAGGATGTATCCTGTTGTTGATGTTCAGGGCTTTGGAGGAGAGGTTTGCTTCTCTAATAAAATTTGTAGAACAAGTGGATTCTCTATGTTTTAGTGAAGAGATAAATGGGGAAGCTAAGGGGTCATTCCTAATTTTAAGGAATTGATATCCCCTCTACCTCTGATGACAAAATTGTGAGCAGTGTGTAGGTCACCATAAAGGTTATAGGTGGTAAAATTATTAGTTTGGGGGGTTGATCGAGGAAGGTTATCGGTGCCACCTTGGTTGGAGGAGAAGGGGACAAGTTTCAAGCATTGAGGGATCATAGGAAGTGGAATAAATTGGGGATGTCTCCACCATTTTAGATTTTAGGTGGAGTCATATTGTTGGTAGGGAACAAGTCACAGGAATCATCCTGTTTACAATTGGTGAAAATTAAAGGATCAAAGCTACCAAATAAGAATCTATCTTAGAATGACAATGAAGTTTAGGGTGTCAAATGGGGTGGTGACCAAGTTATTATGTTAGATTAAAATTTTGTTTTTAGTGCTATATATTGTTGTTTTGTCTAAGGTGGTTAATAGGTTAAGCTAGTTTTCTCTACTTATGTAAACACTATCTTTTAATGTAAAGCTAAAGTATTTTTAAATACTTAAAGGTAGTTTATTTTTTATGGATTGTGATGATCAGATACCTTGGTGGTTTTTCCATTAAGCCAGGCCTATATATTTTTTTGAGTATTTTTGTTATCTAGAAAGGGCCCTATAAACTCTGAAACCTATCTAAAAAAATAAAAATAAATTAGAAGTAATATTAATATTATATAATTATATAATATTAAATATTATATAATTATATAATATTAAATATTATACATATATAATAATATATTAAATATTAAAAATAAAAACATCATATAATAGAAGTAGAAGGTACATCTTTTGCCTATCTAAGGTGCCATAAGTGGGGAAACACTATAAATTTATGTCCTACACAAAGACTCACCTAAACCAAACCCATGGAGGTCCTTATCGAGGGAACCTAGTTTAAAGTAAGAGATGGAATGGGTATGTTGGAACCCAAAAGAAAGGGACCATCCCCTGAATAGAACAATGTTTCATTTAATCAAACCATCAATATAGAGGAGTTTTTTCAGGCTGAAGGCTCTATTACAAGATCATGTGTAGTATAATTCCAAGCTCCTGAACAATGGGACAAAAGTCATGAACAACCAAATGTAGATTCCTAATAAAATATCTTAAGTCTAATTTTTTTATTGATTTTAAAGAAGTATAAATTATGGAATTGGTAACAATGAAACCTTTAGTGTTAAAGCTTTGAAATATAGGGAAAATGAGGAAAAGGAAGGATGCACTGAGATGGCTCTAACGGAGGTGGAGGAAGATTAGAAAAGTATTGAGTGAAGGAAAAATTATTATTTGGAAGACATAGATATGCCTCACTAAGAGGAGAATAAAGGTATCACAAAGACCCCAACATTGATGAAAGTTAAAGAAGATATAGATCTAAAAGATGGAGTAATCAGAGACATGGAAGTACAAGATCATGAACACCATCAAGGAGGTATTTTAAATAATTATAACTTTTTCCTACAGAAACTTTTCAAAAATAAAGTATCGACTACTGTGGTAAAGGTTGAGACCCTAAGGACTCTTTCTTGGTGGGAATGTTCCATGTGTAAGGATTATGTAAAAAGGGAGAAAATGGGCATTAAGATAAAGCTATTTCTTTGAGGAAGGAGAGAATGAGGATGGTTGTAATTTGGTATGTAGAAAAATAACCAAAGGTAAGAGACTGACTCAATTGAGTGACATAGTTACTATGAACACTAAATTGAAGGAAAACATCAGACATAGATTCAAGTTATTAGGTAGTTATAACTACTAAGTGGTTGGTAGGAAGAGAATTTTTATATTTCATAAAAAAATGAAAGAGGAGTTATTGGAAGGTTGTATAAAAATTGGAAAAAGAAAGGTAGACAGAGGTAATGCTGACTAATTGCTGACCTTCCCCTTGTTCCATTTTGATTTGTTGTTATGTAGATCTATTTCTTGCTAGTTTCATGTTATATGGCCTTGTTTCATTTTTCAAGCTTTGTAATAGGTTTTGGGTCCCTATCAAAAACCTATATTTACCCTAGTTATATATATATATATATATATATATAAGTTAATTATAAAATTTATATTATGTATACTTCTTAATATTATATTAAAATATTTTATATTTATAGTATTATTACTTTATTATATACATATAATATAATATAATTATATTGAATATAATATATATATATATTATATTCAATATAATTATATTATATTATATGTATATAATAACGTAATAATACTATAAATATAAAATATTTTAATATAATATTAAGAAGTATACATAATATAAATTTTATAATTAACTTATATATATATATAAGTATTAAAATATTTTCTATTTATAGTATTATTACGTTATTCTAAACATATAATATAATATAATTATATTTAATATAATATATATATATATATATATAAAATCATTTGTAATAGCCTATAAGGATACTAATAAATAATTTTAATAATATATAGAATACTATTAATTTATTATTATATACTATATTAAATTTTTTATACAAATATGCAATATTTAATATAATATTTTATAATTTATTAGATAAAATATATAATATATTTTAAATTATAATATATTAATATATTACAATATATTAAATATAATAATTTATTTAATATCTATGAGACCATCTTCTTTTGTGAACTCTGTTATAGTTTATATGAGGCCGTGGATACATTATTGTTTGATAACCAATTTAACTTGGGCTTATGTTTATGGGAAGGCTACATGGAAATAGACCTGATGATTAGTCGCCATGTCTATAATCTCAACCATAATGCAATAATTCTTATGGTCCTAGAGAGTTTTCTACTAGACTGTGAATGCATTTTTATTTGGAATCCACTCTAAAGTTGGATCACATTATATGAAATTCAATGGTAATGTTGATACATTTTTTAGGCCACATAAATATAGATATATTATAATAATATCATGGTTGCTTTGTTACTAATATGTATGATGCAACTCCTTACATTTGGGGTTTGTTGGTGACATGCAATAGTTTTAATTTTTAATAATAACATTAGAAACCCCTTACTGTGGTGTTATGACACCATGCAGATGTTGAGACAAAGGTAACCTTTAATATATAATACTATGTAATATTGGTGACCACTTACATAAAGAAAATAATTTTCATTGCGGGCTCATAAAAATTATCATGAAGTTCAAAAAGGGAATTAGAATTATGTTCGAGGAAAAAGGGATCATGTGACCACCACATCTACTTAGATACTAAGTAATAAAAAATGATCACAATATATCCATCACAAATCTAGTAAAACCCAAAGGTCTCAGGTCCTATCATGTTCCACATGGCCACCAAAGTCACCTAACATGATTGCAATACTACATGTGAGCTCTATATGCCCATGTGGCCTCAACTACATGGATACATTATGTATAATGAGATGTAGACACTATGTGTAATTATATCTATAATTTTATGTTCTAGGATGAATTATATTTATAGTTGTAAGTTTTAGCAACTATCTTCTAAGGCATAGTTGTCGCATGGACATTAACAAGAAATATTATTGTGTGGTCGAGTTTATTAATTCTATTGAAATATAAAGTGAATGAAGTTAGTTAGTAGTGGCCACTCTATTAGGTATTAGTTTTCATGTGGCTGAGACCATGTGAATAATCATATATATTCAAAGGTGTAAATACATATTAATTGAGATTAATAATCAAGTGTGGAAATGTGAAATTTTGGTTGAGGTATATAAAAAGGGTGGCCAAAAATAGACTTATGTTTTAAAAATATTATTTGCATGCCCCACTAGCTTAAAATAAAAACTAATAATCAAAAGTGAAAATTATTATTAATTGATATTCATAATCAAGGAAATATGAACCTTTGGTTTAAGTATGTAAGAATGGTGGCCAAAAATAGACTTAGGTTTTACGAATAATGTTTGCATGGCCAATTACATAAAATAAAACCTAAACACCATGTAAACTTAATGTGTGACAAGTAAATTGAGACATATGGCATATCACATTAGGTTGTCACAATTAGGCCACATTAAATTCTCAACCACATTTAGTTCTCAAAATTAGGTTAGTTCATGTTAGGTTGTCACAATTGGTTTTAGATTGTCACAATCAAGATAAATAACATTAGGTTGCCAACCTTAAGGGAAATTGAGTCCCAAATCACATTAGGTTTTCTTAATTATTCAAATGTTTTAACAATAATTTTTATGTGCTACTTGGATTCCCCTTAAAATGAATACATCAATTTATCACATAGGACAATACCAATGTCTAGCTCTATCTTATGCTTCTCTTAAACCAAACATATTTTTTTAATCTTAAAATTAATTATGATTAGAAAGTGTCTGGGCCCAATGCTCAATACACACACCACCATATTTCACACCAATGCACTATAATGGGATTATTAATATAGGTCACATGGGCATATAGTTGCCACGTGGATTGCCGATGATGTTTCCTCAAAATATTTTTTAGGTTGAGATCTACAAAATTGTGGGTTATTTCCCCATAAGAAAAAAAAATCACCCAAAGTTTATCAAAAGCCAAAACTAACCCCACCTTCAAATTTAGAGCATCATAAAACCTATATAATTACTGTAAGGTTATCCCCATGAAACATTGGATATCAAATCCTCACTTGGGTTAAGGACACTAACTATATTAACATATAATATTATTCTATTTATTTCCTACACTTAATTATATTCCTAATTTGAAAATATGTAAAACATATTCATGCAATTATAATATAATGCCATCACAAGTCACAAGGGTATCGAGCCATGTGATAAACCAAAAACTTACTAAGTGACTACAGAATATTTATTTACATGTCAAAATAATTTCACATCGATACACAATAATAACAGTATGTAACATCTATTATTAATCTTACCAAATTAATGTGGATAGGTTATTGAGTTTATTTGAGTACATCCTACCAAGCACACCATGTTACACTCTTAGCACTTGTGGGTTTTGGACCCGCAAGATAAAACTTCCACTCATGCTATTTTAAAGCTAAAATTTACCCCACCATTGGATTACTTTTATCAAAATAATTCACATATTTTATTTAAAATAATTTAGATAAAAGACATTAAGTAGTATGATAAGGATCTACACATGATTTTTGAACATGCATATAATGGTTTTAAACTCACTCTCTTTGACCTAATTATGCATTTTCAAACATACAACAACTAAACAAAATCTAATACATTATAATACAAATCACATGATTTGTGCACATGAGGCTAATGATGATGTATTTCAATTATGTTGCACCTATCGATCTACACTCTTTCTCTTTAGAAAACCTCACTTTACCAAAACATCACCTCACACTCCTAGCATAAATCTCATCTTTAGGGTAACTACTAGTAAAAAACCAATCAGAAACTCATTGCCGAAGTAAAATACTGATAAAGAGCTTGTATTACCCCACATAAGAAATAGAGAGAAACACATACATGGGTAAAAAAAACACACCACTTGAACCATTATCATCAGAAGTAGTAGCATGGCTCCAATTTAAGCAACAACCAATAATGGTTTTGAAAAAAATCACTCATAACTCATTCAAAGGATTTTTTTTTAATTTTTGTGTACCTATGTATCCCCTTTTTAACATCATCATAGTGAGTGGAAAACCTGCATCATTTCTTGGTTTCTTCCCTTGTGGGTATTAATTATTTCTTCTATCCTTATCATAATAATGTCCTCCTTGTGTACTAGTTCATCCATAAATTTTGCATAGAGTCATTGGTTTAGGTCTTTTGGGAGCATATTTGGATTTTGAGATCTCTTCCATTACAATAATGATACTCATTAGTGATCCAAATCTAATGATACACATATTTTTTGTAATTAAAGCATTGAAATTTTCTCATAAAATCTTATCCACTAATTAGCTGGATAATATAGTGGCATCCTTGTAATAAATACCTTGAGAATTTTATGGATCTTCAATTATATGTTTGTAAGTTTAATTGTTGATGATAGCTTCATAAAACCTATCTTTATCTCCTCTACCTGATAATTAATAATTGGGAAGGGAAATTTGAAACTCATCATATAATTTGAACATAACTTATAACCATATGTGAAAATAGTGTTAAAATCAGCCTCAATAAGATCAATACCATTCTTAAAATAACCTATAAAAATGGTGTTAAAAGTAGGATCAATCCAATCAAAATCATTCTTAAAATAGGTCCATGGACATTTATAAGATGAAGAAAAATAAATCCTCACATCTTTCTTGTAAGATCTAAGATCTTTGTTGGCCATGTCTTGATAGACTACTTATAGGACATGATAATATTTGTTGTGGGGATAGTAAACATACCACATAAAAACTTCTTGCTTGTTCATACTAACAAAAATCTACTTCATTATAACATCCAATTTTTCATTGGCCACATCAGGATCACCCATATGAATTTCAATTAAATACTTCAAAATGAAAGAGGCATTTAATTTTTAAATAGTAAAATGCCATCCACTAGCCTTTAACTTATATTATTTTGAAAGGAGGAATTGAAAAATAGATCAAGCCTCCATGAAAATACATTCATTTTATGAAATTTTATGTTGCTGGGATTATTCATTGTAATATTGAGTATAAAGGTAAACTGTGGAAGCTTACGATCATACCACAACATCAAAATTATACAAGCTTATTATGCAACATTGACTATAATTCATGGCATCCCAAAAAAATAAACATAGATGTATAAACATGAAGAATAAAAGTGTCTTTTGATATGTTATATTGTATCTTCCAAATAAATTGTAGAGATGACATCTTAATTATTCTACATACTAAACTAAGCATTGATGTGTGTGTGTGTGTGTGTGTGTTTCATCTATTCATGAGAATTGTATCAAGTGTAATTATTTGTATTATGTATGATAAATGTTCAATTTATTCATACTTAACTAATGAAACACATGATAGATTAACTTAAGTAATACTCTCCTTATTCACATTAGTACCATCTGAGACCTCAAACTATGAAATCACAACTTGTCTTAGAGTTTATGTCAACACTCACCTTGGTCAATACCATATACATAATTAACAATAAATTTAAAAATAAAACAAACACTATCCATGTGAGTTCTATGGGACTGTAGGAAATATTTTCACCATAAAATTACATAATGCTCTTGTCCACCTTCATTATGTCCCCCTTGAATATATAGTTTAGAGCAATATGTGGGACATTATTTTGGATTCTTCTTTACATCCTACACACTACTTCATATGTGTGCTTCTCGATGCCAATTAGCTCTGCCCTCTCATAATGAAATAACTAAATGGAAATAAGATGTGGACTATATATATGATCATTAAAATTTCATAGTGACTTTGGTACATGGAATATCCAAGTTGATATTAAGCTAGGTCCTTCCTCATCAATCATCTAGAGCTCATACCTAACTTGAATTACATAGCTGCTACCACTACATACCACATGAGTGTTACTCTAAATTGGCCAATTAATTTAGATTTTTCAACAAGTAATATGACACCAACACAACTGACCCTATCTTGTTGGTGTTTTTGAAGTAGACTACTAATATAACCTTTAACCGATGATGCCCAAATAATAGGCCAAATACCCCTCTATTATATACCTCCCATTGGTCATCTTCTTTACTAGTAAAGTGTGGGCCACTCTTGTTGACCAAAAATGTGAAAGGTGAACCAGATAGGCCCTGATAATTTCAAATCATATTCATAATTTCAAAAACACCCACTTAATGGTATGTCTATTAGTTATTTCATTTCCATTATAGAGTGTTACTACTTTCAGAGATTAGATTATTTATACTAGTACAGATAATAACTATGTTTGAACTTTTATTCATCGATCATCAATTTAAAATGTCCTAAATCCACTTATACTCCCACTTAGCTGGGTTATATTTTACTTCAATTTTCATAGAAGAAGAAAATAAGAATAAGTACTCTCTTGCTCCATGTAAGTTTTTTTTGCCTTGAAATAGAGTATAAATTTTTTCCCAAATAATTTTAATTAGCTTTTATCATTTTATATTAATACAAGGTTACAATGGTCATTTCATTTATATATAGAGCATTCTGATATTATATTTCCCCCTAAAATCACCTTTTATCTTTTATACTAATATAAGGCTATATGGGTCTATTGATGATGGGAAATATAATATCAAATAATCTACCTGTTGATCATTTGTGAAGGTTAAAGTGGAATCTTACTAGTCTAATCATATGGACCTAGGAATAGAAAATTAGTTCAAGAGGTGTGAATGTATTTTAAAAGGTTAAGTATGCAAGGTGATTTCTTCAATATTAAATACTTAAGCAGAGTCTGGGAATCATTTAAAGTAAAATATTTTATATCAAAATATTCTAAGATAAAACAAGGTTTAAATTGGACCAAGAAAACCAAAGTTAATTAAATAATATAAATTCAAATAAAAAGATATTGTATTTTAAAGTTTGTTCTATATTATCAATCATGTTCGATAGAGTAATGCCTATTGAAAGAAGAAATCTCATAAAGGACTGATTTTTTTAAATAAATAAATCACATATCTCCATATGAGAAAATTATCTTTATGATTAATTTTCTTATTTAGAGTGTGTTATGTATATGAATTTTAAGAAAGTGAAAAGCAAATGAGACCAAGAAAAAAGAAATAAATAAAAACAAGTAAACAAACTAAGAAACAACACTAAACTAAACAAGCGAAAGAACAAAACTAAGATTATAAATTATAAGTCAATGTAATTAGTATTAAATACTTTATAAGCAGTTAGTTATAAAGTTAAAAATAAGTCTAAATTAAGAAAGCTAACAATAAAAGAACAAAATAATAATAGATCAAAGAAATAATACTAAGGAAAACAAATCAAGTGATTAAGCTGAGATAAAATAGAGATACTTAAGTAAAACATTTAATCTAATAAATAAATAAGTATAAGAAAAGACAATCTATACTATGAAATAAAACTATAAAAGAGTAACATAATGATTGTGTTAAGTGAATTAATTAGAAATAAAATGATTTTATTGAGACAATAATATTAATACATTATGTACAAAATTTCTAAGCATATAAGTGATAAACAATGAAAACTTAGCAAACTATCTCATAATATGCACAATATTCTTCAGTATTCAGGAAACATAGAGATTTAATCCCTGCATATCATTGTGTTATTGTGTAGTAATCAAGAGGTTAAAAATATTAGTCATATTTAAATAATCAGTTTATATATAAAATAATCAACCTAGATATACTTGATTATACCAAGTAGGTGACATCATTGTCAAAGAATGTGTTGTTTAGTCTTCCTAAAAGTACACTCAGTCTCAAAGATTTATCTTAGAAGAGAAAGCATAGTATGAAATTTGATCTAGAAGAAGTTTTTAAACCTATGTATGTTTTTTTTTGAATGATGTCTTTAGGTCCTTTTAAGGTCTCTTTTTAAAGTTAATTATAAAGTGCAAATAACTTTATCAAAGTTAACTAAAATAATTATACCTTTATGAATAAGTTCATAAATTGTAATTTTTAAGTTCAAAATTAACTTTTATCAGGACTCAAGGCATACAAATTTAATAAGATAAGATAGCTATTTAACCTTTAGTGGCCAATTAAAAACTTTAATAATTATAATACAAATCATTATATAAGTCAAACAATCATGAATGATTAATCCATAAAAATTATCAAGTTTATAAATTTATATCACTAATAAATGATAAAATAATAAATTAAACATTTATCAATTCATTTTTTATGGAGGTAAAATGTTTATTACTAGATAAAAATTGAAAAATTATCAAAAACACAATTTATACAAGTAATAAAATTGAAGTATTATCTCAAAGTGAAATATTGTCATGATCCATGTAAAGTTATATAAAAATAACCACTGTCTAAATCAAATATCAATGAACGTATTAATTATTGCAAATAGTTTGAATGAAACTAAAGTAAGTAATTCGAAAGTTAAGTAATAGTTAACACATAAAATACTACTCATTATTTAAAACCAAATCAATTAGAGGTGCCCGGTGCTCAGTTTGATAGTATGTATACTCAAGAAGTGTCACAAAAAACTCCACTTTAGTGACACCTCTAGATTCATGATACACCTCTAACTTTATCCTCTTGACTACATGTGATACAATAGGTAGAGATGAAGGGATACTATTGCATTTAAGACTAGAAGAAGCACTATTTTTAGAAGCAATAATAACAAGAGTTTGAGTTGTATTGAGGGGGTATAAATTTTAGATGACATAGGATCCAATTATGAAAATTTTTAATTGTATGTAGTAATTATTGGTAAGAGGGGTTTGATGAACTATGTCTAATTAGGTGTGTTTTCGACTTACCTCTATGGGTGTAGATGATATTTATGAATTGTATATCACTTTTAGCTATTCCTATCAGGTTTAAACTTTTTTGCTTTCACAAGTTTCACATCTCCTCTCTCTTATGTCTCTTGGCCTATCTCTTAGTCTAACCAATCTTATGTTGATTACCCATGCCTTCTATCTTGCCCAAAATGCTTAAAACATGCTTATATTATGTCTCTACAAGTTTTGGAGCTACATCTATTTTTTAGCTTCCCAAACATTTACATCCCAGTCAGATGCCTACATCAACACAAGTCTCCTTACCTAACACAAGTGTCTAATGCCTTAAAGTCATCTAATTTTCAAATGAAACGTATCTTAATGGTCAGCCTAAGTGATATTATGTGAGATATTCTCTTGATAGGAGTGTGTAAACACCCTAATCTGGTTAAGCAACCAAAAGTAATATCTTTTATTGTTATTTCACATGAAGGTCTTAGTGATGAATATAGTCCTTATTCACCTAGTTATTTTGAGTCTTTTGGTCTTTATTATGTCTTATTTTTTCTTATCAGTTGCACCCTAAGTGGTCCTAAGTCACTTTCTCTTAGTCACCATGGCCCCTAACCTATTCTTCTTAATTTTAGTTCTAATTTAAACCTTAGGACACTATCACCATTTTAAAGAAAATAGCACCATATGGTGTTAGTGTCCAATTATGGCTCTAGTGTCTGACGGGCATTTTCTCTAATGGAAAAACCTAACCCCATCTTGAGCCTTCTCTTATGTTTTTTATCCCTCTTTTACAAGTTGTCGACCAATGAACAAGGTCTTATATTTGAATCAAATATCCTTATATATAAATAACCTCACAAGGCATTTTATAACTAACACTTACTTTTTTGGCACATAATTACATAAAATCAATCAATAGTATAGCTCAATACTCTACATAGTACTCATTTATTACATTTAGACATTGCATTCTTGATCAAAGAAGGGCCTAAGCAAAATTCATTCTAGCATACCATGTAATTTGATTATGCACATTCCCTAAGGGAGAACTACATGTGATCTAAGACCCTTAGCATTAGGGTCAATGTAATAAGTGGCCAAGACAATAGGGGTTATATTCTGTGTGATTGTAACATCCCAAAACCCCATTTCCCTTAATTTTTACATTTGATTTAGTTGTTTCATGTGTGCAGGTACTAGTATGGGTTTTGAAGAGATTTATATAAAATTGTAACGAAATCACCTACAGGACCCCCAAAACCTCCCACACTTCCTTAATAGTTTTAGACAACCCCTAAAGGAGGGATACTAGTGCCATAATTGGACACTAGCACAACATGGTACTACTATCCTAATATTGGTGTTATTGTACAAGACTATATTTAAATCATAGTCATAGAATGGAAGGTGTCTACCTATTTCTCCCATATATTTCAATTCTTTGATTCATAAAAAGACTTGTTTATTTCGAAATAAGTACTCTTTCTCTCTGAACTTACTATTTTTGGAAAGTTTAATTGAATCAGTCATTTATAATTTAATTATAGATTATTATCATACTCATTCATTTAATAACATAGGATTCTTACTTGTTAAGTCCTAAAAGGTTAAAATTTTTGGTAAACTTGACTTACTTTGAACATTTATCAAACCTTTGGTGATCTGGGTGTTAAAAACCTGAGATGGAAGTTGGTTTGAGTGTCATAAATTATATCCTAGTGTCAAAAACCCTCTTAAATAATAGCACCATAATTGGATAGTATCACCATTGCTAAAAAAGTGGTGGTAGTGTCTTGATATTGGTGATAGTGTCTTATATGCAGGATTGTCCTAATCTTCTGGGTGCACTTATGTTTGGATCTCTGAGATCTATTCCTATATGCATGAATCTTAAAACCTTGTATTTTTATTGTAATGATTTATTTAGTGATTAAACCCTTATCCTTATTGTAGCTAGAGAATCCAATTGGCATGAGTTAAAAAGTGTGTTTGTTATTACGATAGGCTAGACATCTACAACACCCTACTATGATGAGAGTTGCCTACATACCAATACTCCAAAAAGGAATCAATCTAGATGTAATTATCCCCACCTAAGTTCTAGTTTAATTAAAAGTGATGATAATATTATAGTGGACTTGAGTGCCCTAAATATGCTTGAGATTAGAAATCTAGGTAATCTAAGCTTAGGATAGATGTAGATGGTAGCATACATAAGTAGGGAAGAATAGGGATTGATAACATTAATTATACATAACTTGTTCTAAGTTTGAATGTGTATTTTGTATTTCCTTTCCATCTAGTGTTTATATGGCTAACATTCATGTATATATATTGTTTTGATGCTTGTGCAGGTGGTAAAAGATGTCTAGGTTGACACTAAGAGGCTTTTGTTTTGAAAATATATCTGTTTGGGAAAATATAGGAAAAAAGACATTAGAACTATTTTGGTGACACTAGTACCATGTAGTGCTATTGTCCTTATTATGGATCTACTATCCAAATGACATAACATTAGGCATGAAGGGCCAAGATCAGGAAATGAGGGTCTAGGACTGATTTGGGGCTGACTAGGGATGCCTATGACCTGCAAAAAGGCTGTATAAATGTGATAATAGGCTCTAAGATGGGTTTAGGGATAAGATAGGGAAATGTAGTCTCAATTATTACTCTTATCACTCAAATGCCACTTCTGGGTGATTACATTCCCCCCCCTTCTATTATAGAAATACAACAAAGTGAAATGACAAGGATAATGGAAAAAAGAAACATACTTGGACTTATCTAAGAGGTGAAGCCCATGAAGCCAGGTCTAAGTATGTGAAACATTCTCCAATGCATGTCATAAAAATGAAACATGCATAAATCAATCCTTACTTAAGAGATATCAAAATTAAAGAATAAATTGAGTAAAGAAATGAACTGAGTAAAACTAAGTAAAGAGATAAGATATAGGAAAGAAATGTATACACCTCATTGGGTATGAAAATAAATGCATAAACCTGGTGACAACTTGTGTGTGTAGTGATCAATCAATAAATAACTTTGAGTGAGCTTATGTCTTACTTAATCCTCATGTGTGGTTGTCTCAAGAATTCAATCCAATTTTGAATCTATTATTTCACACCCTTGCTTAGTAGATTATGACCTGTGAATATCTTGGATTGGACTTGTTGTTCCCAAAGTCTGTCACTCCTTTTTGGGACAACACATGAAATATTTTTAGTCCTATAGGCCAAAAATTATCTCTTCCCTTCTCAAAAATTGTTCTAGGCATTCAAACTCTCCATTTTTCAAGCTTTTTTTAGCTAACAATTTCTACAGCCACATTTCTATGGACTCTGTAGGCTGATTTCTATGGACTTTTCAAGGTTATTTCTATAGACTTTGTAGGCTCATTTTTATGGACTCTTTCAAGGCTCACGAGACTTAGAGAAAACTATAGACTATGTAGGCTTATTTTTATGGACTCTGTAGGCTCATTTCTATAAACTCTTTCAAGGCTCAAGAGACTTAGAGAAATCTATAGACTCTACAGGAAGGGTTCTACAGACTCATTTCTATGGACTCTACAGGTTCATTTATATGGACTAGTTTCTATGGACTCTATAGGTTAGTTTCTCATTTCTATGGAATCATTTCTATAGACTCTGTAGACACATTTCTACAGACTCTGCAGGTTCATGTCTATGGACTCTGCAAGAAAGAAACAAATTCTCAACATTTAGGCATTTTTCAAGGTCGATTCAATCAGGAAGTTCAAAAGAGTCTTTCAAAAGCCCAAAGGACAAGTGCCCTTGTGGAGGGCACTTAGGATCTAAAAGGACCCTTGTAACTTGTTTGAAAGGCAATCTTGGAGATCAAACAGCCCTTGTAGAGGGCAGGCGATGAGCAAAATGGACCGTTGCAGAAAGCTGAAAGGGCAAGTGCCCTTACAGAGGGCAATGGACAATAAGAAAGATACCCTTTGGAAATATTTTCTATGGAAAAATGCTAAGTCAATTCCTTCAGACAAAAAGTCTAAAGAAATTCCTTCAGACTTTTGTCAGAAGGAATTAGCCTAACCAAAGGAAAAGCTCGATGGGAAGCCGACCGAAGGCAAGCAAAAAATGGCTAAGGCAATGGAACATTTCCTTCAGACAAAATGTCTGAAGGCATTCCTTCAAACATTTTATCTGAAGGAATTGGAGCCTGAAGGTCACCAAAAGAACCCCGAAGGGTAGGTACCCTCGCAGGGGGCTCTCATTGAGAAAATGGACCTTTCTCAAGACCCCGAAGGGCAGGTCCCCTTTGGGAAGGATCAAACAAGAATTCTAAAGGAATTTCCAAGGAGGGTGATGGGCTCGAATATGTCAAGATTAAACACTATGAACTAGCCATTAGGATCCAAATGTCTGGTGACATCCCCATAGCCATCAAATTCAGGGTAATAAACTAGCCATTGGCTTTCAAATAGTGACGTCCCCAAAACTATCAAATTCATGGCAATGAAATAGCCATTCATCTTTGAAGGCTTGAGTGTAGACCCAAATGCATTCAAAGGCCTTAAGGCTAAAAGGAAGAACTGCTGAGAGAAGGAGTCGAAAGAGCCAACAAAGCTAGGAATATAGCCTTGAGAGCTCAAATTCTAAGAAAAGACAAAACCAAAAAGAGACAAAGAGGGAAAGGCCATAAATATCTATGCAAGAATTATTCTAGTACATGGAACAGTCCACCAAGTAGATATTTTGGCTCACAAGCATTAAAAGGCACAACTTGTTTGTCTCCCTTGAAGTAAAGGCAAAGTGGATAGTTACACAAACATCAGGAAAAGGACTAGATGACCCAAGCCCAGGAGAAGACATTTGAGATGAATAGACATGCCATAGTTAAGGCAGCTACCCTATTCCAGCATGGTCTTTTGACAAAATTGAAAATGCATTCAAGGCATTGAATGCAACATGGGCCACTCCATGGAACAAAGTGCCAAGCCTTTCTTGGCTACTATATATTGTAAACTCCTATTTTATGCAAAAAGAGATCTTTTTAATTAAGAGAAGCAAAACTCTACCAAAATTGAGAGGCTATCACTGAGACTTTGAGCTTAGGTTGTTAATCATATTTCTTTGTTTGAATGAGAAAGCAAGTTACTTTCAGACTTTGTGTTCTTATAGCTTGTGTCATTTAGGATATTGTTCTTATGTCTGTCTTCTAAATGCATTTTTATCCAATTAATGAAATAATTAGAACTAGTGGAAGTAATCAGGAAGGTGTCCTGAAGCCAACTGTGGGAAGACTTTGTGCTATCTACAATTGCCTTTAGTGTGTTTATCTATTTTCTATTTTTGTGTAAAGGATCTTGGGATGACTTTGTGCCCTCATTATCCTTCATATTTCACTCTTTGGTAGCTGAGGAGGAGACTTTGTGCTACACCTCATTCTACTGGTTACTACCCCCTTGTTATCAGTTACTTGTCACTACTTGAAAGAACTCCTACTATTTGCTACAAGAACACTTCTAAAATAAGAGAAGTGCCTTCAGTGTCTTGACCAGATTTCTCCTTTGTTTGTGAACATCATCTCTGAAAGAAGAGACATGGATGGTGTTACCCTACCCATGAGTGTTATTTTTTGCATATATATATAATATATATCCCCCTCATACTTATAGGGAACCCCCCTTGATGAGAGGAGAGATTTATCCCCTTTTGATGTGGTAAACCTGCACACTTGGCTGACCAATCTCTCTTGCTGTGGTTGATCAGACCTATTTTGCTCATCAATTAGTTGGTGACAAAATATTCACCCAACAGTTTTTTGATGACTCTACTGGGGATGTTACGTGTAGTCTGAAGCCTTAAGCTTCAAATTGAATTAGTCCTTATCCATTATCCATTTATAACATTATCTATTTCCATTATATAATATAGTCTATAAACTAGAGCCGTTAGGGAAGAATAAGTAGTTTGAAGCCTCAAGCTTCAAGCTGAAGAAGGTCTAGTTCTTTTCCATTTTTATTCTACAATCTGGCAACTCCATGCTATACAAGAACCCAGAGAGTTCAAGGTGTTGTTGACCCAATTTTTGAGTTGGTGCAGTAAGGAAATTTTGATTTGTTTCCTCCATAACTTCAAGTTCAATGATCCAGGAGTGTCCCTCCTACCCATACCAAGTCACCAATATAAGGCAGAGCTACTTTTTCTACTATTAGTAGAGCTTTGCCTATACATACTCAACCTAGATTTGTTATCCCCCTTTCCATAATCTAATCATGGTAGTTCAAGGCCCCTGGGGTAACTCTTTTGGCCCACTTAATTTAACTCCACCCCTACATGAGCTTCCATGTAGTTTAAGGAAAAATTTACCCAAATTATTTAGTGATGGGAGATTTCATCTTGATGAACACATTTTAGCCTTTATGATAGCTTGTGGTGTGATAGGCATGGAATATGAGGACGTGGCAGTCAGACTATTTGTGAAAACATTACAAGGTGCCACTGCAGACTGGTTCTATCATCTTTAGGCCTAATTAGTAACTGAATAGAACACCCTCAAAGCTAAGTTCAAAGCAAGGTTCAAGCCTAAAAAATATGTGCATGCCCTATTATCCCAGCTCACATAGATGAAGAAAGAACCTCATGAACCTATGAGGGACTTCATTGCTAAGTTTGACAAGCTAAGGAATTAGATTCCTACCATCGCTCAGCCAATAGCTGAGAACCTTAAATGCTTCTTCATCAACTCACAACTACCTGAAGTGAGTTTTCTATTGAGACGTGCTAGCCACATAGAACTTGCTACTACTCAAGATTTAGCCACTGAGGTGAAAGATGACCTTATCTTGGTAGGAAAGATAAAGAGAGATCTTAACAGAGGTAAATCCTCTTCATCTTTGAAATACTCACCTATAGGCACCACTGATCCAATGGTGTAGAAGCTAGAAAATGAGTTGTTTGCTCTTAGAAAGCAAATGGTGCAAGGGATGTCATCTGCTCCTTCATACAAAGATATACCAAGAAGGACATTCCCCAATCACTCATACCAAGGTAATGCTACCAGGAATCAAGGGCAGCCAAACTGTCTTCCTCCCACTCAAGGAAAATTGGCTATTGAAGCACCTCCAACCAATTTAGCAGTAGGATATCTTGAAGTAGAATCATATTTCTCCTTCTAATATAAGTTAAACCTTGAAGATGATGCTAATCTCTTCACAAAAGGAGAAGAAGAATTAGTTGGTGACTCCAACATTGGTTTCTTGAATTACCAGGATGAACCCAAAAGTGAAGGTAAAGCAGTTGAGGGATCATACATTGTTTTCACCTAGTCTAAAAATTAGTCAGCCAAACCAGTTGATAAGGAAAAAATAGGAGAAGGATCTCAGCCTATAATTTCACTTGCCAAGTGAAGAACTTCTCTGCCTTTCCAGCCAAAGGACTTGATGATTGCTAAAAAAGTAAGTACTTTAAGTATGCCTTCACCTTCAACTTCAATTTCATAGATCAGTCCTTCCCCCATAAAAACTAGAAAGAAGAACTCCCTTCCCTTGTTCATAATTCATTTTAGACATTTGACATAGTTGACCATGTCAAGAAAACTAAGATCCAAATGTCTAAATTTGAATTTCTGCAATCCAACCCTGAGTAGTTGGATAAGTTAGTGGAATGTGTGAAGAATAGAACAATCCCTATAGGACTAGCTATTCCAAAGGTGACTCCCATGTCCACCCATAATAACCTTGTCATTACTCCCCCTACTACTCCCAAAAGGACTGAACCATTCTATGTCTCCCTGCTGATAAATGAATATCAGCTGAACAATTGCATCATAGACTCAGGTGCATCAGATAATGTCATGCCTGCCAAAGTAGTTGAATCCCTTGGTATCACACTGACCAAGACATTTAAGAGATGTTTCTCCATGGAGAACAAATAAGTGCCACTGCTGGGACAAATCAAGAATGCCCAATTTGCATTTGCTACATTCCTAGAAAAGAGAATCAAGATGACAGTCCTGGTCGCTGACGTCTTAGCCTCATACAACATTCTTCTTGGATGAAATTTCTTTAAGGATGTTGGTGGCAAGTTGAACATGGACCTATCTAAAGTAGGGATCTCAGTCAAAGGCCTTATGTAGAGATTGCTCCCTGAAAAGGAAGCAAAATATGTGGTCACTAAAACATCAGCGCCTAAAGCTCAAATTTTATTTGAGTCTTCAGGCATGGGTAATTATTTCTTGACCACAGAGGATGTTCATGTTTCAATTGATGAAACTTCTAAAAATGATAGTCTAAAAATTAGTTCAAACAGAATAGTAGAAGATAAAATAGAGCATGGTGCAAATGCAAAAGAATCCCCCCTTCTAAGCAATGAGAAATCTAAGGAAAAATTAGTTTCAAATGAGGTATGGATTTTGGAATTTGATGGTAGCTGCTCTTCTACTGGTGTTGGAGCTGAGATTGTTTTAATATCTCCTCAAGGAGATATTTTTCCTTCATACAAGTTGCAATTTAACAATACCAACAACACTGCCAAGTATGAATCTCTGGTACTTAGGTTGAAGGTAGCTCAAAATAGAGGTGTTAAACTCCTTCATGCTAAAGGAGATGCTGCACTGATGGCTTTTCAGGTGAGGAACCTATGTCAAACCAAGAATAAAATATTGTGCCATTATCACAATCTGGTATGGGATTAAATTGAAAGTTTTCAATCTTTTAATATTTATGCAGTGCCCAGAGGGCCTCATAATCATGTAAATTCATTCACTGTCCCTGCAACCTTCATGGTTTTTCATGCTAATTTCAAAGATAATAGGTACACTATGAAACTGGTCTTGTGACCAAGTGTGCTTGACAATGCCAATCATTGGCAGGTATCTGATGGGGACAATTAAATCATGTGCTAGACTGAACTAGAAGAGCAACAAGCTATGGTAGTGGACCATACTGCTACATGCCAAAGTTAGGAAAAGGAACTCTTCACCAAGAGAGCAATGATTTATGGTTTTTAGATTGGAGACCATGTCTTTCCATAAGGCAAGAAGAGAGAACCAAAAGGAGTGCATAGAAAATGTGATTCCTAGTGGAGGGTTCCATTCACCAATCACTGAGTCGAGGGAGAAAATAGTTTATTACTAGTTTATCAGGATGGAATGCCATTTTCACTATCTCACAGTGGGCAACATCTGAAGCACTTTGATTCTTGAAGCATTAGATAAGATCATCTGTACATATGTATAGTCTTTAGTTTTATTTTGTGCTTTTCATTTTCATTTTTATTTTTGGTGCCTTTCTTTTTGGTTAGCACGACTCCATAGCCCAATGGCATACTTAAAGGCACTGGAGATTCTGGTTTCTACTCCCCTCAGCTGTTTCAAAATCTCAACTAAAGAAAGTTCCCCAATTAGAGCTAGTTGTTGTTCCCAAAGTCTGTCACTCCTTTTTGGGACAACACATGAACTATTTTTAGTCCTACAGGCCAAAAATTATCTCTTCCCTTCTCAAATTTTCTTTTGGACATTCAAATTCTCTATTTTTCAAGCTTTTTTAGCTAACAATTTCTATAGACATGTTTTTATAGACTCTGCAGGCTGATTTCTATGGACTCTATAGGCTTATTTCTATGGACTCCATAGGCTCATTTCTACGAACTCTTTCAAGGCTCAAGAGACTTAGAGAAAATTATGGACTCTATAGGCTTATTTATACATACTTTGTAGGCTCATTTCTATGGACTCTTTCAAGGCTTGAGAGACTTAGAGAAAACTACAGACTCTACAGGAAGGGTTTTACGGACTCATTTCTATGGACTAGTTTCTACGGACTCTGCAAGTTCATTTCTATAGACTATTTTCTATGGACTCTGCAGGTTAGTTTCTCATTTCTACAGACTCATTTCTATGGACTCTAGAGACATATTTCTATAGACTCTACAGGTTCATTTCTACGGACTCTATAGGAAAGAAACAAGTTCTCAACACAGGCATTTTTCAAGGTCAGTTCAATTGGGAAGTTCAAAAGAGTCTTTCAAAAGCCTGAAGGAAAAGTGCCCTTGTGGAGGGCACTTAGGAGCCAAAAGGATCCTTGCAAATTTTTCAAAAGGCAATCTTGGAGATCAAACAACCCTTGTGGAGGGCAGGTGATGAGTAAGATGGACCGTTGCAGAAGGAAGAAAGGGCAAGTGCCCTTGTGAAGGGCAGTGGACAAAAGGAAAGATACCCTTCAAAAATATTTTCCATGGAAAAATGCTAAGGCAATTCCTTCAAACAAAAAGTTTGAAGGAATTCCTTTAGAATTTTTTCTGAAGGAATTAGCCTGACCAAAGGAAAACCCTAATGGGAAGCTGACTGAAAGCAAGAGAAAAATGGCTAAGGCAATGGAACATTTCCTTCAGATAAAATGTTTGAAGGAATTCTTTTAGACATTTTATCTGAAGGAATTAGAGCCTGAAGACAAGCCCGAAGGCCACCCAAAGAATCTTGAAGGATAGGTACCCTTATAGGGGGCTCTCACCAAGAAAATGGACCTTTCTCAAGACCCCAAAGGGTAGGTCCCCTTCGAGAAGGATCAAATAAAAAAGTTGAAGGAATTGTCAAGGAGGGTGACGAGCTTAAAGACATCAAGATTAAACACCATGAACTAGCTATTGGGATCCAGATGTCTGGTGACATCCCCGTAGCCGTCAAATTTAGGGTAATAAACTAGCCATTGGCTTTCAAATAGTGACGTCCCCAAAACCATCAACTTCATGGCAATGAAATAGCCGTTGATCTTTAAAGGCTTGAACACATACTTGAATGCATTTAAAGGCCTTAAGGCCAAAAGGAAGAACTGCTGAGAGAAGGAGCTAAAAGAGTCAGTAATGTTGGGAATATAGCCTCGAGAACTCAAATTCTAGGAAAAGACAAAACTAGGAAGAGACAAAGAGGGAAAGACTAGAAATATCTGTGTAGGAGTTATTCTAGTAGGTGGAACAATCCACCAAGTAGATATTTTGGCTTACAAGCATTAAAATGCATGGCCTATTTATCTCCCTTAAAGTAAAGATGAAGTGGATAGCTGTGCATACATCAGGAAAAGGACTAGATGATCCAGGCCCAGGAGAAGACATTTGAGATGAATAGACATGCCACAGTTAAGGCAGCCACCCTGTTCCAGCATGGTCTCTTGATAAAATTAAAAATGCATTCAAGGCATTAAATGCAACATGGGTTGCTCCATGGAATAAAGCACCAAGCCTTTCTTGGCTACTATATATTGTAAACTCCTATTTTATGCAAAAAGAGATCTTTTTGATTAAGAGGAGCAAAACTCTACCAAAATTGAGAGGCTATCACTAAGACTTTGAGCTCAGGTTGTTAATCATATTTCTTTGTTTGAATGAGAAAGCAAGTTACTTTCAGACTTTGTGCTGTTATAGCTTGTGTCATTTAGGAGATTGTTCTTATGTCTGTCTTTTAAATGCATTCTTATCTAGTTAATGAAATAAGTAGAACTAGTGGAAGTAATCAAGAAGGTGTCCTAAAGCCAACTGTGGGAAGACTTTATGCTGTCTATAATTGCCTTTAATGTGTTTATCTATTTTTTATTTTTGTGTAAAGGATCTTGGGATGAATTTTTACCCTCATTATCCTCAATATTTCACTCTTGGGTAGCTAAGGAGGAGACTTTGTGCTACATCTCATTCTGTTGGTTACTACCCCCTTGTTATCAGTTACTTGTTACTACCTGAAAGAACTCCTGCTATTTGCTGCAAGACCACTTCTGAAAGAAGAGAAGTACCTTCAGTGTCTTCACCAAGATTTCTCCTTTGTTTTTGAACATCATCTCTGAAAGAAGAGAGATGGATGGTGTTACCCTACCCTTAAGTGTTATTTTATGCATATATATAGTATATATCCCCCTCATACTTATAGGGAACCTCTCCTTGATGAGAGGAGAGATTTTTCCCCTTTTGATGTGGTAAACCTACACATTTGGCTGACCAATCTCCCTTGCTGTGGTTGATCAGACCTATTTTGCTCATCAATTAGCTGGTGACAAAATATTCACCCAACAGGACTAATAGCATGTCCAACCCTCTCATGTAGGTGGATCAAGAACTCAATTAGACTATGAATCCATCATTTCTTACCCATGCTTAGTAGATGCATGTAAAATTGAAACTACGTATTGTAACTGGAAATGTCTAACTGGGTGTGTTAGCTCCATGGCCACTCAAGTACATTAGGCAACTCTAGGCCACTCAAGAATGCAAACCATTATAGATGAAGGCATGAAAATGGTGTGTAACTAAAAATATGATGTTAAGTGTGTAAATTATAGATAATGACATGGAATTTTTCATGCCATCTAATCAAATAGCATGTAAGTAATCATACACAAATAATGTGTTGTGCACATGCCCCCAAATTTGATATTCTTGCATATTAATTCTAGATTGAGTTGTAATAATTTGTATTTGAGTATGTGAAATTGATGTGGGAATGATCATGCCATACATTATGCCCTTAATCTAAGAAAATTGGTATGAATTTGAGCTAAACTAGTATGAATTTGAGTGTAACTAAGAAAAATTGATAAATCTGTAACCAAATCTATGCAAACCTATATTGTACCTACTATACTTTTTTGGCCAATCTAGGCTTTTCTAAAATTGAATCTGGTAGATAGTATCACCATATTTTGGATAGTATTACCATGTGGTGTTATTGTCCTATGTTGATTTGTATGCAACTATACTACTTTCTAGGTCACTATTTTCCCACTATGTTTACTTGTGTATGGTTTTCTATAATTGAGCCTGTGTACTAAAAAGTGTACTATGAGTGCAATATAGGATACTGATCTCTGTGACAAACCCCTATGAATTCCTCCTCTTTTTAAGGGATTTATGGATCTTGTATAAGAACTATCCTCTAAAAAAAAATCTCTAAAAATGTGTGTTATTTGGAACATATATGATAACTACATAGTAATATAATATAGTGTGCGTACATAGCATTAGAATGTAATATAATTTGAGCAAGTTTATAATGTGTGATATATGTTGTGTATAAAATTCACAAGGGTGTCAATATAAATATAACCATGTATATAACAATGGGGCATGATGTCCATCATGGCACCCAAGTAGGGAAGGGAAATGCATGAGGTCCTTCATGGCATAAAAAATTGGTGTGTGTAACAAACAAAGACAAGTGTCATGGCCATGATGAATACAAGAAAGTATTCATACAAAACACATGAGGCACACAAAGTAGGACAAGGGGCCATAATACAAGGGACATGGGCACATGTCACTAAATTTTAAAGGACATGTTCAAATGTCCACTTATACAAGTAACAAGCAAGTTAGCTTAGATCCACATAGAAGGACATGTTTAAATGTCTGAATACATAATCAAGAAGGCACACACAAGGACATGTGTACATGTCCAAAGCATACATACTATGAATAGAAGTGGCATAGAGCCAAAGAGCAATGACATATTCAAATGCCCTCAAATAGAAAAATCATAGAGATATAATCAAGTCTAAAATAGGAAAACTATAAATGAAAGTAAGTATGAATATATAATACAAATCTATATAAGAGATAAGAGGTACATATGCTGAGTTTAAATTAGCAATATATGTATTTTTTTAAAGTAAGAGTAACATGATCAATATCAATATATAACAATGTTGAAACTGGGATGTAGTGTATATAAAGATAGAGCATGGTAATGGAAAGTATGTATATGATGCTCTCAAGTGGGAGAATATGTCAAATGAAAAATCCATGTATCGATGTATAACTACCCTAGGGGGTAGATGATAGCAAATATAGATTGGTGTAGTGGCCCTGAGTCTTTTAGCAATTTGCAAGCACTCGAGAAGAACAAGTGAAGCATATATGTATGATAAAACCAACTATACTAAGATAGTTAACATATGTAGTGTCTGAAAAATATAAGAAATGTAAACATAACAATGCATAAAATATGTAATTTTATGTTTTTAAAATATTGTAGTTTTTTTATATTTTTTGGATATAAACTATGTACAAGTAACATGAAAATGAATTATGTACAAGGAGCAAAAGAGAGGGAAAATATGTACAAGAAGGGAGGAACAATACTAACTGATGAGTCTCATGGGAGACTCACTATCAATGTGTTCTATGTCAAATAAAATAGTAATGATCATGCATGATGTATGAAAAGGTAACTGTGGTGTGAGACCCTATTGTCCTAGTGATCTATATCTACCTATGTAGTGGTGTTAGGAATCTATGGCACTAACTGTGGTATCTTGTGAATGGTAGGGGTATTAGGAAGCCATTTAGTAGAAGAATATATATGTGGCATAGGTTCCCTATGCTAATAACCCTAAGAACTCAATAATATTGATCTTGATATAAAGTGAGTGGAGGGAGGCCCTCTAGAATATGTAATATATCTCTAACATAGGGGTCTCTCTAATAATGGTCTCCATGAGAAAGTATGTGTACATGTCAATACTATAAGAGTAGACCTCACCTACATTGATGGCTCTATTGAACTCTATGGTGTATCAATAATAAATGTGCTATGATATGTATCTAATAACTTTGTTATATCTAGTAACTATGTTGTAACTTGTAACTATGATGTAACTAGTAACTGTGATGTATTTACCTGTGGAATAGGTAGAAGATATTCATAGTGAAAGACCCTAAATTGTGACCACCTAATTTGAATTTATAATATTTTAGGCATCTATGTACTTTATATAGTATGGATCATATCTATTGTATCCATGGCCTACCCAATAACATGTCAAATATGCATGCCCTAGGTACTACTAAGAACCTAGTGGCCACATATGCTAATCCCACCTATAGTGGAAGTAAAATCTCCCCAATGGATCTTTGAACATGGTCACTAAAACCACTGATAACTATGTTTATATGGGATATATCCCAATTTGAATATCCCAAATGTTGTATAAGTGTGATTGTACACATGCTAATACTTGACCCATAATTAACCATAACACTTTGAATATGTTAGTGATCTATATAGACTCGTATAAAGAGTGACTATAAATCTATATAATTATCAATAATCTCATACTTTAAGAAGTGTTTTCATTCAAAATGTGCACCTGTGGATGCATTATAACACATGATTACTTTTACTGTGGGGTGAAAGGCATGAAGATCCTATGTAGGGTACATAGGAGTTTGGCATTAGGCACAAAAGTATTGTTGCCAAATTGTGCATGTGAGCATTGGTTACTTCACCTCAATGATGAAAACATCTTGAAGGCATGGTACCCTTACGCTCCTTGGGACAAGTCTCTGAAGTAGGTCTGATTCCTTCTATTCTAAATGCACCTAGCTTAAGGCT
Organism: Torreya grandis; assembly: GCA_037957365.1. Taxonomy (NCBI): domain Eukaryota; kingdom Viridiplantae; phylum Streptophyta; class Pinopsida; order Cupressales; family Taxaceae; genus Torreya; species Torreya grandis. The sequence continues at coordinate 2,073,995 of JARHVA010000892.1, read as the reverse complement.
AACACGTAGGCCTAAAGAGTAGAAAGATAAACTACTGTTAGCCTAAACCTAACAAAATTTTGAGGGAAAAGGAGGGAGAAGGTAATAGATGATTAAACATAAAAGATGTGATGCACCCAGAATAGAGCAAGCACTCTTACTACCACAAACACAATGTGAAACTTTGAGAATAAGATAATATCACACTATTGTCACCAAGTCACTCCAAATGCATAAGTGTTTCATGTAGAGGTGCAAAAACATAATGCAATTCTAAGAGGGATGACAAATGGTCCATAGGTAGCATCAACATAAACCCTTGTGCACACAGAACATGACTTGTGAGTGATTTTCAAGTTTGATTAAGTGGCGCATGGAATGGACAATAGAGAGAAGGGTGAACATTACCCATAATCAAGGATCAACAAGCACACATAACACATAGATCATCATAATAAATATAAGAGGTGAACTTAATTCTCATTAGAATGTAATATTTGGCTAATACAAGTGCTCATGGAGAGCAATTTCAATAGTATAAGGTTGCTAAAATATGTTGACCCTTTTACAAAGAAATAACCAAGATTTTATAGAAGATCAATTTGATTACACAATGAATGCACCACTTGGGTGATTAATGAAACATTTAATTCCTTTAGACATCATGGCCATGCTTCTATCGGATGATTAGATCTGGGTTAGTGGTAGGATCGCTTCTAGGCACATGTGCATGGGGAACTAGGATATTTTATGATAACATCAGAAGGTGGCATGCACTCTAATACTAATGTTAGCTTGTCACTTTATCATTCAATTTTGATAACTCCTCAAGCCATTCCAAACTACCTCCAATGACCTTCATTTAGTTTGACAACTACTTGACAAGTGGCACTTTGATGGGTTCTCAGATAGCTCCTTTAGATTTGTTGGAAAAGAGGAGTAAAAGCATGACACATGAAAGGTTGGCACTTTCTTTGGGGAAAATGTGAAGATTTATTCATTGATTGAGCATGGTATCACCACCTAAAAGCTATGAAAAAAGGTTATACATTGTGCAATGGTGAGGCACATATGTAAAACCTTGCGTGTGGGCATGGAACTATATTATATGGGTACAATAAAGCTCTTAAGGTAGAGTGTGCACCAAGATGAAGGTTCTAGGTGTGCTAGAGTGTTTTATGACTATTTTTTTGACCATTTCCTTCACCTAGCTACTTTGGAACTCGAAGGCTTGTAATCTAAAGTTCATGTGCCTTTTAGCCTATGTGTATGAAAGTCCTACATAATGACATGCACTGAGTTCCTTATGATAGAGTGAATTATCCTTTTATCATTTCATAGACTTGTGCTTGTATCTTGGGTTTGGGCATAGATGAGGATCATCACTTGTTATTTATGAAGCTCTAGAAACTTCATAGGTGTGTTGATATTCTATAGGGTCTTGGGAGGTCTTGCACCAATCGAGGGGTGACTTAGAAATTCAACACTTCTAACAACCTTTGTGGGCTGCTTGCCTACTATGTGGGAACCTAGTAGTATTTGAGTGATCCATTAGGCATGGAATATTTGATTTCCTTGATCCTTTCATTTATGAATGCACTAGTTGTATACTTCAAGTTGGAATAAACTAAGGCATACCTTGTAAAATAGATAACTACACCAAGGGTGTTTAGTGAAAAGAACCTAAGCGAAGAAAATAGTATGTATAAACACTTAGATGAATTCAAGCTATTCTAAAACAAGGGCACAAAAAGCATGCTTTAAGGAAAAAAAAGCATTAACTCTACTTATTTACAAATATATACAAAGAGTTAATAGAGATAGTACTTGAGATGAATCCCATTGACTAGGATAAGCAATTCTTCTCCATTCATTCAAACAAGCTGGAAGACATTGGATGGTTTTCAACTAGTGATGGTTTATGGACCACTCCATATCACATCGACCTTAGTGTGCTTTTCATCTTTAGCTTTGTCGGCATCCCATTTTAGCACTAAGTCCCCTTTTTTGAAACTTTTGGCAACAAATTTCTTGTCGAAGACCCTTTTAGTGTGCACTTGCTAAAATTCCATTGTACACATAGCTTGCACTCTCATTTCTTTGAGTTCTATTAGTTCTACCAACCTAACTTCAAGGGTATCATTCTTGAACAACTTTAACTAGTGTGTAAGTTCTAATAAAGGTAACTTGAGGGATGTTGGTAACCTAGATTCCGTTTCATAGACTAGCATGAAGGGTGAGTTCCTGAATACTCTCTTGGATGTGATCCGATCAACCCAAAGCATGGTATTGAGCTTAGTGTTCCAAGATCATTGATTATATTTCAAAATCCTCTTTATGATGCGAATCAGGTTCTTATTTGTGTACTCAACTAGACTATTACCCTGAAGGTAATGGTTTGATGAGGTGCTCAAGTGGATGTTATGATTGATGGCCCATTCATTGATCTTGGTCCCAAAGAAGGCAAGCACATTATCAGAGATGATGTTGGATAGCACACCAAATCTCATCACAATGCTTTCATAGAAACTAAGGATGGATGTCTCATTAACCTCCTTTAGGACAATTGTTTCCATCCATCTCATGAAATAGTTGATTACTATGAAGATCCACTTATGCTGATTACTTGATGGTAGGTTTATCATGCCTATGAAAATTAGGCCCCACTGTATGAAGGGTTAATCATCCTAAAGTGGGTGTAATGATAAGGCTGTAAGCCTTTATTTTCCTATGAAGAAGGCACACTTCTTGAAATTTTACACATAAGAGTGTGTATCTTTGAAGAGAGTTTACCAATAAGCCAGCTTGCATGATCTTCATGGTTATGTTCTTAGGTGAATAATGGCCTCTTAAAAGGCCATCATAGAACTCTTGAAGAATCCTACTCATTTATTCTAGCTTTAAGCACCTCATGAGAACTCCATTAAGATCCTTTAAGAAAAGTGCACCTTTAACTAGTACATAAGGGATGAAATGTAGGCAGAATACCTATGTTTAGATTTATCGAGGCCATGAGGATATATATTATATCAAAATAAGGTCTTCATATATTGCACCCAATTGGTCATAGCTTATTCATTTGCATATTCTTCCTTGTGCAATATTAAGACTACACCATCTTCTAACTTTACCACTTTTGTTAACTATTCGTAGAGTCCCTTTCCTTGCACCAACTTGGTGACTTAGATATCCATGTCATATTCCATCACTTTTGTGATCCAACTAGCTCTCTTTTCATTGATTTCCTTGCTAAGGAGGAAATCTTTGACACCTATGTGCGCTACCATGAGTTGTATATTATTGTTGGAGAGCATGTACCTAAATTTATTCATCACTCTCACAACTATGAGTGTATGATTCTTAAAAAAGATGTAACACAACTCATAATACTTTAGTGCCTAGATGAAGAAGGCAATTAGATGCTCCAATTATTCTCTGTTCTACTCTGTTATAATAGCTGAGACACCTTTAGCTGCACCAAATGCATAAAGGATGAAATCCTTAATATAGTTTGGGTTGATCAAGGTGGGAAATTACATGATAGCACGCTTGATTGCATCAAAAATATTTTTACCTTTGCACATCTAGTTGGATGTAATGTTCTTTTTTGAAATCATAGTGAAGGGATTGATAAAGATAACACAACTATGAATAAAGCTTCTCATAAAGTTGATTCTCCCTAGAAAGCTCTAGAGACTCTTCTTGCGGCTTAGAAGGGAGAGGGATGAAATAACTTTGACCCACTCTAGATCAATTATGAGTCCTTCTTCAGAAATAATGTTCCCCATAATGGCATCTTCATGTATTTATAAGATGCATTTGCTAGGGTTTAGAGATATTTTGAACTCATGACACTTCTAAAAGACTAGCTCCACATGGCCCAAATGATCTTCTACATGCTTGGAAAAAATAGTTATGTCATCAAGGTAAACCAAGATGATTTTATTTATGATCTCTTTGAATGCCATATCCATGGCTCTCTAGAAGGTTACACTTATGTTTGTCAACCTAAATGGCATGCGCTAGTATGCATAGGTTCCCCACTTAGTGGTGAATGTAGTCTTGTAACAATCACACTCTTGCACCTAAATTTGTTATATCCTGAATAACCATCTAATAATGAAAATATTTATACATTATCAATCATTCTTAAGATTTGTTCCATTACCGAGAGAGGATAGTGGTCTTTGAGGGAGGCCTTGTTCAGGTCGCTAAAGTCCATGTCGAGACATATTTCCCCATTATTTTTTCACATCGATACTAAGTTATTGACCCATGAGGAATGCTTGATTAGGAGTATTATATTAGATTCAATGAGTTTGGAAAGCTCCTTATGCATTAATGGTTCCATTTTTGGATTAACAAGCCTTTGTCTTTGGTACACAAGCTACATGTCAGGGTCTAGCTCAATTTTGTGATGCACAATACCTAGATCAAATCCTTTGAGATCCTTGGAGCTCCATGCAAAAATGTCATCATATATTTTGTTGAGTTGAATGAAACTTTAAATTTCTAGTGCAGAACATGCCTTAACAACCTTGATATTTTTTCCTTCTAAAATGTCTATAGGCATAAATATGTCTTCTTTGATCATCATACTATGCCTTACTCCTTTTCATCGGTTAATGGACTCAAAGATACTCTCCAGAGTGACTAGTCCTTTTGGTAGCTTATTTTCCTTCAACTGGATGACTTGATCTTCATATTGGGCTTATAGCTATGCCTGGTTCATGGCACAAAACTCTGACTCATCTTGAAGGAAATTTATGATTTACTCATCATCTTCAAACACTTACCAATGTTTTACGTTATCAATAACTACTGGTCTCACTATTAGATTGACAAGTTGCTCGAATTCCTTCATTATGTCATGAAAAATGTCATATTACACACCTACACTTGCATCACTATCTACATCACCATTCTACACTCTTGGTATGGAGAGGATATTGAACACATCAAAACCTTCAATTATATCCCATACTCTATGTTTATAAGCTTTCATCAAGCTATTCTTAGTCATGATCTACACTCTAACTTGGTTCATGACTAGTTCACTATCACCCCATGTTTGCAATTCTTTGATTCCTTTATTCTACATGAGTTGAAGGCCTTGGACCAGTGCCTCATATTTGGTAGCATTGTTTGTGTAGGAGAAATATTGTCTATAGGCATGGAAGTATTTTTCTTCTTAAGGGAATACTAACATAACATCAGCCCCTATGCCATTCTTATTCTAGGATCTATCAAAGTATAACTTCCACACTCCTTTGGGATCCTTGTACACCTTTCTAAGTTCAGGTAGTGTTAGATTATCTTCCATGATGCAATACATGTCTAATCCAATCTATGCATTTTTCTATGGGTCAAACTCAAATATTTCGCACACCCATTCATCTATCAGGTCATTTGGGACTTCCTCCAACGGTGTTGTGCCTTCATGGAGAATCAAATTCTCCTCTTGATCAAGTATAACATAGTTCTACTCAACTAAGCTAGGAATATATGGTTTGACATGGATTTTAAAGATTGACTCTACCTTAATGGTCACTTTGGTCCCATACCTAGTTATTATCAGGATGTGTGACCAATCTAAAGATAAATACCTACCCATCTATGTTGTGAAGTCTTGAGAGAGACAAATAGTGAAGTAGGATGTAAAGTCAATGACTATAATGTCCTATGTAATAGAAAGGCTTAGGCATGCATGCAATGTTAGATTTAAATCCTTGATTATACCTATGGCCTTGACCATTGTGCCATCAAGTTTATATAATCCTTTCAAAATAGGGGCATATGTAATTCCAAGCATGTTTGTAATCTTCTTTGGAATTATGAAGTTGCTTCCAATGGAGTTGATCATGCAATTATGTACCAAGTACTGTTCGATGATTAAGAAGATGTAGAATGGAGGTAGTTTGTTACTAACATTATACATATGAAATTCCTCCTTTGGTTGGTATAAGCTCATGGAAATGTCATGCACTAAATGAGGGGCATGGCATTCTTGGAATCCTTTTAGTGCATCTTAAATCAAATTCTATTAGGAGGGAATATCACGTACATCCCACATTATGACATTAAGACTAGTCTTCTTCATTTGCTCCACTATGTTGAAGGGAACCAGAGATACCTTTGGTTTTATTTTTGAGGGAATGACTTCTTCTAATGCTGGCATGCTAGTTTAGGGTTGTCCCTCTTTACGTGTATATTTTTTTAGGCTTAGAGGCTATATGGGAATTTAACTTGTTCATCTACGTAAGTAAATTGTGGCATTACTGATGTGGGTGCTAAAGGAGGTGTAGCCTCCTCTATAGATCTTGTTTTAAACCTTGTGTTGAAAGTGATTGGGATGATTCCTCCATTAGGCATGCTAATTTGATTTATATAATTGAAATCCTCCTCTTGTGAGCTGAAAAAGGTAGACCCATCCTATGACTAAGCTGGAACTTAGACTTATCCTATTTGTTAGGGTGTACCCTGCTCACTTATTCTTATACTTGAGGTATGATTTACACCATAATTCCTTGGTTTAGGAATATGTTTATGCATGTAGCTTAATCATGCAATTGGTTACAAGGAAAGCACCACTCAAGACCCTGCACTAGGTTGTCCTGAACTAGAGCAAGGACTTTAGAGGTGCTAGTAGCATCAATTTTTTGTGCATAAGGTGCTCTATTATATGTGAGCTGATTTTGTAGTTACACACCACCTTGGTAAGGAGCACTATTTGATTGGTACTACTAAATGAAGGGATAATAATGTTTGGGGTAATGTGCTTGCTACCTTTTAAGAGCAACCAACTCATTCCCAAAACTTTGTAATAGTGATTTTATGTTCTATAATTCATTAGAAGGGGAAGAGTATAAAGTAGTTGTGCTTACTATAGTAGGGATAGGTGCTAGAATGGGTTGTGAAAATACTTGATTAGATTGAGGTTTTATGAATATAAGAATAGGGGGACTAGGCAAAATTTTGACCACTAGGATCAAAAAATTCTCCATGCACACTGCTAATTCATAATCATCAGGGAGAACCATGCCTCCCATGGATTAAATCATCACTGCAATATTACTATTAAGGGTATTTAGGAAATATAAAAATGCAATGTTAGGAGATGGATTACATAGTGTGGGGACTTTATCCTAGACCCTTTGAAACCTGAAGTTGAAATAGACCATTATTTCATGTGGTGCTTACTTCATCGTCATGAACTACTCTATCAAGGACAAGTGATCACTCTAGTCTTTGAACTGCTTGCATAATTCTATACTAAGTTCATCTTAGTTATGAATAGTGTTTGTCTACAAACCCTAATACGATTGAAGATATTTTACCTTAAAATAAGAAGCTAATAACTTGACTACAACATTATCCTTAAAGACATGGTGCACTACATAGTTATTCACAATATCTTGGATATGCTCCATAGGGGATGTTGAATCCTTACCCATGAAATAAGGCAAGATCTTGAGAGTGAACACTAGGATGTGATCATACTATACTAAAACTAATGGGATACCCACATTGAAGGCACAAACACTTGATTCCTTGGTACAACCATGAATGGGATGGGGAATAGACCTTCTAAAAGATGATGTAGACTAAGATCTGAATGGAGATTAAATTGCATTGTGCCTTTTGATAGGGGATAAAGATACTATAACTCTCTTTCTTCTAAATGGTACTAGGAGTTTAGTGAAGTGGAATCTAGTATGTCTTGTAGATGATCTTGTTTCTCTAGACATGTAAACAGGGAATTAGTCTTTGTAAAATATTGATGTAGTGGATTGCACCCTTGACAGGAAGCTGAGCTCCTATCTTCCATGCATCATAATGGAAACTCCCCTCTTGCCTATGGGTCTAGAAAAACTGGGGGAGAGTCTCTAGATAAGGGATAGCTCCCTTTGATGTATCTCTGTGGTCCTAGATTTTCTACTGCTAACAATGGGGGGGGGGTGAAAAGAGAGAAGGATGCTGAAAATAGAACCTAAACTAAATGGTGATACACCAAAAAGTTTGATCTACTTAGCTTGAAACTACACTTTCCACCAATAACAAGCTGGCATACACTTCATTTGATATGAGAAACTCTTCTACATCAGTGAGCTAGGGGTCCTCTTGAGATACATGGAGGAATAACTACCAGAGGTGTTCTAAGACGCATTATGACAGCCTGTTCACATGCACCTATCCTCTGTTCTAGACACTTCTGGTAGACCTGCAAAATAAGAAACTTCACAATACACTAGACATGCTGGAATCATTCTATGAAAGCATAAAAGAAAAATGACTTAACAAAAAACAAATCCATAGACATATATGAAAGTGCAAGCTCAAATAGAGGTAAAAATGCTATGTCTTGATTCTAGGTAAAATTTGGCAGAGCTCCGCCTTACGAGCCAAGAGATCCCTTCTCAAAATGAGAGATTAAAATATATATATAGAAAAAAACAAAAGTTTCCCTTTTAGAAAAGACTTTGGCACCCTTTGACAAGTGGCCCACATGTGCTGAGAGCATTGGAAAGAGGAAGCTGCTGAAAGAGACTGCTGTGTTGACTTTGATTTTGACTTCAGGCATTTAAAAAAATATGCCATGCCATTTGTCTACAAACAAGACTACTCCTTCAAGGAATTCATGTGGTTTATCTAATCATCAATGCAAATTAGAAAAAAATGGGTCACACCATTTACTATTTGTGCCCCTTGATGACCACTTGGCAGACATTGTGTCAACCACTGGAGTAACTCCTTGATTCGACACCTTCCTTTGCCACTTGGACTATTTTGTCCATTTTTGCACTTGGCTCTTTTGTCTCTTCTTGGCTTTGTCTTTTCTATCTCCTTCAGCGCTTGAGGGCTATATTTTGCTACTTCTTTGGCTCTTTGGGCTCTTTCATCAACAGGTCGCTAAATTCATTCTTAACTTTTGTCTTTTCCCAACTTTGTCTTTTCCTGGTTTTGTCTCTTCCTTTTGGCCTTAAGGTCTTTGAAACCTCTCAGGTTCATTCCTTTTATTTAAAGACCAATGGTTACTCCATGGTCAAAAAGTTGACATTTGTGCACCTGTTGTTATTTAAAAGCCAATGACTATCTTGTTGCCCTAAATTTGACGTCTTTGGGGATGTATGGATTCCAACAACTAGTTCATGATGCTTGATTTCTATGTCTTCAGGCCCGTCACCCATTGGAATTCCTTTGGCTTTTTCCTTTGGTTGGGATTTTATTTTGGGTGGACTTTTTTTGGGAAAAAAATCCAAAGGAATTCCTTTAGACTTTTTGTCTGAAAGAATTCACTTAGTTCATTTTGCCACGGGATTTTCTCCCAAAAAATTCCTTGTTTGCTTCCTTGCTTGTTTATTTCTTTCAGTTGGCTCTTTTATTTCAAGCAAATTCCTTCAAACAAAATTTTGAAAGAATTCTTTTGGACCTTTTTGTCTAAAAATTTGCCTTGTGAATTCTTCTATAGAGTTTCTCCTTTCGAAAGGATAATCTATGCCTTGTGAATTTCTTTAGACAAAATGTCTGAAGGAATTCCTTCAGGCATTTTGCCTACAGAAAATAAACTTTTTTCTATAGCTATATTCCTTTGAAGTGCTTTCATGCCCTCCACAAGGGCTCTTTAAGCCCAAAGCTACCCTTCAGACTTTTTTAATGGTCCATTTTGCTCATCACTTACCATCCACAAGAGCTGTTTGGTCTCCAAACTTGCTTTTTAGAAAAGTTACAAAGGTCCCTTTGTCACCTATGTGCCCTCTGCAGCCTACTAGAATGGACCAATTTGTGCTTGACTGCCCTCTGAAAGGGAACTTGTCCTTCGAGCTTTGGAAGATGCCTTTGAACTTTTTGATTGAACCATTTCTTGAACCATCCCTTTGAACCAAATGTTGAACCACCTCATTAAACCAAACATTGAACCAACTCATTGAACCAAACATTGAACCAACTCATTAAACCAAACCAACTAAACCAATCACTTGAACTGACTGATTGAACCAAAACATTAAACCAACTGAGTGAACCAACCGATTGAACCAACTAATTGAATGGTTTAATGGTTCATTAGTTTAATGGTCTGAAGTAGCTTTGTAGGAAACCTTACATTCTTTGAACTGGTTCATCATCTATCAAAAAACTTGTGTAACCAAATTTGAACTAGCTCAGCATAGTAGGGAAAGAAGGAGACCAATTTTGGCCTGTAGGACCAAAATGGTCAACAATTTGGTGATTCCTAGGGGAAGCATGCCTACTATGCTTAGAAGCCAGTTGCCTTAAAGTCCATTGGGCACAAAGTTAGAACGCAACTTGAAAAAAGTTAGCAACAACCCTGATAGATCCAAGAATCAATCATGAAGCTTTTACCCCAAACACAAAGGAAAACACACACAAGGCTAAAAACACTAATTGTGTAAAAAACACTTAGGAAAAATAGGAAAATAAAACTGAAAGCAAACTACTATGTACAAACCAGGTATATTTGCCTCCCTCCTAGATCAAAGGCAAAATTTCTTAAGTCTCCTTCATGGTAAGGAAACTTATGGTGCTAGACAAGTGGCTAAATGGAATGGAGACTTGGTGATCTGCTCCTCTTGCCTGCCACCTCAATTGGCTTACATCTGAGTGGATTAGAGTTAAACATGCTCCCAACATATATGTACTCTTCTTATTTTTAGAAGCTTGTCAAACACTGGCTCTTCATGCTAGCATGTTTTACCAAGAAATTGATGGTTGTTGGCTCATCACCATAAGCCCTTTGATATGCATAGCTCCTTTGACATGCATTATGGTTTGACTTGTTCCCTTCTACTTCATTGAAGACCCTGTCAAACTCATCCTCTGCTCCCTCATGGCTTTCTTGAAGAAGGGTGACTATTGTGATGTCTGAAATTAGATCACAAATTGATTTTTCATCCCACAAAACATCACCTTCTTGTTCAAGGCTCTCTTCTTCAAAACTATTTTCAAGATAGCCAGGCTTCTCCTTTTCTTGCTCAAGGATTAGAGTCTCTAGTTGTTCAAAGACATCCACCTAATCCTCCTCTAACTTAGGCCCCATGGCATGGTCATCCTCCTCATCAAAGCAACAAGGAAGTTCATCAAACAAGGGAGGAGAGAGCTCACCATGTTTACTTTCCTCTTCATATTGCTAGAACATCTGCATGTATGCATGACCTGTGCCTTCTCCATTGTTGATGATGCCTTCAAAAGGAGCATCCATGATGATTTCTTCCTCATTGACATCCATGAGAGCTTCTTGATCAGCTAAAAATTGGATCCTTTCTTCTTCACTTGCCTCTTTTAAAATAGGTTCCTCCTTGATGACTTCAAAAATATCATCTTTAGATTCACCAACCTCTTGAAAGGAGAGATATGAAAGCTTATAGCCCCTTTGCATACTTATTTGAGTCCCAATGTTGCCTTCTCTACCCTTAGCTAGCTCATAGCCTCCTTGAAGAAGAGTGAAACCTTCCCCAATGACTTTAAACAAATCATTCAAAGCATGAACAAGAGACTGTCCATGCTCCTCCATGACATCTATGGTGATCTCCTTTTGATCTACATTCATGGAGGCTCCCTGATTAGTCATGAACTAAGTATGCTCCTCTTCATTTCCCCCTTTCAAAATAGGTTCCTCCTTGAGAAGGGGTGAAGTGGAACGCTGACAGATGAACTCATTTGGAAGAGGAGGCAGTCCTTGAGCTAGAATCAAAAGATTCTCCTCCTTCCATTTGGCTAGCACTTCATCTATGTCAGATGTGGCCTGATAGCTCTCTTGGAGGTGTGTAGATGGGTTGTGTTTAGATGTAGAATCTTTTGCTTGATCTGAACCATCCATCACACATTGGTCGAGGAACCTCATTCTGGACTCCAACTCTGTAATTTTCCTGTCTATATTCTCTTGAAAGAGCCTTTCTTGGAGGTCACAAGCATCATCATGATGAGTAGGAGCAGCTTTATCTTCTTTAGGGTCCTAAGCCAGTTCATGATAGACACTCCTCCAACTTGGAATCTGGACATCATGTGGAGAGACTTACAGATTGGTAGAAGGGGTGTCTTTTGGCGTAGGCTCCTCTCTAAGGTCTGAAACCTCCATCTCTCCTTCACTAAGAAATCTCACCTTTGCCTCTAATTCCTCAATTTTCTTAGCTAGATTTTCTTGAAAGAGTCTTTCTTGGCTCATAGAAATCATCATGGAAATGGGGAGTGCATGAAGGCTGCCATGGAATACAAGAAGCTTCCTAAGGAAGGGTGGGAGGGTCTTGAAAAGGACTAGCCTCATTTTGTACCTCACACTCTTGGATAATGTCTTTCTCCTCCTTATTGTTCCATGACTCAACTACTTTATTCCAACTCATGATATTAGGACTGGACATCTCCTTTCAGGGTGATGGGGTTGCAATGTGAGAGGGTAGTGAGGGTTTAGATTTTGCTTCCCTTGCTGCCAACATAGACTGCTGCATTTGATGATTTGCCAATTCAATTTGCTTATCAAGATTGGCCTTAAACACAAGATTTACTATTTCAAAACTCTCCTCAATATGATTGGGGAAAGGACTTTGACAAGCTTGACTTGGCTCATGAGCAAGGACTGTGTATGACTGATATAAAACTTGGGGTAGCAAGTATGCAAGTTGATAGACTTGGTAAGGCTACGTCTCATGATACTCAGCCTCCCTTCCAAAGATGCAATCAAACCACTCACATCCAGCATCTCATTTGTAAGCCTTTGCCAATTGGCTCTTTCAATGGGAGTCCATTCACTCTTAACTAGATCTAGTGCTTTTCTCACTTGATTGATGACATGATCAAGGATTTCTTGGCCATATCCCCTTCTAGTGTCAAGCTCCACTACATACTTTTCATATCCCAGTAGTGCTTGTTTGAAGGTGGAAATGGGTTGATTGTCAAAGAGATTAGGTTGAGTAGGAGAAGTGACACATTGAGAAGATTGGGCATAAGACGTATATAACTCATGATAGGGTTGAGACTGGTCATATTGGACCTACAAAGGGTAAAAATCATAACTGTATGCATCCTTGTTGCTTGAGGTGATTCCATGAATAACCTAAGCTTGATCAAAAATATATGGAAGAACACAAGACCCATGGTTCTGAGCAATGGAATTATACATACCAAACTATGATTTTTTGATGGCATCAGGACTGCTTAACTAGTTGATTTAACTTAGAGTCACCATTGGTGTTGATGAAAAGCCTCCAAAGGTTGGTTGGTTAAAGAACACACCAAAATTCTTCAACTCTTTGGATAAAAACTAGTCCAAAAATCACTTGATTAAAGGTCTGATGCTAAATTAATAATTCATTCTACTATAACAGGACCAACACCAATCTTAGAAATTTTTTGAGTGTTAAAATGTGGTCCCATCAGGTGTGTTAAAAATTTTTGATGTAGTGAATTGCACCCTTGACAGGAGGCTAAGATCCTGTCTTCCATGCATCACAATGGAAACTCCCCTCTTGCCTGTGGGTCTAGAAAAATTGGGGGGAGAGTCTCTAGATAAGGGCTAGCTCCCTTTGATGTATCTCTGTGGTCCTAGATTTTTTACTACTAACAATGGGGGGGGTTGAAAAGAGAAAAATATGCTAAAAATAGAACCTAAACTAAATGGTGATACAACAAAATTTTTGATCTACTTATCTTAAACCTACACTTTCCACCAAGAACAAGCTAGAATACACTTCATTTGATATGAAAAACTCTTTTAAATTAGTGAGCTAGGGGTCCTCTTGAGATATAGGGAGGAATAACTACCAGAGGTGTTCTAAGACACACTATGGCAGCCTGTTCACATGTGCCTATACTCTGTTGTAGACACTTCTGGCAGACCTGCAAAAGAAAAAACTTCACAATATAGTAGACATGTTGGAATCATTCTGTGAAAGCATAAAATAAAAATGACTTAACACAAAACAAATCCATAGACATATACAAAAGTGCAAGCTCAAATGGAGGTAAAAATGCTATGTCTTGATTCCAAGTAAAATTCAGCAGAGCTCTGCCTTACCAGCCAAGAGATCCCTTCTCAAAATGAGAGATTACAATATATATAGAGAAGAAGAAAATGAAAGCACCCCTTTTGGAAAAGACTTTGGTGCCCTTTGACAAGTGGCCCACATGTGTTGAGAGCATTGGGAAGAGGAAGCTGCTAAAAGAGAATGTTGTGTCAGCTCTGATTTTGACTTTAAGCATTTAAAAAAAACATAGGCCACATCATTTGTCTACAAACAAGACCACTCCTTCAAGACATTTACGTGGTTTGTCTACTCATCAATGCAAAGTGGAGAAAAATGGGTCACGCCATTCACTATTTGCGCCCCTTGATGACCACTTGGTAGGCACTATGTCAACCACTAGAGTAACTCCTTGAGTCGACACCTTCCTTTGCCACTTGGACTATTTTGTCTATTTCTGCACTTGGCTTTTTCATCTCTTCTTGGCTTTGTCTTTTATGTCTCCTTTGGCCCTCGAGGGATATCTTCTACTACTTATTTGGATCTTTGGGCTCTTTCATCAATAGGTCACTGAATTCATTCTTAACTTTTGTCTTTTCCCAACTTTGTCTTTTCTTGGTTTTGTCTCTTCCTTTTGGCCTTAAGGTCTTTGAAACCTCTCGGGTTCACACCTTTTATTTAAAGACCAATGATTACTCCATGGTCAAAAATTTGACATCCATGCACCTGTCGTTATTTGAAAGCCAACGACTATCTTGTTGCCTTGAATTTGATGTCTTCGGGAACATCTTTTGACATCCAGATTCTAACGGCTAGTTCATGATGCTTGATTTTGACATCTTCAGGCCTATCACCCCTTGGAATTCCTTCTACTTTTTCCTTTGGTCAGGCTTTTATTTTGGGTGGACTTCTTTCGAGCAAAAAATCTAAAGGAATTCCTTCAAACTTCTTATCTGAAAGAATTTGCTTAGTTTATTTTACCATGGGATTTTCTCCTGAAAGAATTTCTTGTTTCCTTGCTTGTTTCTTTCTTTCGATCGGCTCTTTTATTTTGGGCAAATTCCTTAAAACAAAAGTCTGAAAGAATTCTTTCAAACTTTTTGTTCAAATATTTGCCTTGTGAATTCTTCCATAGAGTTTCTCCTTCCAAAATGACAGTCTATGCCTTGTGAATTTCTTCAAACAAAATGTCTGAAGGAATTCCTTTGGGAATTTTGCTTGAAGAAAATCAACTTTTGTCTTTAGCTATCTTCCTTTGAAGTACTTTCATGCCTCTGCAAGGGCTCTTTAAGCCCAAAGCTACCCTTCAGACCTTTTCAATGGTCCATTTTGCTCATCACCTACCCTCCACAAGGGCTATTTGGTCTCCAAACTTGATTTTCAAAAAAGTTACAAAGGTCCCTTTATCACCTAAGTGCCCTCTATAGCCTGCTAGAATGGACCATTTTGTGCTTGACTACCCTCCAAAAGGGCACTTATCCTTCGGGCTTTAAAAGACTCTTTTTAACTTTCTAATTGAACCATTTCTTGAACCGTCCCTTTGAACCAAACGTTGAACCAACTCATTGAACCAAACAATGAACCAACTCATTAAACCAAACATTAAACCAACTCATTGAACCAAACTGACTGAACCAATCACTTAAACTACTGATTGAAATAAAACATTGAACCAACTGAGTGAACCAATCGATTGAACCAATTGATTGAATGGTTTAATGGTTCATCAGTTCAATGGTCTGAAGAAGCTTTGTAAGAAACCTTGCATTCTTTAAACTGGTTCATCATCTACCAAAAAACTTGTGCAATCAAATTTGAGCTAGCTTAGAACAATAGGGAAAGAAGGAGACCGATTTTGTCTTGCAGGACCAAAATGGTCAACATAAACCAAAAATGTTGGCAGTTTCTAGGTGATCTTGCTTAGTGTTTAATACATTTAATGGCTAAAGAAAGCACCAATTCTTTAGTTTCTCTAATATTGTCCCATCGAGCATGCCAAATTTTTTTATCATTTGAAACATGCACCCATGGATGCTATGTGGCATGGGATTGATTTTACAATGGGGCGCAAGGCATGAATGTCCTGCATAAGGTGCAAAGGAGTTCAGTATTACGAATAGAAGTATTGTCAACAAGTTACACATGTGAGCATTAGTAACTTCATTTTAATGATGAAAATGTCCCCAAGGTGTGGGACCCTTGTGCTCCTTGGGATGAGTCTCTAGAGCAGGTTGAATTCCTTCTATTCTAAATGCACCTAGCTTAAGGCCAACATGTAGGCCTAAAGAGCAGAAAGGTAAACTACTACTAGCCTAAACCTAATAAATTTTTGAGGAAAAGGGAGGAAGAAGGTAAGAGATGACTAAACATAAAAGAGGTGATGTGCTTAGAATAGAATGAACACTCTTACTAGTGCAAACATAATGTAAACCTTTGAGAATAAGATAATATCACATAGTTACCACCAAGTCACTCCAAATGCATAAGGTGTTTTGTGTAGAGGTGTGGGAACATAGTATGACACTGAGAGGGATGACAAACAGTCCATAGGTAGCATCAATACAAACCCTTGTGCACATAAAACACAACCTGCAAGTGAGTTTTAAGTTCAATGAAGAGGTGCATGGAATGGAAAATAGAGAGAGGGGCAGACATTACCCATAGTCAAAGATCAACAAGTACAAATAACACATAGATCATTAGAATAACTACAAGAGTGAACTTAATTCTCATTAGAATGTAAGATTTGGCCAATATAAGTGCTCATGGAGGGTTATTTTAGTAGCGTAAGGTTGTTATAATATGTTGACCCTTTTATAAAGAAAGAACCAAGATTTAATAGAAGATCAAGCTATTTTCACAATGAATGCACCTCTTGGGCGATGGATGAAACATTTAATTCCTTTGTTGCACTACGACCATGCTTCTATTAGATGATTGGATCTAGTTTGGTGGCAAGATCATTTTTGGGCACACATGCATGGGGAATTGGAAGATTTTATGACAGCCTCAAAAGGTGGCATGTAATCTAAGATTGATGTTATCTTACCACTTTAGCATTCAGTTCTATCAATGCCTCGAGCCATTCCTAACTACCTCCAATAACCTTCATTAAGTCTAGAAACTACCTGATACATGGTGCTTTGATGGGTTGTCAGATAGATCTTTTAGATTTGTTGGAAAAGAGGAGTATAAGCACAACATATAGAAAGATGGTACTTTCCTTAGGGAAATTGTGAAGACTTTTTTGTTGAGTGAGTATGGTACCACCATCTAGAAGCTATGAAAGAAGGTTATGCACTATGTAACGATGAAGCATAGATGTAGAACCCTATGCATGGGCATGAAACTATATTAGATAGGTGTAAGAAATATCTCAAGGTAGAGCATGCACCAAGATGAATGTTTTAGGTGCACTAAAGTATTTTATGACTACTTTTCATGACATTTCCTTCACCTAGTTACTTTGGAACTTGGAGGCCTGCAATCTAAAGTTCACATGCCTTTTATCCTACATGCCCAAAAGTCCTACATAATGACATACATTGATTTCATTATGTTGGCATAGATAATCCTTACATCATTGCAAAGACTTGTGATTATATCTTGGGTTTGGGTGTAGATGAGGAACATCAATTCTTTTTCTTTTTGAAACACTGGAGACTTCACATGTGTGCTGATCTTATATAGGGTCTCTAGAGGTCTTGTGCTGACCGAGGGGTGACCTAGAAAGTCAACAAGAAGGTGATGGGTGGCCTAGTGGGAACTATATTATGGTATATACTAATGTTATTATGTAGTGGGAGTGTTTACTTTATAGTAGTGTGATATGAATCTGTTGGTGGATGTGCTTGATATGTGTAGTGAACACCTGAAGTGCTCTCTATCTCATTTATTGTATGATTTGGAAATGGATCTAAGAATATTTTTAATGCCTTTGATTTTTTGTTGTACTTTTGGTGCCTCTATGGGTGCTCCCACATCAATAATATTAACCTCAATCAAATCTTTTATCTTATGTTTTAGGATTATATATCTGTTTGTTATATGGCCTCGTGCCCTAGGATATTTGTAGAATGTATTTGAATCATAGTTCCTTAGAATATACCATGTCATATCAAACTATTTTATGGGAGGGAGAGATATGACATTAAATTATAAGAGCTATTGTAAAACATGTGCTATCAATGATGGATGGTTGGTGAAAACTTTGTGTGGAGGAGCTGATAAAACCAAGTGAGGAGATGGCTCCAAAGCTGCATTAACTATGGCCTTTGGATCACTCTTACGATCATGAAGTAACAAGGAAGAAGGAAGCCACTCTGAGATGTAAGGAGCTAGGTTGGTAGCATTGAATGTATTTTACAAATTATTTGGCTCATCATTATCATTATCAGAAAGAGTGACATGTGAATCTAGATTCATATTGATGAATTCAGGTAAAAGGGCACTATTAATCTTTGGAATAATGGGAATCTGATATTGGGATTTAGGATTAGGATCAGCCTCATGTTTATATCATTTTCCATTATGAATAAACTTAAAACATTGGATTTTAGAAGAGGCAATAGCCCTCATGTGATGGGTTCATGGGCATCCTTTTCAGGGGCCCTTGGCTTGTATGGAGGATTATTTTAACTCTTAGCATTTGATTCTAATAAAATTGTATATTTTAATTTTCCATTAATAGAAGCTTGACTTCTCTTTATTTTACTATATGGCACAAGTCTATGAATGTTGGAAACTTCTTAAATAATATAGCTTCATGTAATGTTGGTAGAAGAATCTATTCGAAGATATCCTAAATCTCTTTACCTACCATGGGGCTAGTTAATTTATCCAATGTACTCTTATATCATAAGATGTATTATGTAATAAGCTCATTTGATTTTTGTTTCAACTGTGTAACTTGAGCGTAGGAGATTTTGTCATTGATGTTTATAGAGAAGTGTGTTAAAAACATGTCTGCCAAAGGATTGAATTCTATGATAGATTAGTTTGGTAAATCAAAAAACCACTGTAAAGCATAATACTTTAAATTTCATGGAAATAAGTAGGTCAAAATCTAATCATTGGACACATAGTCCAAACATGCTACATGAAAATCTCAAAGATGGTGCTCTGCGTCACCTTACCATCATACAATGTAAGCTTAGGTACCATGAATATGGATGGCAAAGATGTTTCCATTATGTTTTGTGTCAAAAGTGTATGAAAAATAACATGAGAATCCAAGTCATATGATGGATTAGTGATTCCCTACTCAAGATGTAACACCTTAGCCTACAAAGAATAATCTCATGCATAAGGGATTATACATCTAAAAAGGAACTAACCATAGGAGGTGTAACTGTCACTGAAGGTTTTCAAGTTAAAATTAGTTATTGTACATTTTGACTTTCCCCCAAAGTAGGTGTAACAATGTTGTTATCCAAGGGAGTATAAGATTAACCATTATTTGATTTAATCTTTATTTTCATTATGGATTTTAAAATATATGCATGATCAATGGGATGCTCCTAAAGTCTATCTCTGAAGCTCTATAAAACATCATCTTATTGATAATTAGGTTTTCATTTTCAAGTGGAGGGAGAGTGTCCCAATGCCCAACTTGTGTATCATATTAATCTTGATTATATTATTCATATTCAGATGTATTATCATGAAAGTACACATAATTGGGATGTGAAGGATAAAAAAAGGGTGTTACAATTGGTCCCTTATCCATGGTATAAGCTCAAATAGAAGGAATCTGAATATGCTCAATAGGGTTTCCACTAAGCCTAACACTTCTTCTTAATGGAAGAGATAACATTTTTAGATGGCATGTAGTAAACAAAGTGAAATAGGACTGCTAAAAAATGTAAGGAATCTAAAATGCTTAACACAACCAAGGAAAATAGAAAATAGAAAATACAAATCTTAGGAGCATCTAGGGTTGGGGTTTGAGCAATGTTTGAAATAAGTCATGTTCACTAAATGTTTTAACCTTTTATGACTTAATTGTATGCAAATTTTATGTTTGTTAAAGAGTTGAGTAGAATGAATGAAGGAAATAATATGCAATAAATATATTAACTTATTTTTTATAGAATTGAATAAATTTGAATTTTCTAAAAATAACAATAAATGGTGCAAGTAATGAATTAGTTAGAAAACACTTAATACGAATGATTTGGGTGCTAGAAACTTAGGTGGACACTGGTCTAAGTGTTATAAACTAGATTCCAATGTTATAACCCACTTGGATAGTAGCACCATAATTGGATATTAGGGCCATTATTGAATAGTGGTGGTAGTGTCCTAATATTGCTTGTAGTGTCCTTTATGTAGGATTGTCATAAGCTTTTGGGTGCACTCATGTCTAGATATTTGGGATTTGTTTCTATGTGCATGAGGTCTAGAACCCTATGTTTTTCCTATAATGACTTATTTATTGTGAAAACCAAATCCTCCATGTAATTAAGGCATATAATTGGTATGAATTGAAAAGTGTGTTTATTAGTAGGGTAGGTTGGATAACCTCAACACCTCATTGTGATGAAAGTTGCCTACATACAAATACTCCAAGGAGGGATCAAGCCTAATGTAATTATCCCCACATAAGTGATGATGCAAGTGCAAGTGATACTAATATGATAGTGGACTTGAGTGCCTTGAATATGATTGAGATTAGAAATCTGGGTAATCTGAGCTTAAGACAAATATAGATGGTAGTATGCATAAGTGAGGAAAAATAGGGATTGATAACCTTAATTATGCATAACTTGTTCTAAGTTTGAATGTGTATTTTGCATCTCCTTTCCATCTCATGGTTAGAGGGATAAAACTCATGTATATATACTATTTTGATGCTTGTGCAAGTGATAAAAGATGTCTAGACTAACACTAGGAGGCTTTGATTTTGAAAAGATATCCATTTGGGAAAAAATAAGACTAAGGGAATTCATACCATTTTGGGGACACTAGCACCATGTGGTTCTAGTGTCCTTATTATGGTGCTATTGCCCAATCAGCATAATATTGGACACAAAGGGCTAGGATTGGGAAATGAAGGTCTAGGAATACTTTGGGGCTAACTAGGGACACCTGTGACCCACACAAAGGCTACATAAGTGTGATAATAGGCTCTAAGATAGGTCTAGGGATAAGTTATGGATAGGTAGTCTTGATTAGCATTATTACCACTCAGAAACCATTTTTAGGTGATTTAATTTGCCCCCCTTTATTCTATAAATGCAACAAAGTGAAATGGATAAGATAAAGGAAAAATAAGCATACCTAGACTTACCTAAGAGGTGAAACTTGTGAAGCTAGGTATGAGTATGTGAAGCATTCTCCAATGAATTTCCTACAAATTAAATGTTCATAAATTATTCCTTACTTGAGAGATCAAAATCAAAAACTAAATTGAGTAAAGAAGTGAATTGAGTAAAACTAAGCAAAACTGAGTAAAACTAAGTAAAGAGATAGGAGAGAGGAAATGAATGAATACACCACAATAGGTATGTAAACTAATGCATAAACCTATGACAACCTATGTGTGTGTGTGTGTGTGTGTGTGTGTGTGTGTGTGTGTGTATATATATATATATATATATATATATATAGTGTTAAATCAATGAATAACTTGAACTAAGTTGATGGCTTGTTCAATCCTCATGTGTGGGTGGCTCAAGAACTCAACTGGTTTTGACTCCATCATTGCCCACCCCTGATTGGTGGATCATGACCTGTGAATAGCTTGTCTTGGATTGAGAGTGTGTCCAACCCTCTCATGTAAGTGGTTTAAGAACTTTAGTAGACTATGAAAT
The DNA here is from genome assembly GCA_037957365.1 of Torreya grandis. Lineage (NCBI taxonomy): Eukaryota > Viridiplantae > Streptophyta > Pinopsida > Cupressales > Taxaceae > Torreya > Torreya grandis. The sequence goes on along the minus strand of JARHVA010000892.1, from coordinate 2,052,229 downwards.
CATCATTTCCTACCCATGTGTATTATATGTGTATGAATCTAAAATTCCATACTATAACTAGAAATGTCTAACTGGGTATGCTGGCTTCATTGCCACTCAAGTACATTAGGAAGCTTTGGGCCACTTGGGAATGCCAACCACTATAGATGGATTAAGGTATAAAACTAGTGTGTAACATAGAATATGATGTTAGGTGTATACAACATAGAGAATGACATAGAATTTGTCATTTCGTTTGATCAATCGATGTGAAAGTGAGCATATAGAAATAATGTGTCATGCACATGCCCCCAAATCTGATATCTGAGTATATGAAGTTTAGAATGAGTTGTAATAATATGTATCTGAACAAAATATGGGAATGTTCATGCCATACACGATTCCCCCAATATGAGAAAATTTGTATGAATCTGAGCAAAACTAAACAAAATGGATAAATTTGTAATCAAATTTATGTAAACTTGTACTATACCTACTATAATTTTTTGGCCAATCAAGATTTTTATGAAACTAAGACTATTATATATTAGCACCATATTTTGGACAATAGCACCATATGGTGCTAGTGTCCCCATTTAGGTGTTAATGTCTTTTTGGTCTGATTTCTATGCAATTGTATTGCTTTTAGGATCACTATTTTCCCACCATATTTCCCTGTGTCTAATTTTATGTGACTGAGTCTATGTGATAAAAAGTGTAATATGAGTGAAATATAGGAGCCTTATATTTGTGATATACCCCTATGAATTCCTCCTCTTTTGATGGGAGTTGTGGAACTTATGAAAGAATTATCCTCAAAAGTAAAAGCTCTGCAAAATTTATGTTATCTAGAGCATATATGATAACTTAATAATCTAATATAATGTGAATACATAACATCAAAATGTAATATAATCCAAGCATAAGTTTGTAATGTGTGATGTATGTCATGTATAACATTCACAAGGGTGTCAAGGTAGATATAACCATGTATGTAACAATAAATATGAGTAATATCTGAGTAGTTACCTAGGGGGATGGAGAATGATGTCCATCACAACACCTAAGTAGGGAAGGGAGATGCATGAGGTCCCTCATGGCATCAAAACTTGGTGTGCATAACAAGAAAATACACATGTCATGGCCATGACAAATATAATAAATCATACATACAAAACACATGAGGCACTCAAAGTAGGCCAAGGGGCCATAATACAAAGGACATGGGCACATGTCACTAAATTTGAGAAAAGAAGAACATGTTTAAATATACACATAATCAATAAATAAGCAATTTGGATTAGATCCACATAGAAGGACATGTTCAAATGTATGCATACATAATCAAGAAGGCACACACAAGGACATGGGCACATATCTAAAACATACATACTATGAATAGAAGTGGCTTAGATCCAAAGAATAATGGAATATTCAAATGCCCTCGAATAGAAGAAGCATAGAGATACAATCAATTATAAACTAGGAAATATAGAAATGAAAGTATGCATCAATATCTAATAAAAATCTATGTAAGAACCAAGAGGTACATATGTCGAGTCTAAAGTAGTAATAGGACAAAAAAATATAAACAAGAGTAGCATGATCAATATCAAGATATAAAAATGTGAAAGTTGAGAAGTAGAGTATAGAAAGATAGAACCCAATAATCGAAACTATGTATAGGATTACCCCAAGTGGGAGAATATGTCAAATTAAGAATTCATGAATCAGTGTATAATACCCCAAGTGGGTAGATAATAACAAACCTAGATCAGTGTAGTCGACCTGAGTCCTGTAACAATAATAAGGGAGGAACAATACTACTTGATGAGTCTCATAGGAAACTCACTATCACTATGGCTTGTGTCAAATAAAGGAACTATGATCATGCATGTTGTGTGAAAGGGAAATTAGTGTCCTATAAGTTATTGTACTAAGTGATCTATATCTACCTATGTAGTGGTTCTAGGAATCTGTGGCACTGACTATGGTATCTTATGAACTGTAGGGGTCTTAGGAACCCACTTGGTAGAAGAATATGTAGGTGGTATAGGTGCCATGTGTTGAGAACCCAATAATATTGATCTCAATAGAAAGTGAGTAAAAAGAATCCCTATAAAATCTGTAATACATCTCTGATGTAGGGGTATCTAATAATGGTATTCATAGGAGATTATGTGTACATATAAATATTGTAGGAGTAGACCTCACCTACACTGGAAGCTCTATTGAACTCTATAGTGTATCAATAGGAATTATGCTTTGAGTTGTAACTGATATTATGTTTTATTGGGTAATTGTGTTGTAATTGGTAATTATGTTATAACTAGTAATTGTGATGTAATTGCTTGTGGAATAGGTAGAGGATATTCATATAGAAGACCTTCAACTTTGACCACCTAATTTGCTATATTTTATGCATCTATATATTATGGATGGGATGGCTCTTAGTTGTTGTACCCATAGCCTACCCAATAATATGTCAAATATGTCTACACTAGGTACTACTAAGAACCTAATGGCCACTTGTGCGGGTCCCACATGTAGTGGAATTACAATCTCCATGATGGAGCTCTGAACATGGACAATAAAACCACTAATAACTATGTCTATAGGGTATATATCTTGCTTTGAATACTCCAAATGATGATAAGTGTGGTGCTTTTTTCCAATGTGATCCTAAATTGTCAACTACTTTAGCTACCTCATTATTCAAATTAAATCAATATAAGTACAATACATGAAATTCACTTCTGCATCATTTAAGTAAAGTAGATAATAGAATTGCATCTTCTTTACCCTTTTTAGTCAAATTAAAAAAAACATACATCAATGATATTACACCTTTTTTTGATGCACAAACTAAGGTAAAGGAAATTAGTTTATCATCTTCTTTTAAATTTTAAGCTCAATGCAATAATTATTTACAACATATTGATCATGCAAATGTCTCTAACTCTTCCTATATGTTATAATAAGCAAACTGAGAACATGATTAATACTTCTTCAACCCTTGACTCCAAACTTGAAAGTAATAATCATTCATGCATTCCACACATAGCTAATGAGCAAATGCATTGCATTACACCTATCCATGATTACACATTGCATAGTAGTAAAAAGTTAAAATATTCTCCTACTCTCTCTCTTAGTGAGCACATGGAATCTACACCTTATAGTTCTCTTCTTACTTTGTGTGTTTCTCTTGTTCAAAGAACTAGGTCACATGTCAAAACACACACACACACACACACACACACTTATTCTTATGTTCATAATTTACAGTTACTTGAGAATAAAGTACCTTCTATTCAATTAGCATGTGATGCTTCTTTACAAATTAATAAAATAAGAGACACCAATTAATCTCCTTTGACCCTCCTTACTGTACCATAAAACCTATTTCTCAACCTAACCTAAATGACGGCAATAGCTCATTTCCCTCTAACCATGTCTTAGCTATCACACCTTCAAAGGTTATAGAGAGCAAATGAATCCTACCTAAAAAAGGTCCCCAATACAACATACTAATGTCTAAAATAAATAAAACAATTCAAGCATTAAATGAACCCCTTGATGATGATAATATCCCTTCACAAGTGTTACTTTCCTTGATTCATGTTGTGGGTGATTTTCAACAAGTAAACTATCTCACATTGGTAAACAAAGCATACCAATCTCAGGATGATGCCAATGTCATTCATGGAAGCCCCTTTCCATGCAGAATCTCCACTACAAGGTTGCCACTAAATTTTCAACTACCAATGTTAGCTATATTTGATGGGCATGGAGACCCATACTTACACCTTCAGGCTTATGAGAAGGCTATGGCACACATCACCAACAAGTTGACTCTACTACAATTATTTCCAAAATCCCTTGAAAGGGAAGCTCTAAGTTGGTTTTATCATGCAATCCCTAGTGGGTTACTAAATACATATGAGGAGTTAAAAGTAGTCTTTCTCCAACACTACATACATAATAAGGGACCCTGAGTCACACATGAGAGGTTACCTTCATTACACTAGGGTGAGACCGAACTAACCACTAAATAAATTTTAAGATTTAAATTTATTTACATCAGTTGATTTACCAATCAATATATATAAAGGTACACTACATCTTTGCCAGAGGCCTAATTTTTCCTCTCAAGGAAAAATTATTATATCAGACATCAAAATAATTATGGCATATATGTAATGTAGCTATAAAATTAGAGGTAGAATTGGGACTAGTGGTTACATAGTCAGAGGTAGATTTGGATAGAGGTCTCTCAGAGCCCCTGTCATCTAACATGGTACAAGAACCTAATCCAATACTGATTAAGAAACTAGTGAAATAGAGATAATCGTTAAATATCCTTAAAAAGGCAAAGGGCCTCTTCACAAAGCACCTCCTATAGTGAGTAGAGTACATGACACACACATATGGGTTATACAATTTTTAGACATGGATAGGCCTCATGACATCTTACTTACATTATTATATAAGGAAATGATCACACTTCCTCCTCATCATCCAACTCACCATTTTCATAGGAGACAAAATAATCCTTATTGTAATTTTCATAAAATAAATAGACATTTAAATAATCATTGTTATGCACTCTGAGCCTGCATTGACTAGTATGCCAATCGAGGTATTATAGCATTGACATAAGGGGTACTTATATATCAGTGTCCACAGTCTCTTAGATCACACTCCTCTAGGATAGAATTATCCTGGGATATTGCCTTTGAGGATCCATTGGTTATTCATCATGTGAGCCATGTGGTTTATAGGACACCTATTTATGAGTGATCTCATTCACCATAGATTCAATAGAGATGGAAACCAGTCTGTAAAGATAAACACACAACTTTAGTTCAAACACTAATCAAAATATTTTAAAAAAACTACAAAGAGTAGTGCAGAGCTTCAATTCAAACACCAATCAAGATATTTGGAAACATGTATAAAGATCATAACATAATAGCAATTCTAACACTAATCAAGATATTTGGAAATAACTATAGAGATCAGAAAATGAAAATAATTCATACACCAATCAATATTTTTGGAAGAAATTATAAGTATCAAAATACAGCTTCAGTTCAAACATCGATCAATATCTTTTCTAGAGATCAGAAAGCTTAGAGTTTAATTTCAACACACTAACCAATCAAGCTCTTTGCTATAGAGTCTATACACATAACCAATAATAGTGTATCACATGTAGTTTTAATTCCAGAGCCTAATTACACTGACACAACATGAATAATATGGTCACTAGTTCACCATACCATCCACCTTTAGATAGTGCATACCACAATCAAATGATCTACACATAGATATCTTAGGAAACACTTATAAAACCTTTACCAATAAATAATATTGCTAGTCTACTACACATGTATATCTAAACACTTGTAAACAAATAAAAAATGCATTACCTCTGATCATACAAATATCATATACTAATATCACCATTAAAAACATTTAAAATAATTCAACACATATAAACATAGACAATAAAACTAGATCCAAATACCAATATACACAGTGCCTATATAATAATAATCTATATATTTAATTATCATAATATAGTTTCTATACAAGCATAATATATCACTCAACAATATGGAAATGGTGACTAAGACCAACCCCCTCACTCTCACTCTCACTCCTAGAAGTATACATACTAGAAATGGAGGCTCCACTCTCTCTTCATGACCTCAATTGATGAATACATTTAATCTCACTTTCATGATACATACCCAACTTGGCCATACACTCTACATGATTTTAATAAAGATGTATGTAGTCATCCAATATTTGACTACTAGCCCCACCTAGAGAATCAGGTGTAGGCATGGTCTATCTATGAAACTTTACACATGCCTCATCCCTATTTACAACCACTTATCTATACACTGTAGTAGCTATCTTAGCTTGATTGAACAAATAGGCATGCACACTACCAAAATACATAGCCCTCTCCACTAATCTATCATCCATAACATCATTAAGGATATGTTGTGTCATTAAATGAAGTGCAAACTCGATGGTAATCTCCCAGTACTCATCATCACCCATACCTGCACATACCCATGCAATACATCCAATTCCTAACCAAGTAAATGAGTAACCAAATACATATAATGTAAAATCATAGTGTAACAACTTACTATTGATATCCCTAAGGGGCTCCACTTCTAGTACATCCTTTGTGATAATCCCACCACTCAAAAATAGAGGTCCCCACCTATGATCTCTCCCCCAAGATGTATAGGCACCAGTAACTCTTACATCATCCACATCTAGTATGTCAATCATAGGATCCTGATCTATTAATGGACTAGGGGATAACTTAGTATTAGATGGCTTAGGCCTTACTACCTAGCCTTGTAGGAGCCTAAGAACTCCTCAACCATACCACTAGTGTTAGGGGAACATATCAAACCACACTAAACTATCACATAACCTGGTTATATTAGAACCATTCATACACATTGACCAAATGGTCATGTAACCAGTAGTTCAATTGAATCTATCTAAGATGAGTACCATCCTTAGGCCATCCCTTATAGCCCCTATAGGGCCTCCAAATAATTTCCCTAACTATCAAACTATCTAGCACATACCAACACTATATCATGATCCTCTTAGGCATGTGATCCATCCATGCCCACCTCTCCATAAATAACTACAGATGGGCCCAATCATATCATAAATAAAACACTAGCCTACTCACTGCTATATGCTCATACAACCAATAGTGTAACATTGTAGATGATCCAATCCCTCTACCACACATCTCTTGCATAAAATGGTATGTCCCTATATAGGTGGGCTATCATCTCTGACCCCATGAATAAATGGTACCATGATCCCCTATATACTAGATTATTTAGTGCATCTTATAGGATATTGATACCCCGCTCCCATCTATAGCCATAAATGAAGCTAATAATACAACTAAATTTTTTCATAATCTCAAAACCTTGGCAATGACAATCAATGTCAATAGTATATCATTGTGGCTCCCTTTATGATGATTTATTATAGCCATAATAAATAAATACCTAGAATCCTACTATATAGCCTAAGCACATGCCTAATCTTGTAATACAGTTATCTACCCAAAAATATGTAGCCATAAAATCTTATACACATCCTCTAGGGTAATGGTCATCTCCCTAGTTAGTAACTAGAAAGTGTAGGTATCTACATTCCATCTCATGCATAATGCTATCATCATGTGTTTATCCTAGGGCATAGGCTTTAGGAATGTCACATGTCTCAAACCTACTCTCTCAAGGATGGCCATATAAGCATCTGATAGGGGTATACCTTATAGGGTCTCCATCATTCATCCAGTCTTAAAACTCTCTCATATGTGCATCAAACTACAAAAAAACAACCAAATTAGGTATTAGCAATGCAAAATCAAAAACCAATAGATAACAATAGACATCAAAATATAGTCAACATTAAAAAGCATTAAAACTTAGGCTTACTAGACACTAGCACTACATACAAGACAATAGTGCTACATCTGAGACACTAGTGCCAGGTCCTAGACAATAGCGCCCATATCAAGACAATAGTGCCACTTTTCAAAAATAGGCCCAAAACTAGCAGATTTTTAGTAAAAATAGTAAAAAATGCATTAGAAATGACAAAAACAAGAAATAATATGGGATATTTATCAAGGTAACCTCCTCCTTAACCTAGATCCATGCCTTTACCTCCTCATATCAGGTCAAACTAGATCCTCATCTCCTTGACATATTATTTAGATTAGACAATAAATTACTCAACTTAAATGCTTCAAATGAAGTAACAAACTAATCAAATAACCTAATTAAGTCACATTTATCAAATGACATGTTATTAGGTTGACCTTGCATGTTAATTTTACCAACTAATACTGATTTCTTACCAGCACGATATCTCGAGAATAATAATTCTAATTTATGATCCATCTCTTGCATGTGGGACTTAACATCAATGTGCCATGCCCTATATTGGTTAAACCAATTTCCTAATCAATTCTAACTCTACAAAATGACAAAAATGATATTACCTTAATAAATTCAATATACACAAAATATCAATCCCCTTACCAAATTCAACAATCAACTCTATCACAACAAAATAAATAATTCAAATGTAAAATAACATCACACATATTAATTAACACTAGTACAATTGATCATTACCACTTTGGTTAGACACCCACACCATAGTCTCGAATCTCTCACCAAAATTAATAAAATACAAATAGATTAATTTAGATATACAAAGGCTCATAAAAAAGGTATACTCAGGTATAATTATTAAAACACACAAGTCTATACTAATATTTAGATATTTAGATGCACAGGTTCACACATATATACAATCTACATAGATATTCAGATGCATGAGTTCACACAAATATGCACTCTATGTAGATACAACTATTCAGACACACATGTCTACATAGCTATTCAAATATTTAGATGCACATGTTCACATAGATATACACTCTATGCAAATACATATATTCAAACACACATGCCTACACAAATATTCAAATATTTAGATACACTATTTCACATAAATATATAGTTTGACACAAATATCTAGTTTTAACTTAGGTATACAGGTTTACTCAGATATATAGATATTCAAATACATAGAGACATTACTTAGATATTAGGATTGGGGACATGATGCAGAGCACACATCCTTGACCTATATTTTTAGATTGCTAAGTTATACTCAGTATCATCACCAGGATGTCACTAGGTTTTCACCATTTTGGGTCACAAGACCTTCTATAGTGGTTGATCCATAACCTTCTACCAGACCTAATTTACATACCTAGATTTAGTTTAGATATTACATTGGGGTAAATCAAGCCTTGTTTCTCCACACATTCAGTTTTCATACTCATATTTATTATAAATACTAGGGTGGGGGTGAAATAGGGTTTTTTTCCTCATGATTTAGTATACCATTTAGATTCAGTATAGAGGACATCCACGCTATGGAGTTCCTCTTCACATATTTTACTCCAACTCTTATCCACTTCTCAGGTCAGGAAATGGGCCAGGTCTAGAATAAATCCACACAGGTATGTATGAATACATGTTCCTCTTTTTATTTTACTTTAGTAATTTCATTTCTTTGCATTACTAAAATAATTAGGAGGCAAATGTAAATGCCCTAATTTAGTCAAGTAACCATAAGTACTATGTCTTTTATTGATATTTCACATGAAGGTCTTAGTGATGAATACAATCCTTGTTTACATTGTCATTTTGAGTCTTTTGGTCTTTCTTATATCTTATTTTTTCTTATCTATTACACCTGTAGTGGTCCTAAGTCACTTTCTACTAGTCATCAAGGCCCCTAGCATGTTCTTCTTGGTTTTAGATCTATTTAAGCCTTAGGACACTAGTGTTATTTTTAGGATAGTAGCACCATGTGGTACTAATGTCCAATTATGGCTCTAATATACGATGGGAATTTTATCTCATGTTTAAGTCCTAACCCCATTTTGAGCCTTTTATTATGTTTTTATCCCTCTTTTACAACTTTTCAGGCAATGAACAAGGTTTTTTATTTGAATTAAATATCCTTCTATATAAAGAACCTCACAAGGCATTTTTATAGTGAACACTTACTATTTTGGCACATAATTACATAAAATTGGTCAATAATACAACTCAATACTCTACATACTACTTAGTTATCACATTTAGACATTACATGCTTCATCAAATAAGGGCCTATGTAAAATTCATTCTATCATACCATGCAAGTTGATTATGCACATTTACTAAGGGAAAACTACATGTGATCTGAGACCCCTAGCATTAGGGTTAATGTAGGCATCAACTAGGATGATAGGGGTTCTTCTTTGCACAATTGTAACATCCCACAACCCAATTTTTTCCCTTATTTTCTACATTTAATTTGGTTTTTGTTTCATGTGTGCAAGTACTCATTAGGGTTTTGAAGAGATTCAACTAAAAATATAAAACATACAAATTATTGGATGACATAAAATCACCTACAGGACCTATAGGACCCTAAAAACCTCTTGCAGCTTCTATGAGAATTTTAGATAGCCCCTACAGGAGGGGCAATAGTACCATAATTAGATACTAATGCCATATGGTACTACCATATTGATATTGACACTACTATCCAAGACTAGATTTCAACCACAGTCACATAATGAAAGTTGTCTACGTGTTTCTCCCACCTATTTTAGTTCTCTGATCCATAAAAAAACCTATTTATTTCTAGATAAGCAATCCTTCTCTCCTAACTTACTATTTTGGGAAAACTTAATAGAATCAACCATTTCTAGTTTTCATTCCAAATTATTGTCATATTGAGCCCTTTAACAACATAGGATTCTTACTTGTTATGTCCTAAAAGGTTAAAATAGAGTGGTATATATGCATGATCACTCCTCATTCTAACTCACCTAGCATAGACCTAGATTCATACCAAAGGAAATTTATCATAAGCATTTTATCAAGCATTCAAGTGAGTAAATATTCCATATTTTATCTTATTTACATATGAATCATAGGTTCAACACATCTATAGGTTTGAAGTACTGAAGGAGTAGCCCAAGAGATATATTTGCCAAGTTATAAGCTAGGTCACTATTATACATGCTTATAATATATTGCATGATTTAGACACAAGCCAACACCTAGGGGAGAAGTGCATAAGTCTGAGGCCCTATTTAGAGTATTGGATATGTAGGCAATACTCATTAATATAAGGGTCTTTAAGGTAGCTCGACATAGTGTGCCCACTAACTTATTTTACCATAACCACTATGAAGATGAATAACTAGTGTTTTATCATTTAACAAAGAGTGAAAGTCAATGACCTAGATCTTAATACAACAGAGCAAAGGTGGTGATGAAACTAGAACCATATAAGTGTTCACATCCCATTTCATCATTTATTCTACACTAAAAACCTATGTTTTATCCAAACACTAGTATTGGCACAACCATCCTAGGATGACACATGTGTCTGCGGTTACAAAGGCACTTGATCTAAAATTTGGTGACTATTCCAAAACATTCTTCTAGTCTGATTCCTAACTATTTTAGATCTAGATCTTTATTAGCATCATAACTAACTAAGTATTTTATTTTCATTTTAATTATAATATATAACATAAAATTACTTTTTAATTTTATCATATCTTAACATAATAAATTCAATATATGTTCTATCTAAGTTTTAGAATTAATTGGCCTATTATAGATCTATTTACCATCCTTATGCTTATTCATTTCTATATTCTTAAACCTATCTATCCCAATAGGATCTATATCCAATTTAGGGTTAAATATTTGGTGAACCCATCCTTTGTTTGTTGATCCAAACCCCTAGTTTTCATGTAGGGGTTTCTCCTCCAAATTCATTTCATATTTGTATATTTATTTTCAAATCTGATTTTTGTTTCTTCCATGGGCCTAGTTTAGGAATGTTTAGTTATCTCTTTGCTTTAGTCCTTATGGTTGTGTGATTTGTGATTTTATCCAAATTTAAAATCTTTATGGAGTTCTTAATTAATGGCCCCACAAATCCTCACCCTTTGGATCATTTCTTTTATATTCCTGATGTTAATGTATTGCATATGAAGATCTTATGGCAATTCAAACACATGATAACACCTCTTATTTTGCTTATAACTATGCCAATGGAAGAATTAACGATGAAAATACAAATATAATTGAACATGGTAATGATCATAGTATACTTTCATATGGTTATGAGTATAATGAATTCCTCTTGGGTATGTAGAGACTAATTCAATTATTTCTTCTCTTTCCAATGATGAAGGTTCTAAAAAGTCAAGAATAATACATTTTTTTAGTGCCTTGCATCTAAATGATACCATAGATAAATAAAAATTTAGCATTCATAATGTTTCAAGTCAAACTATTGTATATTCTTTATAGGCATAAAAATTTAATGTTCCTCTTCTCTTTCTAATGATGAAAATATTTAAAAAATTGAATGTTCATCTCCTATCTCCTATGATAAAAATATTGATGAAATAAAGTGGGCATCTTATTTTAAAATTTATTCTCATGTTGAACATCATTCCACTTCTTTGGATAACTCAAATGAAAATAATAAAATTCCTTCTGTTTCTCTAGCTTGCAATGAGCAAAATACATGTACTACTTTTCCCCTTTGCTTGATTGAATGGAAAAGTGAAAATGCATATGAAAGTCCTAATAAAGTCATAAAATATGAATTATTTGAAAATACAATAAAATTTTCATGTACATTTTGTTGGGAAATACGGAAGCACACAATTGATTACCAAGCAACTTAACATGCAAAAATTAACTAGAATCACAAGTAACTAGAATTCAGAAATAACACAGAATATGAGAGACAATACACAACTTATATTAAAACTCTTTCAGAAGGAAATACAACAAAGAATATTGCCACAGTTCTTCTTCTTTACACACCTCTAGGGCTCCCACACCTCTAGGGCATAAACAATAAATCTTCCCTCAAAGCTCTCTCTCTTACGGTCCCAACACAACTCAAACACAGAGTTGGTGTTCACCTCCAACCAGCCAGTATCCACTACTACCAGTACTCCAGTGCTCCATGCACTCCACAAGTGCTCCACACACTCCACAAGTACATAATCGTACTTCAAGTAGATCTCCCTTGAACTATAACACCCTGCAACCCAACTGATCTCACTTATGGAAGGATCTTCCTTGCCTTCCTCTTTGCTCTCTTTATGAGTACACACTGTACTCCAAGTAGATCTCTCCTGATACTGCTCCCTATTGTGTTGCTATCCTCCTTGATCTTGCACACCTGCAAACTTGGATCATGCACACATATACACCTGTAGATCAATGATCTTACTTACCATGTAGATCTCCTAAAGTAGCCATGCACACCTGCTGACCAAGATCCTATGCCCCTGAAGAATCCTGCTGATTCTCCAAAACCAACACCCACCTTGGTACTACTATGGAACTAGGAGGAACACCCTTGCTCACCTCACACACAAAAGGAGCTAACTTTGCTCAACTCAAACTAGAACACTTTACAATACAACCCATGAGTCTCTTAAATAGATCTCATGCAAACAATAATTAGACATCTAATTACAATAATTAGATCCGTAGCTTCTAGTCTAAATTTGGCTCTTGACATGCAAACACTTGGTTTGTTAACTAACTGCTCATAAAACTTGTAGTTCTAAACTGCACAGGTGACCGACCTCGGTCCCTGTCTACCTGGACGTGACTGACGCCGGCCGATCCCTGACTGATGTCAGTTTCTTCTCTTCACTAATCCTGCCGACGTCGACTGATTAGACCAATGCCAGTTGCTCTGTAACTCAGCAACCTTCAGCAACCTCCTCCCTTATTTGCATCAATAAAGATTTTAGCTCCACAACTTAACAATCTCCCACTTGGAGATAAACAGCTGCACTGTACCTATACCTATACCCTGCCCAATCTGTTTCTTGGCTTGTATCCCTCTTCAAGATCAATCCTGAAGACCAACCACCACACAACCTATGGTGCACCTCCTGTCATCCAAGTAACCTACCGCATCCACATCTACAAACACATGTAGAAAATAAATTGACCCTGCATAGCATGTCGACCTGCTGCTGGTCCCTCTCAAATACCTGAGAATCCACTAAACTGCCCTCCAGTGCTTCTTTCTTAGATCAGCTCTAGACTTTCTGACAGCACCCACTGCTTGGGCAAACTCAAGTCTATACCAGACATCATGTGATTTTGGACATTAAACTATCCAACCCTTAGTGTGCTCTAGTTCCACATCCTATGTAATGAACCTTGCCAACACCTGATTCACATTAGCTCCCACTGGAGACAAAATCAACTTGTGATCTTCCATGTCTCCCATGCCAAAGAATTTTGCTGCTCCAAATTCTTCATGACATGCCACTAAACTAATCTTACCCTTAGCTCAACAAAAACCTTGTATGTACAAACCTGCTAGCTAGCATACCATCCACATACAGTAACAAGATAATGTAGCTATCATCATCCACCTGGTAAGACAAACATAGTAGTTACCCTGACATTGACTAAAGCCATGCTTTGTCATCCACCTATCAAACCTGTACCACTGTCCTGTAGCTACCTCAAGACCATATGACCTGGTCTTTCATCTCACGTGTTCATTCTCTCTATTCTTTAACTAAGGTATCCATTCATCTCTGTGCTTTCTTCTAACTGGTAACCCTACCAAATCTCCCATTTGGTTCTGCATCATATTCCTGCCATGCTCCCACTATTTCCTAGATCCTTCCTGATCTATAGAAAGCAACAAGTATAAAGAAGAGGAATAACAGATTTGAGGCTTACTTACCACTTTAGTCCTCCATATGGGTGTTTGAGACTCCTTGATAGCTTGCTGTCCACCCAAAATTTGTTACAGTGACCGACCTCGATCACTACACAGTTTGCATCCGACTGACATTAGTTTCCATGTGCCTGTCCTAACTACCAACTCTGCCAACATTGATGTCCCCTGCTACCAATGTCAGTCCTCTTGATCGATGTTGGTCTTACCTATTGCCAATGTTGGTCCTCCTGACGTCGGTCTTACCCTGCCCGACATCATTGGCTCTGGTCTACACATGACCGACATCGGTGCCTGTCTGTTCGATGCTGGTTCCTCTTGACTGACGTCAGTACCTATGTTTTCCTGTGAGTGATGACTTTTTACCCTCAAGCTTTCTTTGAATCAATCCCATGTCTAAACTACTCTGCTCAGAAGTATCCAGCCCCATCCACTGGTCTCTATCTGTCATCTCCTCCAAGAACACCAAGGCTTTCCAGTTCTTAAGTCTATCAAACACATATGTCTTCCACTTAATAACATGCATCTCCTTCTTGCTCATGTGACCAAGCCTACAAAGCCACATTTTTGTAACAAAAGAAGAATCAGTAATATAAACAAGTAGATAAAGAGTACCTGCTTTCTTACCACCAGCTAATTTAAGTGCATCCGCTGTGAGAGTTCTTGTGCATCTCTCATCACCCAACTTCCCTAAAGAAATTAGCCTTATCTTCAAGACTGCAACCTGCATGACCTCCTTCAACACCCATGTGTTGGTCGCCTGCAATTTTAGCTTCACTTCCCCTTTGCCAATTCTTTGGCAAGACACACCAGCCCCTAAATAAATCTTTCCAAAGTCTCCAAAGACCTTACCATGAAAAGATACTCTATTTCAGACTACATGGAAAGAGGCAACAGAATCTATAAAACAAGATTCTAATTTATCCAAGAAACATCCCAGAGCACCTTGTGCAACAACACCTGCAACATCTGCTTCTTCAGTTCCTTCATGATGATCTTTTACCAACCAACAATCTTTCTTTTCTTGCTCTTTCTTTCCATAGGACCGTAATAGACCATTCGTGCTTTTCAATTCCTCCATTCTTAGCTTACTTTCTTCTGTTATTGCTATACTCCCACTCAATCAGAAACCCCTGAGAGTGACCTGTAACCAAACACAAAACCTGCTCCCTGCAACCTTAGCTCTGATACCACTTTATTGGGAAATATGGAAGCACACAATTGATTACCAAGCAACTTAACATGCGAAAATTAACCAAAATCACAAGTACCTAGAATTCAGAAATAACACAGAATATGAGAGACAATACACAACTTGTATTAAAACTTTTTCAGAAGGAAATACAATAAAGAAGATTGCCATAGTTCTTCTTCCTTACACACCTCTAGGGCTCCCACACCTCTAGGGCATAAACAATAAATCTTCCGTCAAAGCTCTCTCTCTCTTACGGTCCCAACACACAACTCAAACACAAAGTTGGTGTTCACCTCCAACCAGCCAGTATCCACTACTGCCAGTACTCTAGTGCTCCATGCACTCCACAAGTGCTCCACGCACTCCACAAGTACACAATCATACTTCAAGTAGATCTCCCCTAAACTAAAACACCCTGTAACCCAACAGATCTCACTTATGGAAGGATCTTCCTTGCCTTCCTCTTTGCTCTCTTTCTGAGTACACACTGTACTCCAAGTAGATCTCTCCTGATACTGCTCCCTATTGTGTTGCTGTCCTCCCTAATCTTGCACACCTGCAAATCAATCTAGTTCTACACACTTGCAAACCTGGATCATGCACACACATACACCTATAAATCAATGATCTTACTTACCATGTAGATCTCCTAAAGTAGCCATGCACACCTGCTGACCAAGATCCTACACCCCTGAAGAATCCTACTGATTCTCCAAAACCAGCACCCACCTTGGTACTGCTGTGGAACTAGGAGGAACACCCTTGCTCACCTCACACACAGAAGGGGCTAACTTTTCTCAACTCAAAATAGAACACTTTACAATACAACCCATGAGTCTCTTAAATAGATCTCATGTAAACAATAATTAGACATCTAATTACAATAATTAGATCCACAGCTTCTAGTCTAAATTTGGCTCTTGACATGCAAACACTTGGTTCATTAACTAACTGCCCATAAAACTTGCAGTTTTGAACTGCACAGGCGATCGACGTCAGTCCCTGTCTGCCTGGAGGTGACCGATGCTGGCTGATCCCTGACTGACGTCAGTTTCTTCTCTTCACTAATCCTGTCGACGTCGGTTGATCAGACTGACGCTGGTTGCTCTGCAACTCAGCAACCTTCAGCAACCTCCTCCCCTGTTTGCATCAGTGAAGCTTTTAGCTCCACAACCTAACACATTTGATTCACCTCTTTCCAAGATCAAGTCATATAAATCAATTAAAATAAAAAGTAACATTTCATTCTCCTTTCCTTCTTTGAAAAGTAAAAATGAAATTGAAAGTTGCATCCTTCCTTATAATTTTGTAAATAAACTAGAAAATTTTCTCTTTCCTCCCTCATTTACATTTTATACTAAAAAAGAACATGTGTTTAAAAGTGATGTTATTTCTCCTACTCTTATTGTATGTCATAAAATTTAAAATAATATAACACCTTATATTGATAATGATATAACCCTTCGTGTTATCCAACTTGATATACTTACCTCTTTAGCCTTGGATAATACTTTACCAAATGTTTAAAATCCATGTGATGATCCCATTTTTGAAAGTGGTAAATATTTTATCATTCCCATGTTTCATGTGAATGTTAATTTACAACCTCTAAGCAACACTTCAACCTCTTAACCAATCTCTCCTTGTGATATGTTATCTATCATGAATACCATGGGAGATCTCAACAACAAGTTAATAATCTCAAATTACAAGTTTTTCTCATGAGGCTACCTTTGAGGAAAATATGTAAAAGGAACAACTTCTTACTCAAGATGTGTTTGATTCTCCTTACCCTTTTAATTTCATCATGCCTAATTTCTCTTACTTCAATGATCATGGAGATCCTGTTATTCACTTACAATAATATATACATTCATTTAAACATTGGGATAAAGATTGACAATTGATATTAAAGTCCTTGTATTGGAGTTTAACTCAAGAGGCTCTATATTGGTTTTATAGCCTCCCAATTGGTTCCTTGTCGACATTACAAAAACTCAAAGATGTGTCCTTATCCAAATTTCATTAATACACCTTACCAAAGTTACAATGGGAACATTTACAAGTTTTAAAATAAAATGAGAATGAGTCCATTCTAGACTATGTTATTAGGTTTAAGGACATATTGTATTCCTTAAACTATACCCCTTCATATTTGGAAGTGTAATTTATATTTAGTAGGGGTCTTCTTTATCCTCTTAGAGAAATAGCATTGCATAAACCCTTTGCTTCATTTGATATTTTTTATTGGGATGTGCATAAATATGCATGCACTTTAACAAATACAAAAATTGAGTTACCTACTTCACCACCTAAATGCAAACATGGTACAAACAAAATTTTCAAGGAAAACAAGCAAACTAAGAAGGGTCATGAACCACTTTAAAAATACTCTTCAAAAATAAAAATGCATAATAGAGAACAAATAGTAAAAGTATTGAATAAAGGAAATGAGAATACTTATGTAATACCTCCTATGGCTAGACCATTTGCCTCTAAAAAAAGGCAACCACTTCAATTTTATTGGTATCGAGATAGACCACATGATATATTATGCACATTATTGGATAAACAAATGATAACAATTCCTCCTAATTCTCATTACCCACCACATAGATTTGAAAAGGTAAAATGACAACACTTTTTCACTTCCCATGGTATAAGTGGGAACCAAGATAATGAATGTTTTACTCTTGAGAAAAAGCTTACACAGTTAGCCAATCAGGAAATTATAACATTTTAAAAAGACATGTCTAGGCCTATTTCACATAATTCTTCTAGAGTCTATTCTAAGAGAGTTGAGACATACCTTGTTAATCATTTTGAGGATCAATTGGTCCATCGACCTTCATAAAAGGTGATCACTAGTAGAAGTTCTTCTCCTAGTGCACCATCTCACAAGATTGATCTCTCCCACACTAATCCCATCAAGGAATCATTGGTCAATTAGGTCCTTCATAAAGAGACATGTGGAGAAGGTGAACCTACACAAGAAATATGGGTACCTAAATAGATACATACATATTCATAGGATATTTCTACAGATACTTCAAAGTTAGTGATAAAAACAAAACCAATAATTCCATTACCACATGATCATTATTGTCAAGCTTTATTATTTCCATCCAGATTTCATTGTATACAGTGATTTATTTATTAACACTATAATACAAGCATTTCATTACATGTAAATATTTTTATACAATTTACCATATCCAAACATACATTACAAAAACAAATACAAGTGACATATACACTATGAATAAAGAACTAAATGTACACTTTCATGTGAAGCAAGGATGACTAATACAAACTTACCAAAATACCATGATACAATTCCTAATTCTAATACACACCATATTTAGATATCAAGAACACCCAGGCATGTTCCTATTACTACTATTTCAAAGAAACCATAGAGCATGATAAATTATGCAGTGAGATATATTCCACCTATACATGTTCCTTGGCACTACCACTAGTTTATTGGACCAAGTCCCTAATGGAGAGATACCTATGAACATCTATTGGATGAGATCATAGGATAGTTATTTATTTACACATATTCCAAAAAAATAAAAAAATGAAAAACATTCAAAGATCCAAATATATTTTTAGTATCTACATAATTTATTGGCTCTTTAGCATCTATGTGTTAGTTTTACATTGATGAATAGAATATAAATTACTTATACATATGCATGTGTTTCATGCTTCTATTTGAGTGTGATATAGGCATAAACGAATACATGATCTAAGAACTTTTGGATATTGGGTTTTTCCATCTACTCACATCACCAAGACATTGGGAGAATCCATCTCTATGATGACAACACATCTAGGTTACATTATTATATGGTCACTTTACATTATCAAGTTTGAGCTTATATATGTTCTTACACATGCATTTATCCATGCTTCTATATTTCATAGTGTACTTTATATGCTATGTACTTGATGATTTTTACTAACATAATTGATCCATGGGATATTATGATATGTTTATAATGGTTGATTATATTTTCATTTATGCACTTTCTTGAGTGTCCTACCTTGCTATTGTCTTGTTTTTTGAACATTTGAATATGCTCACTGCTCTATTCTTTGTGGTCCTTGTGCCTTTGTTTTATTCTTTGAAATTTGAATATGTCATTGATTGTTGTATGTACATTTTAATATCTCATTTTTTATTTTGTGGACATTTGAATACATCATGTCCATTAAATTGTGTGACATTTAAACATTCCCCTTGTTTACAGTCTCTTTGGACCATTGATTTTGAGTGCCCTTGCATGTGTGATTATTTAATTCTTGAGTTTGTACTATTAATATCTATATGTTGACATGATATTTATCATGAATCTTAGGCCTTGAAGTGATCACATTCTATGTGCTTCAATGATACATTTACCTAGACATGTTATCCTATATGGCACATGGTTCATTCAAAATTATATGGTTATTTTATCCTTTTGAGGTGAGGTAACTACCAATTTCTATCTTATCTCACCTCAAGGGGTGGGGGAATATAAATGGGTGCATGTCATCAAGGTATGGATTACACACATTAGTAGTTTTATATTTAGTGGGGGCATGTCATATGGGCATGGATTCCACATGTTCATAGTCTCAGATTCAGTGGGGGCATGTGTTTAGAAACATGCTCTCTACACTTGGTATTCAACATCTCAAAATTATAGTGGGGGCATGTTTTGGAATCATATCCTCCACATTGACACCCATATTAGTTTTTAGTTTTAGATTATAGTGGGGGCATGCTTTAGAAGCATGTTCTTTATACTTACATAGTTTTAAATTAGCAAAATTGCATAGTTATATGATTTAGATACACATTTTTGGTAGAATTATATACATTCGTACCATTGTTAAATACAATTTTAGCATAAGACATATCTAATGTGCATATACTATGCAATGTGTGCCTAATATTATAAAATAAAATCAATTTCATATTTAGAACACTTTTAAGGACTGTCACCACCCACTAGGTTGGACTTTTACGGACTATATTAAGCCAATCTAATATAGTAGTTGGTTCACTTTTTTGAATGGTTTAGGTGATTAAATCATTCAATATTTACAAGTTTGTACATTGGAATGAATTGTATCATCTAAATTCACTAGTTTGATAGTTTGAGTTGACTTGGTTCACTCACACGCACTAGGTTATAAGCATGATTAGGTTGCATGATTGAGCTAGTCTCAATTGCCAAGTGTCAATCCACTTTTTCTCCAAGGTTAAGGGAATGGGAAATCTCATCTCTCTATCTCTCTCTATATACTTATATATATATGCACTTTTTAGATTTATATTTGTCCTAATCTTAATTTTATTTATTCATAATGATACTTATTTCAAATGAAATTACTAAAAGGAAAGACCATTGCATCAATACACGTTTACTCCTAAACCTTGATCTCTTTAAATTTTAATCATTTAAATACTTTGCATTTTATATTATATGCATTGATTATATAATATAACATGCTCTTGATTGTAGGTTACTCACCAAAAAATCACTAAAGTTAGACTCAAGCAAAGATAAGGTGTGTTCTACACACCCAAGTATCCATTCCTTCCCTTTAAACTAGAAATTTCATTACTAGATTAAGGGGCGAGGGGGGGGGGGTAATTGTAGATGATATTTATCAACTATATAACACCTCAGTCTTGTACATTTGGTAAAATTAGACCTTAGTTATTCCTCTTAGTTATAGACCTTTCTTACTTCCAAAAGTATCACATTTCCTCTCTTGTGCCCTTGGTCTATATCTTATTCCAAACACTCTTATTTTGATGACCGAGGCCTTATATTTTTCCTAGAATGATTAAAACTTATTTATCTTATGCCTTACCCATTTTCCAACTTCCTAAACACTTACATCCTAGTCAGATGCTTACATTGACACTAATGTCCTTACATGATCCAATGCCATAAAGTCATCTAATTTACAAATAGAACATATCCTAATGTTCAACCTAAGTTCTATTATGTTATATATTCTCCCATTAAGAGTGGTATATATGTATGATCAATACTCATTCTAAACTCACCTAACACAGACCTAGATTCATACCAAAGGTAAATTATAAAAATCATTATTTCAAGCATTCAAATGAGAAAAGCTTCCCTATTTTCTCCTATTTTTGTATAAGTCATAGGGACAACACATCTACAGGTTTGAAGTATCGAAGGAGTAACACAAGATATATATTTATTAAGTTAGAAGCTAGGTCACTATTGTACTTGATTATCACATATTTCATGATTCACACACAAGCTAACACGTAGAGTAAAACTACGTAAGTTTAAGGGCCTCTTTAGAGTATTGGCTATGTAGGTGATGCTCATTGATATATGGGTTTTTGAGGTAGCTTGACACTATGTGCCCACTAACCCATTTTTCCCACAACCACTATGAAGATGAAGAATTAGGATTTTATCATTTGACAAGGTGTGATAGTCCATGACCTAGATCTGAATGCACCAGAATGAAAGCGATGATGAACCTAGAATCATCCAAGTGGTCACATCCTATTTCAATAGTTATTACACACTAGACACCTACATCTAATCCAAACACTAGCATCTACTCAACCATCCCAGGTTGATGCAAGTTTTCATGGATATAAAGGCTCTTAATATAAAATTTGGTGACTATTCTATAAAATTATTCTAGTCAAATTCTTGTTCCAGATCTAGATTTATATTAGCATCATAACCATGTATCTTGTTTTAATTATCATTATAATAACTATCATAACTATACTTTACCTTTTTAGCATATCTTAGCATAATAAATTTAGTATATATTATATCTGAGTTTTGTAATTAATTAGCTTAATATAGATCTATTTATCACCCTTGTGTTTATTCATTTCTATATTCTTAACCCTATCTATCCCAATAGGATCTATATCCAATTTAGGTTTAAACAATTGGAACCTCTTATGCCATGAGGATGAAAAAATCAATAGGAAGCATATTCAAAACATTTCAGAAATTAGGTTCATGAGCACTAAAGTGGAGGGAGACATGAGTCTTGTGATTGAGACCTCACATAAACACACTATTAACCCTTCTGACCCTATAATATTTGCCTCATAAGTACCCAGAGTAGTAAACTCATTATCTTATTGTTGATCCCTCTACCCCATACATTGTTTCTATTAGAACTCTGAGATCCATGACTCTAAACTATCATCTGATCTCTATATAAAAATGAAATTATATGATATATTTAAATTTATTATTAAAGATTCATATATTTTTCAAAATGCATTATATATTTATGAACACTATTTGTAAAATGTAAAACCAATCATAACTGAAACCTTTTTCAAGTCAATAATATATCATTCACCAATGAGTTTTGAATCAAATATTGTAATACTAACAATCTCATTTTAAGTCATAGAACTTAGAAAACCAACTTTCAATTTCAGAAAAAAAGATATAGAAATTTCATGAATTGATGTAGATCAAGACACACTTTTGAATTTTTATCATTTCCTTTCCTATTCAAAATATTAAATCATCTTAGATAACTTATGTCACTTCAACATTTTCCAAAGATGCATGTATGTCAATTATTTTCAATCTAGTGTTTTACATAATGATCATTGTATCAAATACTACTTGGCTAGAATTATATCCATGAAAAATATAAAGTTTCCATTTTGATGAGTTCTTTTGAAACATGCAATAAATACATATTCATTTGATGTAATTTATAAGCAAATTGATTATAAGAAATAAACTAGATAAAACTTCATACAAATTTAAAGAAGGTCTGAGAATAAGAGTATGTATAAAATAATATTAATAACTATCTACTATATTAAAAAAAACTTGTCTATATTTACAAACTTATTCTTTATTTCTATCCCATTAATTCTAAGAATACCAAGCAGTGTATATAAACAATCAACATAAAAAAATTGAGACTTTATGTCTTTAAAACCAATGTTAAATGTGATGCTTAATCTTTGTAAATTATCAAGAACTTAAAATATATTTTAATAAAGAACAACCATTAAAATTTTTAAACACCCTTTATATAATTAAAAATACTTATGAAGTTTCATGCAATATTTTAATGTTTTGATATCCCTTTTAGACCTTTCTAGGTCTCTGTTTAGCCCTTTAGGCCTCCTAAGGAACAATTTGCACACAGTCTTGAATTTCCATACTTAAAAATCTGTACACATTATGCACCAAATTTATTTAGTTAATAAATATGATTATTAGTATTATTATAAATTTTTATTGGATTTTGATGGTTAAAACTTGAGTTATTTCTCAAACCCTAGTTTAGGATTTTGGGACACTATCACAGCCTGAAAGCCCTTAATAATTCACTGTGATCATAGTAAAGGGTTTAATAAATTCAAAATAGGTATCTAAAGCCTATAAAAATCTCAAGCACATTTACCAATCCTTGTACTTAAACATTTTATTCCATTATTATATATTTTTAACTCCAAATACCTTAATTGTGTAGGCAAATATGGGAATTATAGGTCTGTTCCTTGATTTAGTTACTGATACCACACTCTTGTTCTTATAGAAGATACTAATACCATCCAGGGGATTAATAATTACTTTAAAATACATTTTAAAACATTTTTTCCAATATCTTCTTGATCTTGACCTCTCAAACATCCCACTCATAGTCTGCAAACAAGGAGCTTAGCCAAAATAGGGGGCTGCTCATAACCCAATCTAAAAATTAGATGATTAAAACTCTATTTCTTTGAAATATATATAATCTCAAAAATTTATAAAGACATTAAAGAAAATTTATATTGTGTATTAATTTTCATGTGATCATATTTCAAATAAAATGCAATCTGTAGCTAAACAAAATCCATAAAACAAGTTTATGATCACTTTCAAGAACATGGGTCATTCTACTCTGTTCCTTTCAAGACTTGATTCAAACAATCACGTACTAAATTTACATAATATTTTGGAAAAAACATTCAATATAATTCTTATATTAATACACATAACACTTATGGTCAGTGATAAGACCAAAATGACCTCAATAAGGTCTTTGTGTATCTAGTCACTCAAAATAGCGTCTCTTTCTCATTCCTTTCTCTTTTCACAGTTTTCTTCATAATATCACATTGACTAGCCTTAAATCACATATGAAATAAATGATCAATTCCACTCTTGAATCAATCAAACTATGTAATCAACAATCACAATGACCACTAAATAGGGTCTGTAATTCATTCATCCATGACAACAAAGATTACAAAATTCTTAACTATCTTCATACCAATATTTATTAATACATTTTATTCCCCATTCATATATTAAAATGGAATCCAAAATCTACATTAAAAAATTGAATCTAAGACACCTATCCATTCCAATAAAAGTGCATAACTACTTTTTTTGTGCCAACTTCCCACGTAGAGTCTTGTGAATTACAATGCCACTTTTTTACTTTTCATGCAATATGACATATTTCACATTATGGCATTATTCTAATGAACTATGATAATATAAACATGACATTTTTATGTACCTCTTGTAATTCCAAGACCTTATACATGTTTTACCCATCTTGACACGTTCATTATTACACAAAAGTTCTAAAATAGGGCTTGACTTCATTCAAATATTCAAACTATGCTTTTGGCAGGAAAACTAAAAAATTAAATTTTATGCACCTGTGGACACTCTAGACTCCATATAAGGGTCACTAATGACCTCTAACACTATAAAATAACCATTAGACCATCTAAACTCAAAAATGGATCAAACTTGGGGTCCATATAAGATGCCTTTACATCATACTACCAAGTTGAGGAATCTTTGCCACATGTATGGAATGATGCACTTGGCATAAGCTACTACTTGAATTATAATGGACCTTCTCATGGAAGGTATTTTACTCAAATTTCCTCTCATATAGGTGTACATACTCTTGAGCCCCATATTTAGGCCATTTTTGCTTCACCTTCTCAATCAACATACATGGACTTAAAGTTACAATGTTAAACAAATCATAGATGCTGCCATCTTCTTCTTGATTTGCATATGCATACAAATCTTCCTCTTCAAATTGATTTACCATCTCCTTAGCTCCACCCTCAACCACTGCTACAAGTATGTTATCTTCCTCCTTCACCCATGATTCTTTTACTTTCTATTCCACTTCATGCACATCTTGTGCTTGCCTTTTGTGTACCTCATTTTTTTGATTTAACACTTCTACATGGTCACCTTGTGCATGGGCTTGCTTTATATTCCATCTCATCAACATCCTCTTCTTATTCAAGATTCTCTTTCAAACTTTTATGTTCATTTACCACCACTTCTTAGGCTTCTTATTCCTTACCTTCACCTTCATTTCTAAACAAGATATTATAAAAAATATTTGAAGCCTTTATGGATTCCTCATGGGTTGCCTTCTCACACATTTCCACCTCCTTCCTCTTCACTTATTGGGTGTTCATCCCAAACCACTGCTCATCCATCTTGTCTTCTATCTCTTCCACTATTATGCTATCCTATTTTACATATGCTTGGCTACCCTCTTTGTCTTGACTATCCTCATGCTTGAACACTCTCTTAAATGCTTTATCTTCTTTCATTTGGTAACTATTTAATGTTAACCTACATTCTTGTTTCATGTCACTCTTGTTCATATTTTTGGACTCACATTCTTGCATATCAACCAACTCAATGTAACTTACCTTATTTTCTTCCTTGGGTGGTTAGATCAAACCCAATCTTTTCACTTCTTGACTCTAATATTATCTTGTCAACATCATCATTAGTCTCTCATGTTTCCTATTTTCTTCACCTTTCAATGGGATAAGGGTATATGATTGTCCATCCTACTTAATGGTACATTTTTTGACTATCCCATCATGTATGACATTCTTATCAAACTACCGTGGTCTCCCAAGCAACAAGTGACACACATCTATAGGTAAAACATCACACAAAACTTGATCTTGATATCTTCCTATCTGAAACTCAACCCAAATTTGTTAACTTACCAATATCTGATGACTTTTTTTCACCCATGCAACTCTATATGGTTCTAGATGTGGCATTCTCTTCAACCTCAACTTCTACACCATCTCCAAAGAAATAATGTTGTTAGTACTACCACCATCAATAACTAAATTGCATACCTTACCATGGGCCTTGCATTTGCTTTTGAACAAGCTTCTCCTTTGGATTAGTTCCTTACCTTGCTTCTAATACAATAGTACTCTCCTCATGATAAATGATTCATTATTTTCATGCCTTATGTCCTCATTGACCTCTCTCTACTATTACATACTATTGTTCACATTGCTTAGACACTCTGCTACCCTATGCCCATTTCTATGGTAATTATAAAATTACCCCTAAAATCTATATCTTAGTCCTTGTCTCATTGGGCCTTCTTCTCTTCTCATTATATGACCTACAAATGGTTTGATATCTCTTGCATGGTGTTATCCCATTCCCTCTTGATTTGATACTTGCACTTGTGGTCTCCATTGAGCCACCTGTCTATTCTCTTTCTCATCCATCCTTACTTTCAAAGGTGATTCCTCACCTTGCTACCTATCCTCACCTTCTTCTCTTTATTCTTTCCTTTTAAGAGTATCCTCAATGACCTCCATTCTCATCACTAATGGAACAATCAATTGGGTCATTATTTTGACCAAATCATCCTCATCTCTGTGGGCTCTCTCCATAGAGCATTGCACCTGGTTACCTATCTTTTACTTCAACTCAAAACACATTTTGTTAATCTCAACCATAATAAAAAAGAATCTATTTCTAGCTCTGATACCAAAATGATGTAGAACATATACCAAATGATCACTCTCTTACTCAAACTTTCTCACTCCTTTACCTTGCTCTTGTTACACTTCTTGTAAACAACTCATAATTTCACTTGACTATAGGGTTCAATGAATTCATTACCTATTTGAATATTTTAGATCACATAAAACAAGATCATCATAGTCATTTATCAATATTTATCTAACCTACAAACTTACCAAGCATCAACTCTTTTCTCTACACACTTGACATATAGTTTACACACTCCTTATGCAATGGTTCAAAAGGCTCATTTCCCAAGAGATTCACTTAGTTCCATTTTTAGACTCTCCAATTCTTTAGTATTATTTTTTAGGATATATCATGATCCTCAGACCATTCACCAACTCATAAACACCTTACAAGTTCTCCATGACAACTCTACCTTCTCCAACTCAATCCTACTAGCCCTATTTTTGAGATTTTCTAGACTTGTATAGTCTATACAGATGAATAAAGAACAAAATTTCAGAAATTTGAACACCCATTATCCAATACTATCTAATTATGAAGTTTCATGCAATATTTCATTGTTTTGATGTCCCTTTTAGACCTTTCTAGGTCTCTGTTTAGCCCTTTAGGACTCTTAAGGACCAATTTCCACATAGTCTTGAATTTTTGTACTTATAGAACCATAAACCTTCTACAAAAAATTTACTAATTTTTGAAATATTATTATTTTTAGGATTAAATGTTTTTGTTGGATTTTGATGGTTAAAACTTGAGTTATTGTTCAAACCCTAGTTTAGGGTTTTAGGGCACTATCACAGCCTGAGAGCCCTTAATAATTCACTGTGAGCATAGTAAAGGGTTTCATAAATTCAAATAGGTTTGTAAATCCTATAAAATCCTCATTAAAATTTACCAATCCTTGGACTTAACATTCTAATCCACTGTTATAGATTTTCAACCCCAAATACCTTAACTGTGCAGGCAAATATGGGAATTATAGGACTATTCCTTGATTTAGTTACTCATACCACACTCTTGTTATTATAATAGATACCAAAACCATTTAGGGAATTCATACTTACTTTCTAAGAAATTTTAAAACATTTTTTTTCCAATCTCTTCTTGAGTTTAACCTCTCAAACATCCCACTCACAGTCTACAAACAAGGAGCTTACCCAAAACAGGGGTTTGTTCATGACCCAGTCTGAAACCTAGATGATTGAAACTCTATTATTTGAAATATATATAATCTCAAAACTTTATAAATAACTTCAAAAACATATATCTTGTGTATTAAATATCATGTGATCATCTTTCAAAAAAATACAATCTGTAGCTAAACAAAATCCACAAAACAAGTATGTGATCACTTTCAAGAACAAGGGTCTTTGTACTCTATTCCTTTCAAGATTTGATTAAAATAATAATGTACTAAATTTATATCATATTTTGGAAAAAAACATTCAATATCATTCTTCCATTAAAAAACATAACACTTACAATCAGGCATAAGGCCACAATGATCTCAACAAGGTTTATGTATATCCATTCATTCAAAACAGGGTTTCTTTCTCAGTCCTTTCTCTTTTCAAGGTTTTCTTCAAAATATCACATTCACTAGCCTTCAATCACATATAAAAGAATTATCAATTCCACTCTTGCATCAATGAAAATATGCAATCAATAATCATAATGACCATTAAACAAGGTTTGTAATTCATTCATCTATGACAATAGAGATTACAAACTTCTTAACTGTCTTCATACTAATATTCATCAACACATTTTATTCCCCATTCATCTATTTGAATGGAATCCACAATCTACATGGAAAAACTAACTCTAAAACACCTATCCATTCCAATAAAAGTGCATAACTATTTTTTTGTGCCAACTTCCCATGTAGAGTCTTGTGGGTTATAATGCCACTTGTTTTGCTTTTCATACAATATGACATATTTCACATTATGACATTGATATAATGAAGTATGACAATAGAAACATGACATTTTTATGGACATCTTGTAATATAAATACCTTAGACATGTTTTACCCATATGGACACTTTCATTATTTCACAAAATTTATTAAATAGGGCTTGACTTCATTCAAGTATTCAAACTATGCTTTTGGCAGGAAAACTAAAAAATTAAATTTTATGCACCTTTAGACACTCTATACTCCATCTAAGGATCACTAATAAACTCTAACACTATAAAAAAAACATTAGACAATCTAAACTCAAAAATATATCAAACTTAGAGTCCATATAGGATGCCCCTGCATCATACTACCAAGCTGAAGAATCTTTGCTATATGTATGGAATGATGCACTTGGCATATGCTACTACTTGAATTTTAATGGACCTTCTCATGGAAGATATTTTCCTCCACTTGCCTCTCATAGAGGTGTACATACTCTTGGGCCCCACATTTAGGCCTTTTCTACTTCACCTTCTCAATCAACATACCTACACACAAAATAACAATGTTAACAAATCATAGTTGTTATCATCTTCTTCTTGCTTTGAATATACATACCATTCTTCCTCTTCAAGAAGATTGACCATCTCCCACTTCTTCATGTATGATATCTTCCTTTTACCCATGCTTATTTTACTATCCATTCCACTTCATGCACAACTTGTGCTTACCCTTTGAATACTCATTTGATTGATTTAACACTTCTAAATGGTCACCTTGTGCATGGGACTAATGTATATTACCCATCTCATAAACATCCTCTTCTTGTTCAAGAATTTATTGCAAACTTTTATGTTCATTTACCACCACGTCTTGGGCTGCTTGTTCTTTACCTACACCTTCAACACTAAACAAGCTATTAGAAATAATATTTCAAGCCTTCATGGCTTCCTCATGGGTTTCCTTCTCACACATTTCCACATCCTTCCTCTTAACTTATTGGGTGTTCATTCTAAACCACTATTCATCCATCTTCGATACTATCTCTTCCACTATTTTTTTGTCCTCTTTTACAAATGCTTGTTTGCCCTCTTTGTCTTGACTATCCTCATGCTTGAGCACTCTCTTAGGTACTTTGGATTCTTTCATTTGAAAATTATTTGTTGCCAACCTACATTCTTGTGTCATATCACTCTTGTCCATCTTTGTGGAACCACTTTCCTACATATCAACCAACTAAATGCAACTTACCTTATTTTCTTCCTTGGGTGGTTTGATCAAACCCAATCTTTCCACTACTTGACTCCAATATTGTCTTGTCAACATCACCATTAGTCTCTCATCTCTCCTATCTTCTTTAACCTTCAATAGGATAAGGGCATATGATTTTACATCCTACCTAATGATATATGTTTTGGCTATCCCATCATGTATGGCATGCTTATCAAATTGCCATGGTCTCTGAAGCGACAAGTGACACACATCTATAGGCAAAACATCACACAAAACTTGATCTTGATCTCTTCCTATCTGAAACTCAACCCAAATTTTTTCACTTACCAATATCTAATGACCTTTTTCACCCATGAAACTCTATATGGTTCTAGATGTGGCATTCTCTTCAACCTCAAATTTTGTACCATCTCAAAAGAAACAATGTTATTAGTGCTACTACCATCAATAACTAAATTTTATACCTTACCATGGGCCTTACATCTGATTTTGAACAAGCTTCTCCTTTGGATTGGTTCCTTTCCTTTATTTTATAGCAATAGTAATCTCCTCATGAGAAATGATTCATTCCTATCATGCCTTCTCTCCTCATTCACCTCTCTCTACTATTGCATACTACTACTCACATTCCTTGGACACTCTGCTGCCCTGTGTCCATTTCTATGGTAATTCCAACATTGCCCCTAAAATCTATGTCTTGGTCTTTATCTCATTAGACCTTCATCTCTTCTCATTATATGACCTGAAAATGGTCTGATCTTTCTTTCATGGTGCTATCCCATGCCATCTTAATCTATTACATGCACTTGTGGTCTCCCTTAAGCCGCCTCTCTATTCTCTCTCTCTCATCCATCCTTGCTTGCAATGGTGTTGCCTCAGCTTGCTACCTATCTTCACCTTCTTCTCTTTATTCTCTCCTTCTGAGAGTATCCTTAATGGCCTCCATTCTCATCACTAATGGATCAATAATCCTCATCTCTATTGGCTCTCTTTATGGAGTACTGCACCAGGTTACCTATCTTGCACTTTACCTCAAAACACATCTTATTAATCTCGATCACAATACAAAAGAATATTTTTCTATTTTTGATACCAAAATGACATAGAGAATATACCAAATGATCACTCTCTTGCTCAAACTTTCTCACTCCTTTACCTTGCTCTTGTTACACATCTTGTAAATAGCTCATAAGTTCACTTGAATATAGGGTTCAATGAATTAATTACCTATTTGAATGTTTCAAATCACCTAAAAAAATCTCATCATAGTCATTTATTAGTATTTATCTAACCTACACACTTACCAAACATCAATTCCTTTCTCTACACACTTGACATATAGTTTACACACTCCTTATATAATGGTTTAAAAGGCTCATTTCCCAAGAGATTCACTTAGTTACGTTTTTACACCCTCCAATTATTTAGTATTATTTTTTAGGATATATCTTACTCCTTTTACCATTCACCAACTCAAAAACACCTTACAAGTTCTCTATGATAACTCTGCCTTCTCCAATCTTAGTCCTACTAACCCTATTTTTGAGCTTTTCTAGACTTGTATGATCTATAAAGATTAATAAAGAACAACCATTCACAAATTTAAACACCCTTTATCAGATACCATATACTTATGAAGTTTCATGCAATATTTAAATGTTTTGATATCCCTTTTAGACCTTTTTAGGTCTCTATTTAGCCCTTTAGGCCTCCTAAGAACCAATTTGCACACAACCTTGAATTTCCATACTTATAGAGCCGTATACCTTCTGAAACCAATTTATTTAGTTAAGACATATGATTCTTAATAGGATTAATTTTTTTTGTTGTATTCTAATTGTTAAAACTTGATTTATTGCTCAAACCCTGGTTTAGGGTTTTGGGATACTATCACAACTTAAGAGCCCTTAATAATTCACTATGAGCATAGTAAAGGGTTTCATAGATTCAAAATAGGTTTTTAAAGCACATTAAAACCTAATTCACATTGAATAATCCTTGGACATAACATTCTAATACATTGTTATAGATTTTCAACTCCAAATACCTTAATTTTGTAGGCAAATATGGAAATGATAGGTTTGTTCCTTGATTTAGTTACTCATACCACACTTTTGTTCTTATAGGAGATACTAACACCATTCAGGGTATTCATACTTACTTTCCAATTAATTTTAATTTTTTTTCCAATCTCTTCTTGATCTTGACCTCTCAAACATCCCACTCATAGTCTGCAAACAGGGAGCTTACCCAAAACAAGGGTCTGTTCATGACCCAGTCTAAAAACTAGATGATTGAAACTCTATTATTTGAAATATATATAATATTAACACTTTATAAATACATTAAAGAAAATATATCTTGTTTATTAACTTTCATGTGATCATCTTTCAAACCAAATGCAATTTGTAGGTAAACAAAATCCACAAAATAGGTTTGTGATCACATTTAAGAACATGGGTCTTTCTGCTATGTTACTTTCAAGACTTTATTCAAAACATCACGTACTAAATTTCTATAATATTTTGGAAAAAACATTCAATATCATTCTTTCATTAACAAACATAACACTTACTGTCAGGGATAAGGCCAAAATGACCTCAACAAGGTCTATGTGTATCCATTCACTCAAAAGAGGGTTTCTTTCTCAGTCCTTTCTCTTTTTAAGGTTTTCTTCACAATATCACATTCAATAGCCTTCAATCAAATATAAAAGCAATGATAAATTCCACTCTTGCATTAATCAAACCATGAAATCAATAATCAATATTAGCAATGACCACTAAATAAGGTCTGCAATTCATTCATCCATGACAATAGAGATTACAAACTTTTTAACTGTCTTCATATCAATATTTATCTATATATTTTATTCCCCATTCATATATTTGAGTGGAATCCACAATCTACATTCAAAAACTTACTATAATACACCTATCCATTCCAATAAAAATGCATAACTATTTTTTTTGTGCCAACTTCCCACATAGAGTCTTATGAGTTACAATGCCACTTTTTTTGCTTTTCATACAATATGACATATTTCACATTATGGCATTAGTCTAATGAACTATGATAATAGAAACATGACATTTTTATGGACATATTGCAATGTCAAGACCTTAGACATGTTTTACCCATTTTAACACTTTCATTATTGCACAAAATTTCTTAAATAGGGCTTGACTTCATTCAAATATTCAAACTATGCTTTTGGCAAGAAAACTAAAAATTTAAATTTTATGCACCTTTAGACACTCTAGACTCCATCTAAGGATCAATAATGACCTCTAACACTATAAAACAACCATTAGACCATCTAAACTCAAAAATGGATCAAACTTGGGGTCCATATAGGATGCCCCTGCATCATACTACCAAGCTAAGGAATCTTTTCCACATGTATGGAATGATGCACTTAGCTTATGTTATTGCTTGAATTGTAATGGAACTTATCATGGAAGGTATTTTCCTCCACTTGCCTCTCATATAGGTGTACATACTCTTGGTCCCCATATTTAGGCCTTTTCTGCTTCACCTTCTCAATCAACATACCTGCAAATAAAGCAACAATGCTAAATAAATCATAGCTACTACCATCTTCTTCTTGCTTTGCATATGCATACCAATATTCTTCTTCAAACTGATTCACCATCTTCTTAACTCCATATTCAACCACTACTGCAAGAATGTTATCTTCCTCCTTAACCCATGCTTCTTATACTATTCATTCCACTTCATGCACAACTTATGCTTGTCCTTTGCATACCTCATTTTCTTGATTTTTCACTTCTACATGGTCACCTTGTGGATGGGCCTACTATATATTACCCATATCATCAACATCCTCTTCTTGTTCAAGACTCTCTTTCAAAATTTTGTGTTCATTTACGACCACTTTTTAGGCTACTTTTTCTTTACCTGCACCTTCATCACTAAACAAGATATTAGAAATAATATTTGAATCCTTCATGGCTTCCTCATGGGTTGCCTTCTCACACATTTCAACCTCTTTCCTCTCCACTTATTAGGTGTTCATCTCAAACCACTTTACATCCATCTTTGCTTCTATCTCTTCCACTATTATGCTATCTTCTTTTGCATATGTTTGGCTGCCCTATTTGTCTTGATTATCCTCATGCTTGAGCACTCTCTTAGGTGCTTTGTCTTATTTCATTTGAAAACTATTTGCTGCCAACCTACATTCTTGTGTCATCTCACTCTTTTCCATATTTTTGGACTCACATTCTTGTAGATGAACTAACTCAATGTAATTTACCTTCTTTTCTTCCTTGGGTTCTTTGATCAAACCCAATTTTGCCACTGCTTGAATCCAATATTATCTTGTCAACATCATCATTAGTCTCTCATCTTTCCTATCTTCTTCACCCTTCAATGGGATAAGGGTATATGATTATCTATCCTACCTAATGGTAAATGTGTTGGTTTTCCCATCATGTATGGCATAATTATCCAACTACAATGGTCTCCCAAGTAACAAGTGACACACATCTATAGGCAAAACATCAGACAAAACTTGATATTGATTTCTTCCTATTTGAAACTTAACCCAAATTTATTCACTTACCAATTTATGATGACTTTTTTACACCCATGCAACTCTATATGGTTCTAGATGTGGCATTCTCTTCAACCTCAACTTCTACACCATCTCCAAAGGAATAATGTTGTTAGTTCTACCATCATCAATACCTAAATTGCATACCTTACCATGGGCCTTGCATGTAATTTTGAACAAGCTTCTCCTTTGGATTGGTTCCTTGTCTTGCTTCTGCTGAAATAGTACTCTCCTCATGAGCAATGATTCATTCCTATCATGCCTTCTCTCCTCATTCACCTCTCTTTGATGTTACATACTACTATTCACATTCTTTGGATACTCTGCTACCCTGTGTCCATCTATATGGAAATTATAACATTGCCCCTAAAATCTATGTCTTGGTCCTTGTCTCATTGGACCTTCATCTCTTCTCATTCTATAACCTACAAATGGTTTGATCTCTCTTACATGGTGCTATCCCATGCCCTCTTAATCTACTGCATGCACTTGTGGTCTCCCTTAAGCCACCTATTTATTCTCTCTTTCATCCATCCTTACTTAAAAAGGTGCTACCTAACCTTGTTGATTATCTTCACCTCCTTCTCTTTTTTCTCTCCTTCTGAGAGTATCCTCAATGGCATCTATTCTCATCACTAATGGATCAATCAATTAGGTCATTATTCTGACCAAATCATCCTCATCTTTGTTGCCTCTCTCCATGGAGCCATGCACCTACTTACCTATCTTGCACTTCAACTCAAAACACATCTTGTTAATCTTAGTCACAATCCAAAATAATTTTTTTCTATGTTTGATACCAAAATGATGTAGAGCATATGCCAAATGATCACTTTCTTACTCAAACTTTCTCACTCCTTTACCTTGCACTTGTTACACTTCTTGTAAATAGCTCATAAGTTCACTTGATTATAGGGTTAAATGAATTAAATACCTATTTAAATGTTTCAAATCACCTAAAACAATCTCATCACATTAATTTAGCAATTTTTATCCAACCTACACACTTATTAAGCATCATTTCCTTTCTCTACACACTTGACATACAATTTACACACTTCTTGTACAATGGTTCAAAAGGCTCATTTCCCATGAGATTAAATTAGTTCCATTTTAAAAATCTCTAATTATTTAGTATTATTTTTTAGGATCTATCATAATCCTCTGACCATTCACCAACTCACAAACACCTTACAAGTTCTTCATGACAACTTTGCCTTCTCCAATCTCAGTCTTACTAGCCCTATTTTTGATATTTTATAGACTTATACGGTTCAATACAGATGAATAAATAAAAAAATTCACAAATTTTAACACACTTTATCCAATAATATATACTTATGAAGTTTCATGCAATGTTTTAATGTTTTGATATCTAGTTTAGACCTTTCTAGGTCTCTATTTAGCCCTTTAGGCCTCATAAGGACCAATTTGCACATAGTCTTGAATTTACACACTTACAGAGTTGTATACCTTATAAAACCAATTTATTAATTTAGGACATATGATTATTAGTATTATTACACATTTTTGTTGGATTTTGACTGTTAAAACTTGAGTTATTACTCAAACCCTAGTTTAGGGTTTTAGGGCACTATCACAACCCGATAGCCCTTAATTATTCACTATGAGCATAGTAAAGGGTTTCATAGATTTAAAATAGGTTTTTAAAGCCTATAAAAACCTAATTCATTTTTACCAATCCATTTACTTAACATTCTAATCCACTGTTATATATTTTTAACTCCAAATATGTTAATTGTGTAGGCAAATATGGAAATTACAGGTTTGTTCCTTGATTTAGTTACTCATACCACACTCTTTTTCTTATAGGAGATACTAACAACATTAAAGGGATAAATAATTAATTTATAATTAATTTTTAAACATTTTTTTTCTAATCTCTTCTTGATCTTGACCTCTCAAACATCCCACTCATAGTCTGCAAACAGGGAGCTTACCCAAAATAGGGGTCTGTTCATGACCCAATCTAAAAATCAGATGATTGAAACTCTATTATTTGAAATATATATAATATAAACACTTTATAAATACCTTAAATAACATATATCTTATTTATTAACTATCATGTGATCATCTTTCAAATAAAATGCAATCTGTAGCTAAGCAAAATCCATAAAATAGGTTTGTGATCACTTTCAAGAACATGGGTCTTTCTACTCTATTCCTTTCAAGACTTGATTAAAAAAATAACGTAATAACTTTATATCATATTTTGGAAAATACATTCAATATCACTCTTCCATTAACAAACATAACACTTATCGTCAAGGATTACGCCAAAATAACCTCAACAAGGTCTATGTGTATCCATTCACTCAAAATAGGGTTTCTTTCTCAATCCTTTCTCTTTTCAAGGTTTTCTTCATAATATCACATTCACTAGCCTTCAGTCACATATGAAAGCAATGATAAATTCCACTTTTTCATCAATCAAGCTATGCAATCAACAATCAATATTAGTAATGACTACTAAATAGGGTTTGTAATTCATTCATCCATGACAACAGAGATTACAAATTTTTTAATTGTCTTCATACCAATATTTCTCAATACATTTTATTCCCCATTCATCTATTCAAATGGAATCCATAATCTACATGAAAAAATTAAATCTAAGACACCTATCTAGTCCAATAAAAGTGCATAACTATTTGTTTTGTGCCAACTTCCCATGCAAAGTCTTATGGGTTACAATGCCACTTTTTTTTGCTTTTCATACAATATGACATATTTCACATTATGACATTGGTCTAATGAACTATGATAATAGAAACATGACATTTTTATGGACCTCTTGTAATGACAAGACCTTAGACATGTTTTACCCATCTTGACACTTTCATTATTGCATAATAGTTCTTAAATAGGGCTTGACTTCAAATACTCAAACTATACTTTTTGTAGGAAAACTAATAATTTAAATTTTATGCACCTTTACACACTCTAGACTCCATCTAAGGATAATAATGACCTCTAACACTATAAAACAACCATTAGACCATCTAAACTCAAAAATGGATCAAATTTGGGGTCTATATAGGATGCCCCTACATTATCTAAACAATGGTTTCTCAAAATGTTGACTTAAACAAAATTGTGAGTAATAAGAGTCTGAAAACGAATGTTCATCTTTATTGGATTGAAATGGGACTTGAATTTATAGTGGTGAGTGACCTTAACCCTTTTCAAAAGTTTCGTTGATAATATTAGTTAGATTCAATGTAGTTTGATTTTTTTTTGTTTAACATCAAACTAGGTTGGCCAACACTGATTTAGTTTTGAATCATGAGCCTTAACTTTCAGACTACATTGATATGGGCTGAATTAGTTTGAAAATTGGTGGGAGGTGAGAAACAATACATTAAGTGGGGATAATAATGTCCAAAAGATAGGTCTTGGTTTAGTTAGGGGATATTAGGAGGAATATTTCTTAGGGGATAAAGTATGCAATAATTATAGTGGATATAAAAATGATAGATTAAACATCAATGTCTCTCGCAAAGCACCAATGGTCTCCCCACCCCTTTCTTAGTGCACCTTTAAGGCATGTATTCAAAGAGATTAAAACTTGATAGGTTTCTCCAAGAGAGAAAGAATTAGTAAATGATAAATTTAAAAAATATTATGTATACATATGCCACACTTGAAATTCATCACATGTCACTAGAGCGTAACATGGGATGGTGCTTCAAGAAATAAAATAAAAACTCATAACAAATCTAAACAATTATAGTATGAAGTATAAAATAAATGAAATTAAATAACTGAAAAACATGTACCTTCACTTAGCTAGTTATTTTTGAAGAGTAGTTGCGTGTGAGATGAATAAAGGTACCTAATGTGTAGAACAAGAGGCATATTTGAAAAATAAGATAAAATTTGTTTTTTTTGCAAAAATATGATGTTAGCACTAAAAATTCTTCTATTTTATCATTATTTCAAAACTTATTTTGGTTTGTGACAATGATTGTTAGGAAAAAAATTGTGAATAAAATACAAAATTTCTTGGTAAATAATTGAAGGGTTATTTTTTAAAATTTTACTTTAAAGGGGGAAATTACTATTCATTTGTACAATTGTTATTTTTGGAAACCATAGCTTTATGTATCCAATTTTAGAAAAGAGAGAGATGATGGATCATATATGAGGAGAAGGATGTGTGGGAGGATGGATTATAACAACTAATGTAGTGTAGCTATGGGGTGCATTTATTATTAATTTATAACATTTTTGAATTAAAATTAACTAGATTAAGAAAATTAGGTGTAAGGGGAAATCCATGTAGTGAAATTTACCCCAAAAAGTGTAGTATTAGATTAAACATTAAAATAGTAAATGGTTAGGAGATAAAATGTCAAAAAGTAGGTCAAGAGAATTTATTATGACCCGGTGAAAAATTTCCACATAAATAAGATGTTATTATCCAAGTTGATGTAGTTTAAAAGCAAGGATTTTCATGATTGGCCGATAACACACATGCTAGCTGATTGTGTAGAAATATGTATAGTGGTGAATATAGTCTAATATGTCTGATGTAGTGTAAAATGGATGTGGCTGATATAGTTATAAGCATGGATAATAACGTAGTAAGATGGCTAAAAGTGTACATGATAGCTGATGTAATTTAGAGAACATGATGATATAGTGTATAAAGGCTAATATAGTATGAAAATTTATAGGGCCGATGTATTCTATTGACATATCTAATAGTGTTGAATGTAGTAGATGGCCAATGTATTTATATATATGGATGATATAGTTATGAACATGATAAAGGCACTGATGTAATGTTGTACATGGTTGATTAAGTAGTTAATTTGATTTTTTATTTATTTTTCAATTGTAAAGTATACTTTATGTCAAATTTGGGATATATATCTAATAAGTGTTTTGTTATTTATCATTTTATAGAGGTGACAAAGACTCTGGAGATTATTAGATGTAATTTAGTTACTATATATATTATATAGATTATCTACCTTGGATCATATTCAACTTACGTCACTTGGTTTTGGTGGGCTCATGGAGTTATGACAGAAAC
The DNA here is from genome assembly GCA_037957365.1 of Torreya grandis. NCBI lineage: Eukaryota > Viridiplantae > Streptophyta > Pinopsida > Cupressales > Taxaceae > Torreya > Torreya grandis. The sequence goes on along the minus strand of JARHVA010000892.1, from coordinate 2,012,036 downwards.
CACTGAGTGTAGAGTTAGTTGCCATGTTCCTAAGAACATGGGAGAGACTAACTGCTACATTTTTATGGGTGGTGGATGGGAATACCATTGAGGTGGGTATTAACTTAGAGGATGTGAATGCATTATTAGGTTTATCAATTACTCTCACACATGTTAGGTTTATAGATTACTAGAAAACCAATGGTGTTCAATAATCCAAATTCAAATAGTGATAAGCTATCCTTAGATTTGTGGTCAAAATATTTATAAAGATATGGAAATCTTGGGTTGGTGGTTCATATTTTTTTATGTATATGTGTCAACCATTTTGTATATCTAAATGTCCATTATTGGACTTGTGACATCTCGATTGATTTATGACAAGTCATATGGGAAGGTTCTCCTGTATATTATAGATTTGTGTTAATATATGTTAGAGTAGGGAGCATTATATGATTTAGGTTATTTGATTTTAGTGTAGTTAATACATGAGTTTTATAACATATTATACATGGGCCAATAAATGATGGGCCCATTTTACTTTTTTCTAGCTAGATTTATGGGAGATTTTCTAGGTATAAGTCAACATGATTGCTTCATGATATGGATGATGCCCTCTTACATGTGCAGAGGTGAACATAGGACCATGTGGTGTGTATTGTGACATATCCCAATGTTACAAACTATGACTTAGGATCAAATTATTTGGAAACCATATCCAAACATGATAGATATTTGGTATTTATGGCCAAGCATTTTTTAGGCACATAGTTGACTGTGGATTATGGGACATTATCCTTGGTGGGTGGATTCACATTAATTTCATCATATGATAGGGTAGTTTGAATTGACACATACAACAAATCCTATAGTTTTACCTATATTTTGGACCTAACATGCAAGGGATCAACGTGGTGTATGAGGTGAAAAGATACCAATAGATGTTCCAATTATACAACCTCACCAAATGAGGGATTTAAATGATGGAACCAATGACAACGAGGAGCTCATGATACATGAGGAAGAGGGGGAGTATTAGTTATTATACTATATTAGCAAATACCATAGACACCACCATAGTTACAAAGATAAAGATGAGATCTAATACAACCATAAGTACAACCTTAGTCACAAACACTACCTCAGGGGGATCCAATGCCATAACATTCATTAAGTTGTTTAAATATGAGTCAAATTTGTATCAAATCATGACATGATCATGTGATTTAACCTAGCTAGTCTAGAGGTTTTACACTACCATGAAGCCATGCTTCACAAGAGGTGCTCAGTGTTTGAGTAGCTGTAATGACTATTGGTGAGTAATATTTGTGTTATTGTGATTATTTTGACATTATATAGATATATAAATATATATGTTGGATATATGGATGATTTGAAGATATATATGAGATATAATGTAAATTTGGTTTACATTTTATAGATGTTGTAGTGGAAAAGATCTGATTAGTGACCATGGTGGATAAAACCCATCATGATATATTAGATACCTACTACCTCAACATGATATGACATGGATGGTTGATCTTTTGGTGTCTTCATCACCTACGTATGTGGGTTAATTTTGATTAGTCGATGAGACAACCCAAGATTTATGGAAACTATCAAATGGATCATAGGCTGCTCTACCAACATGAGTAGGTTAGGGGGATTTTTAGGCATGGAAGATGTTAACTCAAGAGAGAGCTACTCATTTGGTGAAAACTAGACAATTGGTAGAGGTTCAGGCTTAGGTGGCCAATGTACATGGATAGGTAGATGACCTTCAATCATAGACACAATTGCTATAGCAAAATATTCATAGAGGGTAGTCTCAAGCCTTGATAGGTAGTGTAGTATGGCCACCACCATAGGGGTAAGATGGACCATAACTATAGAGATATTTTTGTACTATGATTGTATTATTTTATATTGTATCAAAATTTCAACCCCCTTCCCCTCCACACACAAACATATATATGTTGTCACGACTCATGGATGTATTTTATTTCTAGGACATTTGTTGATTATTTTATTTATGATATGAGTAAATATATGATGTATGTGTTATTATTTTATAGCAAATGTAAGAAAGTGCATGGTAAAAAATAATGATAATCATAAAAATTAAAAATAAATTGTACTCAAAGAAAATGAAAACATGAAAGCAAATTACTAAAAGATAACACCTATGAAATAAATTTCAAAAATAGAATGTGAAAGATGTAAAATAAAATATCAATGTTTTGCCAATGTGTAAGAAAAGATAAAAAACAAATGCAAAGATGAAGATCTCTAAAATAATAAAAATATCAATGTATGATATAAAAACAAACAAAGATATGTAAATGAAATAAATTTCAATGTAAGATAAGAGCACAAACAAATATATGTGAATGAAATAAATATCAATGTAAGATAAGAACACAAACAAAGATATTCAAATGAAATAAAACCAAGAAACTTGTAATAAATAAGCTCAAAATAATGAACAACCAAAATTAAGGTTTGTGATAGTCTATCATGTAGAAGTGTACGTCTATTTATGGACATATAAAAACATGACATAATTTTTATAGGAGATTTGAGTATTTTGTGAGGAAGGCCTAGTCTTATCCAAGGTCTTATACTTCAATTCACAAGAGGAAAACCAATGAGGTGTGATAATAGGGAGTGTGATTGAGGGTATGATCAACTAAACAATGATAGTCACCAAGGGGAATATTAAGGATGATATGATGAAAGAGGGAATGGAAAACACTACAAAGGCATTTTTAGAAATATTTAGTAGAAATAACACACACTAAGCAAGTGTGTGAGTGATAATAACTATTAAACAACAAGGATGTAAGATTTTAAAAGTATTAGATGCAAATCTTGGGATAAAAAGTGAGGTACATAGATCATCACATGAAGGTTGTATATGAATAGTAATTAAAATGGGCCTACCTTACCACAACATGTTCCCTATTCCTCAAAACCCATTATAGAGCCATCGATCTACTATGAAAATGAGGTACTTACGTGAGAATGTAGGTGGAACTTTATGGTATAAAGCAACATCTTATTCCATTCTACTAGACTAATGAATTCCAATGGACCTTGGCTATATCATGATGATAACTATGGAGTTTGAGCTTCAATTGAAATGTGACATGTGCCAAATAAGATTAACATATTTTAATGTGATTTTGATTTTTGAATATGTAATTTTATTTTGATCATTGAATTTTTTTTCTTTTATGATTTGGATCCTCCATATGGATTTAAAAAACTAATCATGAGTGACATAAGTAACAAACACAAGAAAGATTACACTTTAGTTATAAGAGAGAAGTACTTAAAGACTATGTTATCTTAAATATTCTTAGACTTGCCCACAATTAAGTGTGTAATATCAAGTTTAACCTATGTGTGATTTTAAATGAAAGAATGTATGAGGGATAAATGAGGATTATAAGAGATCATTTTATGAAATAAATGGTGTAATGATGAGCAAGATTTGTAGCTGATCAAAAGGGAAATATGATAGTGTTCGGTGTGGTATGATAGCCATGTCACATAAATAACTATACTTATTCAAAAAATGATCTAACATAAGTGCCAATGTAAGGGAAAATAATCACAAAATAGGAATAAAATGAATTATTGCCAAATATAAATGGATCATAGAAAAGGGATAAAATTAAAGAATTGATCAAAAATTAATTTTTGTAAACAAAAGATCATGAATGATAAAAAAATATTTGAAAAAATTAAGAGAATCATCATGAGAAACAAGGATAAACAATGCATCATGAATGATATAGTAAAATGTAAATATAAAATATAATTCATATGAAAATGTGAATAATATTAGAATGTAGAAAAAAAGTGTGTTCATAAATGCTAATATATTTCATGACATATATCATTAATAACATTAGATAAGTCTTGATGTATCTAAAATATAAATTTGATCATAATCTCATCTATCTTCATATAGAGTTGTATGAGTACTTTCTAATGCATAATGTATATGGATAAAGTAGGTATGCTATAAAAAGAAGTAGTGTGTGACATATCCTATGTAGGGTGATCAATGCAAGGAAGTGGTACTATATTGGGTAAGACTGAGCCTTTATTTATGAACAACCTTGAGTATGTTGTTGAGAAGGTGACAACATAGGCCGTGGGAAATCATGAAAATGTTGTTTTAGTACTCTACATCTATCTATGTGATGTGTAGCACACTAATGCTAAGGGAAATAAACATCCCCATGTTTAGGTATATACTCTAGAAGTATATTAGGTTGAAGTAGTTTATTATTAATAGGAGAGTGTATGGTTTATGTATGAAGTGTATCAATATATTATCAAAGTTATCGATAATGATTATGGTTTTGTGTTCATGCCATTGAAACAAAAAATACATCTAGGAGTCACTGACTATGGAAATTGACTATCTATATTAGGAGTGGGACTTAATACCCAACATTGTTCTAGGAATATCTGATATGCATGATAATCCTTGGTCTAATGACCAATATCCTTAAAAAATTAAAAATGTCTCATCTACCCATTATGTAGGTGGGGAATCAAGCTTGGGCAATGTAATAATTCATCAACATCAGTAGGATAACTTAGAGTAAGTTCAAAACTGGGCTCAACATCTGTAACATAAGATCTCAATGTGGTCAAAGTAATGTGGCTAACATCTCAAGAGGGATCATGCTTAAAGGATAAAGAATATAACAAACCAATATGGTCCCATCCTGGAATGGTTAAGAAACATACTCTGAAGAGGCTCAGAAGTGACTAAATGAGAAGTAGCTAATACCTGTTCCATCTTAGACATGTGAACATTAAGTGAAGAATAAATAATGTTAGGTGAGGCAGAAGGAAAAGGAACTACATCAATAGAATTAATACTATGTAAATGTAAAGAATGTTATAAATAAGAATGATATCAAAGTATTTATGCATCCTTAGATTGAGCAAAACCAACTAAAAATGGATCAGCTAGTGTATATCCATCATCATAAATAGGGGCACAAAGATAAATAGTGCAAGCATTAATGATTTTATTATTTGAGGAAGGATGAGAAATGGGTTGTTTTGACATCACTATGGTAGCAAGAATTTCGTCTATTATATTTTGGCAAGATCGAGGTCGTAAAGAGTGAGGCAATTGAGTAATTATGTATGAAGGGAGATACGAAGTTTTTATTTTTAAACTAATCTCATCAAGTTCATCATCATCATAATCTAATAGGTTAGGTGGTATGTTGCCTACAAATTCTAGGTGTCCTTTATAACCCCTATTAGAACTAAAGAGATAATTGAATCACTGGGATTCATGGAAAGGAATACTAGGTAAAGGTTCAAGGGTGGGTATTTTGAAAACACCATGTTCTTGTAATTGTTCAAAATTCCAAGGGTATGTGTCTCATTTAATCTTATATATATCACCATTATGGGGAAATTTGACACATTGGCATGTTTATGAAGCTATGACTCTCATGCGATGTGTACAAGGTCAACCAAGTAAATCATTATATGATAATGGGAAGTAAAATAACATGAATTTAATACAAACCATGATAGGAAGAATTGTGGTAGGAATTGAAACATAACCTAGAGGAGGAATTTATCATAGCCTTGACACATACTTTGGGTATATTTAAGACTGCATTCTAAGTATCCAAGAATTTTAATGAAGTCAAGGGATGTGATGCAAGTACCAAAACCTTCATCAATCAAAGCATGATTGACTTGGATATTGCCAAATTGGACACTAATGAATAGTGGAAGATCATCCATGCAAAGCAATATTTGATTAATAATCATTCAACATATAAGAAATTTAAGTGAGAGATAAGTATATATAGTTTCATCTATGTGTATAGACATTTACTCACACTATTGAAGAATACTATCCTTAGACCTGGATAAAGTAGCTTCTTTCCCTATAAGTGGAGGTCAAGGGATGTTTATTTAGAATAAAATTTACATTAAATAATTATGATGATGAGGAGAAGTCTACATGATTTCTAAAAAATTAATTTGAGATGGGAGGTGAGAAAGTTTAATTATAGAATCCCATTCATCATATCAAATTAGAGATGTATTAGATAAAGGTTTATAATGTTGAATCAAGCCTACTGAATGACAAGCTTAAGTGAACTTAAATTGATGATGATTGGAAGTATGTTTTTTGGACTTGGATAGTATAGGTTCCTTGGTGAGTCAAACTACATCGAACTCATTATTACCATTTATGGTATAATTGGGTGAAAAATTGGGTCTCTTGAGGTGGTTGATGACATAAGTGGAGATTTAGACATAAAAGTAGAGTGATTCACAATATTTGAAATAATTAGTTTTGAGTGAGGAGAGATGATGGTATCTGATTATCACATGCCATAGCAATGAAATATGAGTATAAATTTATGTCATTTTTTTGATACATTTTAGACAGATGGTAAGGGATCAAAATGTGTCATGTGTACATATGTAGTGATAAAAGTGGGATTAAGATTTATTTTTGTATGTTCAATATTCATGAAATGATATGGATAAGTATCTTGAACAATGCATAAAGTTATAATTTTTTTATAAGTGAAATGTGGATATGTATCAATATATAATACTATGTGTCTCATGTTGACTACATTTTCATCATTGATTAGAGAGTTAGGGTCAAATGAAGTCTCCACAACATTAGAGGTAGGAGGTTTAGTAGTAGTAGATTGATGATTGGGAAGTGGATCTTTATAGATAGCCAAGTGAGCATAACTTGATTAAGAGCATCATTATTGACTTTGGAATCATGATCTTTAGCTACCTTTTCATAGGTTTTATTGACATTCCTAAATCATGACTTCATGATCAAAATTACAATCAAGGATAAATTCAAGGGAAAATTCCTAAGTTTTTGACAAGTTTCATGAGATCCAAATTGCATGATACCAACATAATTTATGTGAATCATACTAATGTTTGGTAGGATGATTAGGATTAAGTTCGCATGTTGAAAGTTCAAGAATACATTTTTAGATTTACACTATGGAAAGAGGTTGGTGAACATTCACATTATTAACATAGGAATATATGAAAGGAGAAGGTTTAAAGGGAGTATTCATGAATGGTTAAGAAAGGATTGCTTCATTTGAATCACTTGGAAGAATAACATGGATAATGTGGATAAAATCATAGGTATCCATGACACCACCATTAGTAGCATGTTATTTTTTAGATTTCACAAGCATGTGAGTTCTTGATAGAGGTTGGGAAGGTTCGAAATGCATTATTATAAAGTTTTGATGTTTAGCTTAATCAAGGGTTTCTTAAAAATATTTAGGAGAGAGAATATTAATATGATATCAGAGTATAGGAAGAAGAGAATTAGTAAACAAATGGAAGAGATTATCTTCTGATATGTTTTGTTCCACTTTGTTAAATAAGGTTTTCCATATTTTAATGAAAACTTGAGTAATTTCAAATTTTACCTATTTAAAATTAATAAAATGGGCTAAGTTATTTTTAGGTAGGCCATTGGTTTAAAATTCCTAAACTAATGCATTGACTAAATATTCTAAAATAGAGATGGTGTTATATTTGAGTTGATTGTATTGATCTAATGCATCACCTGAAAAGGTGCTAGCTAAAAGTTTGGTGGAAACAAAGGTGTTTAGCTTAATCCATTTTTTTTAAAGGTTTGAAAAAGTTTTCAAATGTATTATAAGATTTATAGATCCATTATAAGTGATAGTAGGAGTAATAAAACCTATGTCTATGTTTTAAATTTGAGGAATTAATGGTTCATTTTGAATATGCTTTATGACTTTGTTAAGGAGGGGGCATGGGGCAGGTGCATGGGGGGGGGGGGGGTGTGAGGGGCCTTTGGACTTTTCACTCCCAATTGTGTAGGTTGAGGGTAATTTTGTAATTGAAAATTTTTATTTTTAATTTTCATCATTTGATTAGCATTATTGGCTTGGAAAGTACCCATTTAATTCATGGCTTGAAATAATATTTGGTTAGTTTTGATGGCTTGTTGGCTAGTAGTAGTGGCTTCATATGTATTGGTAGTAATATTGATTTGAGTGTTAATATGGAAAGTTTTGGTAGGCCTAATAAATTAAATTCCAAACATGTTATTGGTGATGGTAGGTGTGGTGAATGAAGAAGGAATGAAAAAAGTTATGTATTAACTTACCCCAAGTCCTGTATATGTGGCGATGGAAATGGACATCCTATGTGGGGTCCCATGATGAAGCTATAGATTAATGTGAGATCCTTGCCCCTATGTTGAGGGTTTTCATTGATAAAAAAGCATCATTTAAATAAGATATTCAAGATCACACTCATCCTATCTAATAGGTATGTGTGAAGGATAGTTAAATGGATATAGTGTTTGAGAAGGTGTCCCATAGTTTTGGATTCTATAGGCCACATGGACATTTATTACATCTAATTTTTTATATAAGTATAAGGAAGGTGAGATTTAGGAAATTTATGAGAATTAGTCAAATTTATCATATCATTATGCATTTGTTGTTCAAAATCATCAAAAATATACTGCATGATGAGAAATGAGGGTAAAAGGGGAATCGGTTTGGCCAAGATAATATGTACTTACAACAATTTTTTTTTATATCAACCACCTTATTGGTTCCCAGTTGTACACCTCGTATGATCAAGGTTGTAAACTTACAAAAAATGGAAAATAAAGATAAAAAACTTGTGAATATGTCATTATAGCTGAGGAAAGGTTTAGCATCAACATGAACACAGACAATGACTGAGAGACACATACAAAGGGTATGGTTAACTCCCTACTACTTTTAGCTCTACCTAAACTAAGGTGAGATAACCTATGGGGTAGCTTACTCACATGGAGGGATCTCACACTTCAATCTCCATGGGGATTCTTGGCACACAAGGGGAATATGATCAAAGCATAACCAAGTATGCATACTTCACCCGTAAGGGTTGTCATAGGAAATACACAAATGTTTTAAGTCATACCAAGCTACTAGAGATAGATGAAAGGATGGCTACAATCTTTACCTTGTGAAATATTCAACACAAAAATTAGATAGGAAATTTTATCTTTAAGATTTTGAGTACAAAATTGCAAATACATTCCAAATACGCAAGATCTCATGTATTTGCAATGCAGGTAACACTTATGATATGGAAATGGTATGTTAAGTGCAGGGTGAAACAATGTGGGTTGATTTAAATAAAGATATGGATGGGTACCAGATGAGAGAGGAGAAATTCACTGAATTTTCATGTACCTTTTAGAAACAAACATTTTAGAATCTTCAAAACAAATATAATGAAACAATACTTTGTAGTTCCTTGAAAGAATCACAAACAAGGCTAAAAGTTAATCATTCAAGATCTCTTTCTTGTTGAATCCATGAGCCTGGGACTACCCCTTAAAAAGGATATTAATACTTCATTCTAAATTCTATAACTAAAAGTATTTTATAATCTCAACACATTTCCCAGATGACTACCATAAAAGGAAAGCATGAGAGCACCAATATATTAAGAACTCTGAATAATGCATTAGATTTTAACAACAAGATAGAGCAACAAAACACAATTATATTCCATTATCCATCTGAATCTAAAATACATATAAAATGTAGTGGAAGTCTTACAACATATACACTATGCAAGTCATCTTTGTAATAGAGGAACATCTCAATATGATCTCAAAGCTTATCAATGGTTTTACAAGAAACCAATTTGACACCAAAGAGATTTACACATGAAGAACTTCTCCAAATTAATAGATCTTTTCTCAAAAAAATTCCAATTGACCCACCTTTGTAAAGGAATGAACCTCCTTTACTTATACCATTCTCAAATCAATATGCGGCATATCCCAATGAGATGCTCCAGCTAGAAAAATCATTCATAGGCCTGGAGATCATCAGTTGTAAGAAAAAGGATTTTTGGGACAATGTGTGTGCTTTGATGAAATCAACATGTTTGATATCTCATCTTGGTGGGATGATCTCCATTTGTCATGTAAAACACACTCCAACAAGGGACAAAATAAACCTTTATCCACTTCCATAACCAATCCAAAATGTCCCTTTCTATAAAGAATATTACTATGAGAGATGTGCCACTAATGAGCATGGTACAAAGATTAAGGGAAAAAGAGAGAAGAGGAAGAGGGAGGAGAAAAGAATCTTTGCATCAATTGAGAAAAAACATAAATGATTTGGTCATATCATGGAATCAACATTGATGACCCAACCTTATGCTAGCCTATTCTTGTATGCAACGAACTTCTTGATCATGGTGGTGAGGATTTTCTTGTCTGGGCCCACTTCATACTTGAATTTGGCATTATACTCTTCTAGCCAGTTGGTGGTCCCTTGGAACACTCCCTATTTATTATGTACCAATGCCTTTAAATGGTTGTAAGACTTGTCAATTGATATTAAGTCCCTTATCTTTTGGATATTGAAGGCTCTATGGGGTGCATTGATGAGGTTCTTCAAAGCATCTTCTAATAATTCTTTTGTCAAGTCCTTTGCACCATCAAGCTTCACCATCACTCTTAGGGAGCCCTAAATTTCTTTCCTTATAGTTTTTTGAGATTACTCTTCTCGTTTTAGATCAAAGGCGCCATCTTTGAACATGACTAGCCTATGCTTTATGGACAACTGACATTTTATGGGCATTTTAAGATCATCTGAAGAAACAATATTTTCTTCTACTAAGGTATATTTGCCCATTTTATAGATCTCATCCATTTTGGCCTAGAGTGCCTCCTAAATTTTGATATTAGCATCATAGATAAATGCTAGGGAGATACACTCTCCTCTTTTGTCTATCTCATTATCAATCAACACCATGGCTGTATGGATGACTTTCTTGGCTCAGGCTGTCAAGTCCTACTGCCAATCTTTTATTGCCCATCCTCTATTTTTAAAATCCTCACCGAGAATAAAATCAAGTGTATCCCAGGAGGGAATGGTAACACTCAAGGAACTACTAGTAGTTAGAGTCACTACCTTAGGCTCACTCAGTAACTTTTGCAAGTATTGGATCATTACCTAGTTTTGTGTCTTCAACTCCTCCATCGATGCTTTATCCTTATCCATTAGATGAGCCACCATGCTCGCTAAAAATTGTGAGCTATGTTTGATCTCATTCCTTGATGACTCCCCCAAATCATGTCTATATACTGAATAGATTTCAAGGGGAGTGTCCTTTGTAACACCTTGTGTGGGGATAACTATCTCTTGTGTTATCTCCCTAGTACTAGTGAAAGTGGTCCTGGAGAGTGTTTTAGCTTTCTTGGGAGGTTTTGCCCTGTATGACTAGGTAATATTCAATATGTCTATATCTCCCAATTTACTTTCAACACCCCATTTCTCCTTAATCTAGTCTTCAACCCATAGAAGGGCCTAGTCTGAAAACCCATTGGAGTTGTGGAACTTGAGGCTAGCTTGGATGCACTGAATAGTGGTGTGATTGGAACATTAACCAAAGGGAGAGTGACAAGGGTTGGGTACAAGCCTATTATTATTTTATCTATATCCTCATCACTATCCAGCTTGAGTTTCTCCCTTTAAACTTTCTACTCTCCCTCTTTTCTTGGTTTAACTTGTTTTAGGACCTCAATAATTTCTTCAGATTGCTTTTGGGACCCCAACAATAGTATATCAAAGGCACTCTCTTGTCCTGCAGGATGAGGAGGTGGTCTTGCTCCTAGCTCATACTACATAATTGGTTGGGAGAGTTGGGAAGGGGCTATGTCATCTTCCTTATCACCCTTAAGTGGTTCATCACCAATCATGACACCAAACTCTTGTGCCTAGCAGGATCATGAACCTTTATTTGGGGAAGGAGCCTCTAGGGTACTTCAATAGAATTAGTTCCTATTGAAGGTCCTTCCCTTACAACTTTATCACCTTGGTCTACATCTTTACTTATAAGGGTATGGGTATCATGTGCACTGAGGTCCACACCTCAGGACTTTAACCATTTGAATGTTCTTTTCATTATATGATACACCCTCCATGCAATTGAATCATTCTTTAGGACTGTGAAATTTGCTTGAGTTATAGGATGCATCTCTATATTCTCCTTAGTATAAGCTGATGACATTTTAGCCTTGTCATCCACCATGTATTTGGGGATGGGGATGATGTCATATGCAATAATCTCTTGAATGATAAGCCTAAGGTAATCAATTTTGCTCACTTGCTCCTCTATTGTGCATTCCAACTAGATGTCCTCATAGTGTTTTTGGTGCATAACTACACCTGTAGTAGTGTTAACCAACCAATTTATGTTGTAGTTAGACTAAGGAGGCATCTTGCCCATCTAAAACCACCCCATTTATTGTTTCAACCCCTTTGCTCTAGCTAGAGTAGGACATGTATAATATTCTATCTATATAGGGAAGTTGAAGGGGTTGTTAATCTTCTTTGCCAAAATCATATCATGTGGGGGAACCATTTTTTTGCATAATTCCATGAGTGATACCTTATCATCAACATACCTTGGTAGCTTGTGGGGTGCCCCTGAATAACCACTCACCTAGATGTATGTAAAAGTGTGGAATTGAATGTACACAACACCAAACCTGTCGATCACCTCCCTGACCACCTTGGTCATTATTTTTAAGCTCTTCAAAGGGTAGAAGACACTTATCATAGAATTAAAAAAATTATAGACCTTGGCCCAATTGTTCTTGAAACCTTCTAAAGTCATTTTAGGATACAACTCATAAATTCTAAGATCGGAGGGATTCCTAGTGATTCTAAGGAAATATTTATTATGTGCTAAGATATACATGAGGTAGGAAGTCATGTAAAATGTATTGTCAAAAGCTTCCTTGGAAGAGATGGCCGCCCACAATTGCATTATTTCATTGTGTAGATTGTTACTCAGAATTGAGGCCTAGTCCAACTGCTTCTTACCCTCTAGTACACAAATAAGGATGGAAAACATCCATGGCTCAAACTTCTCTACCATGGGTACCACAAAACTGTAACAACCATGGTGATGACATATCATGGTAGCTCCTTGAACTCTGTTAACTTAAGATTCTTATTCAACCTAGAAACCTTAATTCTCTTTTTGGTGAGCTAGTAAGTGTTTATAATATCCCAAATGAGACTATCATTATTAATAGTGTATGCTTGAAACTCCTATATAGTTAAAATAATTACCTTAGGTTGTGGTAGTTTCCCTATCATGGCACTAAAAGCTTGAGGGGTGAATGAGTAGAAAACTGATGGCTCCCATCAAGTATAGTTCTTGTCATGATACACCTTTACACACGTAATGACTAGCTCTGGGTATGGAGCTGCTAGTGGAAAAGCTAATATAGGAACCATATAACTCATACCCAAATTGTCTATTACCTTAAGGGGATTAGGTTTCTATAAAATATTTGACAAGGTAGAAAAATCTAAACCTTGGACATCAGTGTCCTTAATCCCATCAAGAATTGAGGTAATGCTACATTTTAGAGGGACTGAAGAAGAAAAAGTCATTTTTTCTTAATCGATGTGACACTGCCTTCTTTCAAACTAAAAAATACCCTTTCCAAGTGGTTAACTCTATAATTCCTTCAAACTTCACATCCAAATCACTAAGTCAATAACCCAGAGAATACTTACTTGCAACCATGCTAAAAAATATGCAACCTAAGCAAGAAATCACTTGAAAAATATGATAGCAGTTGCTATTATCATTTCATGTCGCTCTAGTTTTCAAATTGCTTGAAAACACAAGTGTGAGCTCCAGTTGTGAAAGGTGGACTAAAATGAAGGAAAATACTTAGTTATAATCAACCCCTTTTGAAATTAGGGTTGGTAATTAAATCTTGGTGTGGAACAACTAACTTTAGTAACCACATTAATAAATTCAAGCATCATTCAAAAAATAAAATGAGGGAAACTCGATGACACTTCCTCTTCTAGCTAAACAATTTTCCCTATGACACATGGCATAAGGTAAGTGAAAATCCACCTCTGGTACTCATCGGGTCTCTAAGAACCTTTTCACCTCCTCACCCCTCATATTATTTAGTGAGGATATGCCACATGCCCTGAACTTTCCCTTAAAAATAATAACTTTAACATGTGTAAAAAATCTGAGCACTCAGGGTACTAGGGACATTTGCAATGTCTCACCCTTCTTTCTCCTTGGTGTCTTGGTGTAATATATTTCAAGCTCCCATAAAAGTGCGAAGTGCCATGATCCCACTTGACCACTCCAATGCCTTTATCCTTGGGGACTCATTGCACCTCTTCCCCTCTTTTGAGATAAGGCATTCCTCCAAAAGGTCCCAAAAACTAAAACCCCAAAGAGATTACCATGTGGAATGATTTGAGGAGTCCAGGCTTTGAAAACTATTTGTACCCTTGGTATCATAAACACAATTATGATAGCCTTTGAAAAAGAACTAAAACCAAGAACACTTCAAGATGTTGCCATGTGTCCATCATATACACTCGCTCGGGCCTTCAGCTATATTTTACCTTTTTACCAATAATCAACTCAATGAGGAGTATAATATTCTTCCACCCTCTGAAGAGACTTCATTTATTTATGGGAGTGCATGACTTGGAGGAATCATTTTGGGGAATACTTTAGGAAATGACCCTTTATAACACCTGGGAGTGCCCTCTGAAAGTGGACCATACCCGTCAAAAGTCTTGGAAAGGTCCCCTAAACTCCCCAAAGTGGCCTTCAAGACTTTGAAAAGTGTCATGTGCCCTCTGAGTTGTCTTTCAGAATGTTGAAAGTGTCCTTCTATTTGCATAAATACCCTTTAGAACTTGTGAAAGTGTCTTTCATGATTCTTAAAAATGACTTGGCCAAAGTAAACAATTCCTTTGGGTTTTTTGTATGGGCAAAATGCCCGAATGTTAAGTGCCCTTCAAATTTTTTGTCATGGATAAAAAGTTCAAAACAAATAAGACTTGGCACCCCTTTTCAGAACAAAGGAATTTTTTAGGACTTTTGTAGTGGACAAAATGTTTGACAGAAATAAGTCTTCAGATTTTTTGCTTGAGACAAAAAATTAAAAAAAACATTTTCATTGGGCATTGTGTTCATTAGAAAAGGCCCAAAAAATATAAGGGATAAACACTTTTACCAAGCAAAGATAACACACAAAGGACTTAACCATTTTTTTACGAAGAACATGACCCTCCCATGGAATGCATGAGGACAAAAAGATGTAGACATGGACTTAAATACTCAACATGGTCTAAATTTTAGGCATTCTCCATTGACAAGGGCCCAAATGCCTCAATGCAATTTTGGGCACTAACACACCTAATGTAGAGAAAAATAAACTTTATTGACTGAGTTTATGTAGTTTAGAATATAAGAAAGTAAGAACAAAGATTTGAAAATGTAGTATATTGAGCCTGGTTGATGTAGTTACATAGGCTAAGAAGTAAAATACAAACTATATTAAACATGGTTGATGTATTTAGATAAACATGATTATAAGATGTACTATATCAAGCTTGGTTGATATAATTACATAGACTAAAAGGTAAGACACAAGTTATGTCAAGTTGGGTCCATGTAGTCAGTGAAGGATTGATAGGATTAATGATTAAAAGATGTACTATATCAAACCTAGTCGATGTAGATACATAGATTAAAAGGTAGGGATAAAAACTATATCAAGCTTGGTTGATGTAGTTAAATACATGGAAAATTTAATAGTACTGAGAATAAATTATATCAGTCCTGGGTGATACAATGTGATAAATAGAGGTATAAGAAAAAAAATAATAGAATACATCAAACCTATATCAGTGATGGTAGATGTAGTTAGAACACACAACACAAAACTATATTGAAGCTGGATGATATAGTTTGTAATGAAAAATACAATAACAAGCACCATATTATAAATTTAACTATTTTTTCTAACTACTTATCTGAAATTAAGATCAGGCAGATGTATTGGAGGGATTTATTTGAAAGTGTGGGCTTTCATAGACACTTGTCTATTTGATAGTATTGGCTCAATATTTTAGAGCATTAGTTATAGAGGTATAACCATGCTTGTAACCCACTAAACCTAGTTTCAAAGGTAATATAAAAGTAACTTCCCAAGGTGATACACTCCTTCTTAGATGTACCATAAAATCAAATGGATGTATGGCTTCTTAAAGTTAAATAAAAAGGGAATCCTAGGCATTTATGATACACTGTGAGGTATGTGGAAACTAAATTTTGTGTTTAGATATATACTATGAATATGAGTATTGGGGTAAATCCCTCATATCATGATGTATGTAAAAAATAAGCAAGGATTTTAAATAAAATACTATGTAGCCATTCATGATAATAGCTAAGTAGTTTAAAAATTAATGGAACACAGTTTCTAAGGAAAACTAAACAAAGAGAAAATAAAAGTCAAAAAACAAATTGTAACTTTTAATGAATGTAAATAAATAAACAATCAAATTAAAAGTAAATATTTGATTAATTACTTAAAGGTAAGTTAATTTACCTTTCTTATGGTGAAAATGAAAACATACATAATTATATCAACGTACGCTGATGTAGTTGTTTAGACAATACATAAATGTATCAACAATTGTTGACATAGTCTGTGTGAAAATAAATAACAATAGATAGAATAAACTAAATTGAACAAGGTAGATACAGTTTAATGACAACATATGCAAACACATAACTATATCTACCAATGTTGATGTAGTTTGATAGGGAAGAAAATGATTTTTTAAATATATTGGACTAGGTCGATATAGTTGTTTATGTAAAATTAGTTTTGAAAGAATGTAAAATTTGACTACAAAATTGAACCAATTTTGCTTAGTGAAATTCATTGAAAATAAAACTATATTAGACTAGGTCAATATAGATGGGTAAAAGATAGCTTTGAGAATAAAACTAGATCAACCATGGTTGATGTAGTTCATTAAATGAAAATAATATAGACCTGAGTGCCAAAATTGGATCATCCTGTGTCAAAGTAACATGCTTGAAAAACACATAATTAACACTATATAAACCTAGGTTGATGTAGTTTTTTGAAAATGCATGAAAATTAGACTAGGTCAACTTGGGTCAATGTAGTTTGTAAAACAAAACACAAGGATTAAACTAGATCAACATGAGTTGATGTAGTTTACATAAAATACAAAAAAAAATGAATTGACCCATGCAGATATAATTTGTTGAAAGATAAAAAGTAATAGTTATCTCACATCAAGTTCACCAAAATGTATACAATGAGATAGGATTAAACTATAACTTATCCTATCTAGGATATTTAAACTCAAATAATGTAAATCAAATAGATCCTATTGATACTAAGTTGTATCGGTATATGACAAAATGGATCCAATAAACTAAGCTAGAGGATCAATTATAACACAACATCAATGAAGAAGGTTATAAAACCTCTAGGCAATTAATATAATGCAATAGCCCTAGCTAGGTATTCTAATATTGGAATTAATCTAATCTAGTATTTCCACGTTAGCAAAATAAATAAGGGGGATGGTTAAAATGAAACTAAAAGGGTAAGAAACCATGGTAGGAAAATGAAGGCCTAGGTTACCTAAGGGTGGAAATAATAAGTTTGAATAACCTTATAACCAAACTAAGTGCAAGTTATTAGTTTTGAGATTTAAATAAGGAGTTATAAATTCATTCAAGTTATTAATTATGCAATATCTATCTATCAAATGAAAGAGCTAGGGTTAAAAAATACATACCTTGAACATGACTTATCGAGCCTCATTCTCTCTCTTGGCCAGTGGTGATTTGAAAGATATTTTTGTGGTTATAAAGATCACAATGGTTGAATCAAGTTTTAGGATAAAAGGAATCCTCATATTTCATCCAAGATAATGGCTTCCCTTATGGGTGGTGATCGACCTCTGTAATGGGTCTTTCACTTATGAAACATATTTTTGATCTATTAAAAGGGTGATCTAAGTATGGAGAGGTTTATTACCGACCAAGGTGGGTAAGATCAAGAGTCAAGTATAAAAAGGTCTAATAGGCCTAATTTTACTAGTTAGAAGATTGAGAAAATGAGCGAATGAAATAAGAGTTTGGAAACTAGGTAGAGGGATTGAAGACTATAATAGAGGTATTTTGAACATGTAATGAAGTTTTAACAATGATTATTTAGATGATGAGCAAGATCATTTGACCTAAATCTATCAAAAAGTGGGCTAGTTAAGCAAAGATGCCTAATAGGCTATTTGATAGAGATTGAAGAGTGTGGAGAAAAAATAAGGGGATCATCATCAATTGAGTGAACAATAGGTGTCCAAAGGTGATTAGAGGTTCCATGTGGATGAGTTGTTGCTGAGTTACCTAGGGGGTTGGCACCTCCTTGTAAGTTGATGCTTGATAAAGGACTAGTTGAGTTGGTGCTCCTTGTGGGGTTGGTACTTCACTAAATCTTGATTTATTGATTTTAGGACTATAGTCCAAGTTGTGTTTCAGTGTGTTTTATTCAATGTGAAGGTTTCATATGTAACTCTTGTGTTCTTGTGTTATGTTCTTGGTTCATGCTCACATGAATGATTAATTATGCATTGTTATATATTTATGTTAGTTTGAATGATTAGTGGAATTTAAATAAAAATTTTGTACATTGATTCACCCCCACCATCTAAGTGGTTGTTCTTCTAACATTTGGTATCAAAACATGGTCCCTTGTGAACACCTACAATCTAAGGGAGATCTTTGGAGCATAGGTATGACTTTTGATCATGAAAGTGTTTATTGTGATTGTAATGAGCATATATCCATAGTCATTAAAAAAATTATGAATGTTTTTCAAAAGAGAATAATCATATGGAATAATGCACCCAACTTATAATGAAATTAAAGACTTTAGAGGCACAAGTTGAGTAAGATGCAATTAAGAAAAAGACATATCAGAAATTTAAGGAGAGTACTAGAAAGCTTAACAGTATTTTGGATAGTCAAAGTTCCTTTCATGATATGACATGTCTTGGCTTCAAAGAAGAATAAGAGTTCAAGGAGAGTTAGTGTTTAAAAGTTAATGATATATCAAGGAGAGATAAAATTAGTAGAATAAAGACCTATGCTTAAGTGGTCAAGTTTGAAGTCAATCATCAATAATATAAGAAGGGTTTTGTTTCATTAAAAGATATCAAAGGTAGTGGTATATCATCTAATGATCATCAAAATAAAAATAAGGCTAAATAATCAAAGTATGTTTATTATTTCATTGGTTATTTTTTCTCTTGTGGTCAATTAAGATATAGAGCTATTAACTATAGATGGAGAAGCATAATCCTATGTAATAATTGCAACTAAAGAGGACATATTGCAAGAGAGTGTAAGACAATATTTATGAGGAAAACTAGTCGTGTAAATAAGACATGTAGTCATGATACTAAATAATGGATCAATAAAGTAAACTTTATAGGTAAGATGAAAGAGAAGTAGGAATCTAGATGAGAATAATATATGATAGCCCAAACTACCTTTCATACTTAGAATGAAGATGTGATGTGGTACATATATAATGGATGTTCAAGTTACATGATAGCAGATAATATAAAATTCATCACTTTGAAGAAGAATGTCATAGGTTCAGTGAGGTTTGGAGATAAAACATCTTCTAATATAGTTGGCAAAGGTGCTTTGAGTTTGGAAAATGGGAAAACCAAGATAAAAAATGTATTTTATGTAGATGGATTGAAACACAACTTGTTGAGTGTAAGTAAAATGTGCATCCAAGGAAATAACCTAACTTTTCATGACAAAGGATGTGAGATAAGGAAATCAACATTAGGGATGTTGATTGCCAAAGGTAAGAGAACTGAGAAAAATCTATATATATTGAATGAGATCACAAAAGAGAAGTGTTTTATGAGCAAGGTAGATGAAATTTGGCTATGAAATATGAGGTTAGGTCATATGAACTTTGACAATCTAGTTAAGATCAGCTCAAAGGGATCCATGAAGAACATGCTTAAAATTTTCAAACCTACAAATTATCTTTGCAAGGCATGTTAACATGGTAAGTAGACTAGGAGGAGATTCAAGTATAAAGAATACTCTACGAATAGACCTTTAGAACTAATTCATACTGATTTATGTGGTCCTACAAAGATTCAAAGCATTCAAGGTGACAACTACTTCATTTTTATTATAGATGACTTCACTAAAATGACTTGGGTAACATTTTTGAAAGAGAAGTCAAAAGCTTTAGGTAAGTTCAAAACTTTCAAGGATTTGGTTGAAAATGAGATGAATTTGAATATCAAGTGTCTTAGGTATAACAAAGGAGGATAGTTTTGGTTAAATGAGTTTGATGAATTTTGTGAGGTCAATGGATTAAAAAGATAGTTCCTAGCTTCTAAAACACATCAATAGAATGGGGTGGTTGAAAGAAAGAACAAAATAGTTCAAGAAATGGAAAGGACCATGCTAAATGAGTCAAATTTATTTGATGGCTACTGGAGAGAATATGTGTGTACTATAATTTACACTTTGAATATAAGATAAATTAGGATCAATGGTGATAAGACTCCATATGAATTATGGAATGGTAGACCTACCAATCTTGTTCATTTTAAGGTATTTGGGAGTAAATGTTATATCAAGAGAGATGATGAGGACTTAGGCAAGTTTTACTCAAGGTATGATGAAGGTATTTTCTTAGGATATTCATCATTTAGTGCTACCTAAAGATGCTACAATAAGAGGTTGTAAAAGATAGTGGAGAGCATAAATGTGAAGGTTGGTGAGACAAAGAAATCATATTCTCAGTCAAAGAATGATGAAGGAGCAATAAATATAGATGAGGATGAAGAAGAAATTAAAGAGAGAAAGGACTCAAAAGGTCCTTCTAGGTAGTTTCAAAAGGATCATCCTAAATCTTAGATAATTGGAAACAAGAGTGTAGGTATACAAACAAGAAGAAAAATGGTGAGTGATGTTAATCAAGAGAATACTACCTTATTATCCAAATTGAAACCTAAAATCTATGTAGAAGAAAGTGAAGATAATTTTTGGATAGATTCCATGAATGAATATTTAAATCAAATTGAGAATAATGAGACTTGGGAGTTAGTAGATAGGACTAAAGACAAAAATATCATTGGTACAAAATGGGTATTCATAATCAAGTTGAATGAGAATGGAGAAGTCACAAGAAATAAGGCTAGATTAGTATGCAAGGGATATGCTCAAGTAAAAGGAGGGGAATTTAAGAAATACCTTTCTCCTGTAGTAAGGTTAGAGGCTATTAGGATGTTTATTACCTATGCAGGTTTCAAAGGCTTCAATATATACCAGATGGATGTCAAGTCAATTTTCCTAAATGGGAACTTGGAGGAAGAAGTGTATATTGAGCAACCTAAAGGTTTACTATTGATTGATAATAATTAATATGTATATAGGTTTAAGAAGGACCTATATGGTATAAAACAATCCCATAGAGCTTGGTATGCTAGACTAGATAAGTATCTTTTGGACCAAGGTTTCAAGAGAGGAGTTGCAGATAGTAACTTATTTATCAAGACTAAAAATGACCATCAGTTGATAGTGGTGGTCTATGTGGATGATATCATATTTAGTGGAACTAATGATAACATGACCAAGGCCTTTATAAAGGTGATGAATTTATACTTTGAAATGTCTATGCTTAGAGAACTATCCTTCTTTAATGGACTTCAAATCAGTCAATCTAAAAAAGGTATGTTCATTTCATAGGTAAAGTATATAAAATAGATGTTAAATAAGTTTGAAATGGAATATTTCAAGGATGTAAGTACACATATGGTTAAATGAATTAATTTAATAACGGAGGATGAATCTTCAAGAGTCAATCAGACAAAATATAGATCAATGATTAGGAGTTTGTTGTATATGACTACCTCTATACTTGACATCATGCAAGCAGTAGGTCCTATGGGAAGATTTTAAGAATATCCTAAGGAAATTAATATACAAAAATTCAAGATGATACTTAGGTATATCAAGGTAACTATGGAGTATGGATTATGGTTCCTAAGGAGAAAGAAGTTTGATCTAGTAGCCTATACAGGTGTAGATTGGGCTAGGAATCTAGTTGATAGAAAGAACACTAGTGGAGGAACCTTATTCTTAGGTGAGTGTCTAGTCTCATGGATAATAAAGAAGAAAACATCAATGGATTTATATACTTGTGAGGCTAAGTATATTACAATAACTTCATGCTACACTTAGGTATTGTGGATGAGCCAAATATTAAAAAACTACAAAGTGGAGTTTGATGGTCTTAGTCCTATTTTTTGTGATAATAATAATTCCATAAGTGTTTCAAATAATCTTGTCATGCATTCAAGGACCAAGCACATTCCTATCAAGTATCATTTCTTGAGAGAGAAGGAGAGTGAACAAAGTTTAATCTTGAATTTATGTCTACCAAGGATCAGATTGTAAATATTTTGACTAAGCCTCTTCTAAAGGCTACTTTTAAACATCTAAGATAAGAATTGGGTGTGATTCCCACTTTTAGTAGTCACTAAGCAAGTCAAGTGCTTAGGGGGAGATAATAATGAGGTGATTTATCTCTAAGAGTAGGAAATAAGTGCACAAGTTATAAGGTTAAAGGGGGAGTCATTAATTTGTCAAAAAGAAGATGTCCGAGGTATGCAGTGAGATAGGAGGAGCTTGTTGATATGATATTTCATTCTTATTTATTGAGTTTTATTGTAGATATTACTTTGTCATTAATTTTAATGGGGTAGATTGATCTGTATGGGGGAGATGTATCTCAGTAAGAGAAGCCTCTTTGAATAATTATCATTAATGAATGGTTGCCATCAACGATAAAGGGGGAGATTGTTGAGAATGTGTTCTAAGGTATGCATGGAGTTTTATGTCATGAAAGAGTCATTCTGAGTTGTCTTTGTTTTTCTTGAAGTTGAGTTCATGAGCCATGTACTTAAGAGACCTAGTAAGAAGGCACATGTTTTGTAGCATGTTGAGGTGAGAAGTATGAGGCTTGTGAGAAGAATATTGGTAGTATGTGAGTATGGTATAATGTTTTATGACATGAGGATGAGGTATTGAGAAAGATACAAGAGGTTTCAAGGTATGTTTAAGGTCTAAGTGTGACTGGAAGTTCAGGGCTTAATATGCAAAGAGACCTAATGTGGCCTAATAAGGGGTTGAGTTCATATCCCAAGGTGCCAAATCTCATAAGATAATTATTAGAGGTGTGAGAGGTTGTGCCAATTTTTTTTACCAAGTCTGAGGTCATAGTCTAAAGGATAAAGCATGAAAATTGGTGTTGAGGTTTTTTGTGTGCATAGAATGAAGTGTTATAGACCCGAGAATTTTTATTATGCTTGTTAGCACATGAAACCTTTGAATGAGGATTAAAAAATTTCATGGTATTTAGGGAAGGTTATTAAATTAAATTTCCAGTCATTTGTTTCTGGGTTAAGGGCCTAAGCTTTTATTATTAAGAATGTAAGACAATCCAAACTCTCTCTAAAACCCTAATAGTGACCCAATATGGAATATCTTGTTGGAAAGTTCTCATAATGGTTTTTTTTGAAATATTATGATTATTGGAAATTGTATTCAACTCTCCTAGGTACCTCCAAATGGCATTGGTCTATCATGAGAGTGAGTGGAAGCTACAAGAAACCCCTTATTTCTCAAATTTTTGGTGTAGTAGGTAGGGTTGACCAGATAAAAACATGAAAATTATTGGAGGATGATGTGTGATACTTTTAATTTGTGCCCATGTAAGTTTTTGATTGGATTGCAGACCTTAAATATGCTAAAATGGTCATGGAAGTTGACCTATCACTAAATAGGCCTAACGAGGAAGACAATGAGCAAACTAGGCATAAGTGAGAATGAAATTAGGGATGGATAAAAATGCATAGATTTATTATTCAATACCTTTATAAAATATCCTATTTGATTATATATAAGATTAGTTTATAAGACCAATATTGATATTTAAAATTATAATATATTTATTGAAATATGTTATAAGGATGATTAAGGATCATATAAACCCATTTTAAGTTCATAAAATGGTTCACATAGGTGTTTTAAGTTTTGGTTTCCATGACTATAGTTTTGGATCTACAAGTAGTTTTATGTGTATGAGTGAGATTGATGTTCCTGAGTTAGTGTGCCAAAATTTGAAGAATAAAATATACATTAAGTTGTTATAAATGTCTCATAGGCTCATTTTAATTAAAAAATTCATGATAAATGCCTATGAAGGTGTGAAAATTCAAAGGTTCTTGATTGGATTTTGAAGCCTATTCGCAGTTCTAAGTGAGCATATGAAAGTGATTAGTTTGAGGTCTTTTGACCTATATGATGTAGTATAATGGACATGAATATGAATATGAGGTCATTTAGTTTCTATCCATGTGATTTTTTTATTGGGTTATGTGGCAAATTTGAGTGTATACTTCAGATTTTCAAGACAAACTTTCTGATAGTGAGAAGGGCTAATTATGACTAAGCCTAATGGCGTGGTTCAAGGAGTGAAATGAGATAAATGGTGTTGGGAACATAAGGTGAGATTTTCAGTGGTATAATAAAAACATTTATGAAGTGTTTCATCCATTTTTTGAGACTCAATCTATTTTAAGGTGGTCAATGTGAAACATGTGCCTTGAGAAGGCCTAATTGCATCAGGTCTCTATTAAGCCTAATGGTGGTTTTGGTCCTTATGGGTGGTGATCAACATATGTAGTGGATGTTTAAATTGTGAAAAGTATTTTTTGATATATTTCAAGGGATATCCAAGTATGGATAGGTTTATGGCTGACCAAGGTGGGTGAGATCAAGAATCAAGTATAAAAAGAAGGTCTAATAGGCCTAATTTGATTAGTTAGAAGATTAAGAAAATGAGTGAATGAAATAGGAGTTTGGAAAATAGGTAGAGGGATTTAATACCATCACATATGTATGGTGAACATGTCATGAATTTATAATAATGATTTTGTAGATGATGAGCAAGGTCATTTGACCTAAATCTATCAAGAAGTGGGCTAGTTGAGCGAAGAGGCCTAATAGGCTATTTGAGAGAGATTGAAGAGTGTGAAGAAAAAAATAAGGGGATCATCATTAGTTGAGTGAGAAAAATGTGTCTAAAGGTGATCATAGGTTCTATGTCACTGAGTTGGTGTTGATTTACCTAGGGGGTTGGTGTCTCCTTGCAAGTTGATGCTTGTTAAAGGATTAGTTGAGTTGGTGTTTGACTAGTGAGGGGTTGGTGATCCTTGTGGGGTTGGTACCTCAATAAATATCGATTAATTTATTTTAGGATGTTATTTAAAGATATGTTTTAGTGGGTTTTATACCCCATGAGGGTTTCCCACATAGCTCTTGTGTTCTTATGTTTGTTCCTTCTTCATGCTCATATGAATGATTGGTTATGCATTGCTATATCTTTACGTTAGTTTGGATGATTAATGAATGATAAGTGGAATTGAAAGAAAATGTTTATACATTGATTCACCCCCTTCTCACTGGTTGTGCTTACAACACCCATTTCAACTTGAGACAAATCAATCTATTAAGGAATCGACCTAGGTGACTATTTTTTTAATCCTCTTCAAGCTGGAATTTAGGTCCAAGTTTGTTTCAACATTATTATATAAAAATAATCATATGACTTAAATATAAACTTTGTCTTTCAAAATTTCCATATAAAACAATATTTTAACTCTAGCAAGTCTAAAAGTGTTGTCATGACACAATAGGCTACCTAGATGTTTCACATTGGTGTAATGGTGTTTGGGCTTATTTCAAATATGGGCTAGTTTGGTTAAACCTAGCTATAAACTAGTAAATCGAGTGTCAATCACTCTCAACCTCATGTTTTCCTCCATGAAAGTAAACCACCATTAGAATTATTATGTGTCTAATAATAAAATTCATAACTAAATGATCCCATGATATAATATGTGGATAAGGTAGAAGAATTTCCCATGTTACAAATGCCTCTATGCCTTGTAGGCCTTCAATTGTGTGACCTAGCACTATGTCACATGACTTTGATATTCCATAGGAAAATACACTTGTTGTTATAATGTCTATGTGAAATTATTGTCACAATAAATATAAGTGATTACCTCTAATCCTCATCAAAAATTTATATAAAACAAGGATTTTTAAAAATAAAATTTTTAGTAAGTACCCATTTTTTCTTAAACATCCTAATGTGAAAGTTTATGGGATTGAAATTTTGGATTTGTAGAACAAATCCTTTGGCATGTTTGGAATATTTTACACAAACATCTCTAGAGAATATTCCACCTATAGGAGCCCCTACTCCATTTCATTACAGATAGCAGTAGAAATATATTCGGTAACTAGGTAAATTATTATTATTTTTTTCATTGGTGACTAAAAGATGAATATTTTTCTACAAGGCATGATTATGAGGATTTTTATAGTGACTAGAATTTTTTAGTGGCAATGGCAATGGCAATTATATGTATTTTTATATTATTGTGTGCATGAAATCAATATGACTGGGGCATTAAATGCAAGAAATAATGACAAGGTACACATAAATAAATTTGCACTATGATGGGTTGATAGACCCATTCATTCTTCAAAATAGTGGCATATGTTTTTTAAAATAAACACACACACACACACAGATATATATATATATATATATATATATATATATATATATATATATATATATATATTAAAAAAATCCATGTGGCAGATTTCAATTAGAGACATAAAAAATAACTAATTTTCATTAATTGAAAATAGCCCTGCATGGTTAGAAAATTATTTTTCTACCAATAAAATGCAAGATAAATGTTAGTTTAAAAACTTTATTTTTTAACTAAACTTTGCATGCATAGGCTAGGATGACCTAAAAATATCCTCTTCTCTTAATCGACTAAAACTTGAATAAGATCAATCAATAGAGCTTGCATATATTTGGATGATCATGTAAGGACCTAGAATAATTATACACCTAGCAGAGGGTAATATACACTCAAATTCTAAGAGGAAAGGGTTAAAAATCCTAATCTTATTACACAAGGTATAAATATCACTAGGTTTCAATGATTAATAAGTGATTATAAAGATGCAAGTGAATTAAATGACGGGTAAGTGTTTGTAAAGAAGGTAAGGTGCAATGGTCAACTAAATGGGAGTCTAAATAACCTAAGGTGATAAATATTAATCTTATGAAACACTAGATTTAGACCATTTTATTCGGTATAAAGAAGATCTTAAGCAATGATACACACATACATCCACAAAAAAAAAACCAAGAAATGTCTAATCTACTAAGTAAATAAAAGAAAGAGTATAGGGATATAAATACTTACCTTTGGGTGGACCATTCAATGCCTTAAACTCCCCATCTAGATCAAGTGGAAATTTTTAAGTGATGTTGTAGGTTGAATACCTAGTAAGATAAATGTGAATCTAGGAATTTGACTCAAGAGAGGATGGTTAGTATGGTGTTAGTTCCAAAATGAAAGAAACACACTAATTAGTATAACATCTTTAGGCCTAGACACTGGAGAGAGATTAATTAACAAACATGAATAAAAAACATAACTAGAATGCAAAAAGACCCTCTTTTACCTTCCTTAGATGCTCCAAAATACTTGTTGTAGTGGCTTGCTTGGCTTGTGCTCATGCAATCCTTGGCAATGGAAGATTGGTTACCTCCATCTCTCCTTGGCACCTTTGGCTTGTGGCTTGGCTTGGATTGGAATCAATTTGGCATGGTAACACTAATTATAATAGATTTTGGAGTCATTTTTGCATTATAACTTTGCACAAAAATAGTTTAGAAATGATGTTCATGGCCTCTCTATTTATAGATTTTTGCAAATGCTTAGAATTAACCTGAACCATCCATCTCAAGATTGAGATGTGTGGCTAAGGATTAATCTAATTATGCAATTAAAATTTATAAATAGGCTCATAAATATTTGGGATAGAGGAGAAATTAAGAGCAATGGAGGGCTTTGATGAGGCATGGGAAACATGAATCAAGATATTTGTGGCATTTATGCCTAGGGATGTCTTCTCAAGAAATGAGGTCACTTGATGATACAGATAGTCAATATTCATTTTCAAAATAAATTATTCAATAAGTTTCCATGAAATTATTGATTAGGCTCTAATTTGGTTTAATTAGCTCTTAAGCATGATTAAGTACTTTGTACACAAATTACCCAAATTGATTAGAATGCCTTGTTATTGGTCTAAAATTTGATTAGATTGGAATTGAAAGTCAATGTCAGATGCTTTAGAACCATATTCTCATTTAGGAAATTACCAACAATACATAATAAAGGCACATGTCTCATGTAAGAGATTTAATAGGAAAGAGAAATCCAGAGCACTTAGGTGCAAAATTGGCATTTTGACTCGAAATGATCTAATCAAAGTTAGCTGGCCCATAAATTGCATTGCCCCATTTAGGGATACCCTGGCCAAAATTAGCACTTGAATATGTCAGTTTCACATATTTTAACATGCTTTAGTGTTTTTAGGCCCAATTGTACATTTTGGATAAAAATTGGTCAAAAGCTTGATTGGAGGTTATCGATGGCCAGTTTTAGGTGTCTATAGTTTGCCCCTATTTGGGAAGATGTTGCAAATTGTAAGCAAAGCAATGTCTTCTCAAATAATGAGAGATGGCCTGTATGCCAAAAATGATGTTTGAAGAACAAAGATCCAAATAGTTTTGTGAAGCCTATGATGATGCCCCCTCGAAGGAGTGGTCGTCACATTTGTTGATGGAGGGGTCCGTTGAAAAGAAACAAGAAGAAAGGTGGAATTAACCTGTGGTTGAGATTAATCCAAATGAGAAAATGCTTGCATGCATTGATGTAAAAAGGATGCTGATTTGCCTAAAGGTGATTATAATTAGGAATAAAAGTCAAAATAATAATTTTTCCATAGGTGGTTATAATCATTAAGTAGACCTAGATTGGCTAACACTAATGGTGCCCTAGTTAGGGCTAATTAGCAAGCATAACTCAATGATATAACTTGGAATACAAATTAAAGATGAGAAGGTGCAAAGTGATGAAAGAGATGGATAGAGGAATAAGATTGATCATTAGAAATGATTCAGTTGTACCTACCAACAAGGAGATGCTCATCTTGATTAGCAATGATAAAACTAGATTGGTTAAATGAGTTATATTAATCAAGGTGGGTGGGAGGATTTTCCAAGGTACCAAGGAGAAACTTCTTCAGCTCCATTGATTTTAGACCTTTGTGAAACTAATTTTTTCTATAGTATGTGATGGTAAGCTTCATTATATAACACCATGAAGGCTATCCCAAACTATGCATAAGGACTGACTCCTGATATCTAATAAACACTTGAAAATAATGCACCAATGATAAAAACCATGATGACAATGTTTACATATGAATATAGATGGACTCAAGAATAATGTGTGTAAGGAATCACCTAATAAACACATATAGACTGAGTTAAGGCAATAGTGCTGAAAGCAAAGAAATAGGCAAGATAATAAATAAACAAATAAATAGAAAAACAAACAAACAAATAAACAACCTGAAATAAACAAACAAATAGAAATACTCAAAACAAAATCAAAAGAAAGCATCCTAATAATGACAATGCCCTAGTAAGGTGGATCGAGGATAACTGACTAGGCTTAGATAGAATAAACATTTTTGGATTTTTTGAGATGTTATGAATGTTTTTTAGATTTTTGAGGTATCTTAACTCGTTAGAGAATGACAAGATACCTACTCATAAAACAATGAGAGTGTTTGGCTTAGGTTGCTCACAAAATGATGAGAGCATTTGGAAAGGGGGATTGAGGTGACCTCAACCTGAATTGAGCATGACCCACATAGTCCTAAAATGACCTCAAGTCATAGTAATTCCATCCACACAAAAGGTGAGGAAAAACCAACTAGGTCCCAACAAGTTCTCAAATCTGACAAATGGCCAGTCAAATGAAAACAATAATGACAATGTGATATGACAATGCATGATAAACAAGTGTTACCACTAGTTTTCCCATAGGAATTTATAACTAGGATACAATGGCATAGGTCAATGATACTAAATTTCTCATAAGTGGTTATAATTAGTAACAAGACTGGTGAAACACTGATTTGCCCATAGGTAGTTATAATTAGGCTCACATAAACAAAATTGATAAGATGAAAAATATCTTGTCAGATCAACTATCACACTACTTTCATAGATTGTCATTGTAAACACGGATTGGATTGATTGTTGAAACTTGATCAAAATACTCCCATGAAAAGGTGTGGGAAGAACTAAATGAACCAAAATCAAAACAAGATTGGGTAGGATGACTAAAAATAGGCTTTAGTCTAGATAGGAATGGAATGATATGATGGAATAGTCTTGCTTAGGATAAAGATTGGTTGGATAGATTGGATAAAATGGTAGTAGGTTTGCCCCCAGGTGATGGGGTAAATGACTAAGATCTACAATAATGGTGAATAGGCATATGTAAAAATGGCAATGGCATGGCAATGAACTTGTATGGTACATGTTTTTGGCCTGGGTGTGGTTTTTGATTCTATTGTTCCTATTGATGGGGAGATGTACATTCTAATCAAAAAATAATATAAACAAAATACTTGATCATGTTAATTGCTATCACACACCTCATATGAATAATTTCTCTGTCAAAAATGGTCTACAAATCTAGTTGCTAAGAATGCTTTTGTGATCTTCATTGGTCACTGATTCTGAATCTTTCAAACGTTGAGACAAGGTATCTTTGTAGCCTCTGCAAAGGAAAGTGCAACCATGGATGGTAAATAAGAATAAATAATGGATGATAGGTTTGATTGTAAAATGGAATGGTAGATGATAATGGAATGTGGAATGGCGGGGAATCAAATAAAGATCAAGACTTTTAGTCACATGTAATGTTGTTGATGCTAGATTTGACATAATTTTGGTTATGGTGGGGCTGAAGACTTGTTCTCTTGATAGGACCACTAGATTTTTATATTGTTTAATCTCGAGAGTAGCTACCATCTGATTAGGATGTAGATTGGAAGATATTTTGATTTGATCTTTGATTTTGTCTTCATCCAATAATGAAGAACTTTTATGCTCAACTATTAGTTCCTCAAAGAGGTTTTCATCAATGAAGTTGTCTTGATTGTCATGTAGCACCTTTGAGAAGGTTTCACTAATGAACATTGGCTTTTGACTTTGATTATCTTCTAGCACTTTCAAAAAAGTCTCACTAGAAGATGTTGAGTTCTAACTTTGATTATCCCCTAGTGCCTCCAAAAAGGTCACACTAGGAGAGTGTTCTTCTGCTATATGAATGTGGTCTTACCTCCTTACTCTTCTTCAACTATTATGTCACCATGGATGTAGTTCAATAAAGTGTGATTCTATCAATCCCAATCAACACTTGTGGGAGATAGAATGTCAATGATATCGCTATTTTGGTTGATGGTAATGGCCTGTGGAATGGTAATGGAATGGAGAGAGGCAACACCATCCTCGTAGAAGATATTTGGATAACTTGTGTGAAATCTGAAGTACTCATCCTCAAAAACTATAGAAGGATCACAAATATATTTAAATTGATCTATAGGGCATGCATAGCTAATGTTATAACAATCATGAACATATTCTTCTTCTAAATTTGATTCTAACTCAATAAATTATGAATCTGATGTTGAGACTAATGTTGATTCTAATTTTGATGATAAATTTGATGTCAATTCATGAATAAAACCTAACTCTAACTTTGATTCTTTATCTGATGGGTACTTTGTTATAATGATGTCTTATTGAATGCTTGGTATTGGATTAGTAACAACTTGGAATGGCATGATGGGCTTCACAAAGATTGGTTTGTCAAAGTGAGACTATTCTAGGATGGGAAATAGGTCAAGAGATAACTCCTCATAGACTAGTTTGTCAATAGGAGGCTCTTGAAAAACAAGGACATGGTCGAGGTAATGATTTGCCTAAAGGTGGTTATAATCATTAAGAAGTGACTCAACAAAGATTAGCTCATCAGAGTGAGACTCATCGACAAATGGGATAGGATCAATAGCTGATTCATCATAGGTTGACTTATCAAAAATAGTTGATTCAATAGAAACATCTTGGATTGGTTGGTTCGCTTGGCCTTGGTTTCCAATGAGTTAAAAGATACCAGTTTTGAACATAGCTTGGTCTTCGAATGATTAGATGGATTGAATTTTGGATGGGATTGATACTAGATGAGGAATGAATTGCAGTTGGATAATGGTAGGGTATTAGGGAGCATGATTGATCGCATGAGCTAAAGGACAAAGTTTTGAGATGGTAACGATAGGGGGCATTATGGGGCTTGATTGCTCACACAAGCCAAAAGATTAGGCCTTGTAATGATGAAGGGGAATTATGGAGCTTGATTAGTTATACAAACCAAAGGATAAGGTCTTGGTATAGAAATGGTTGGCCATTGTGGTCCTTGGTTGCTCATACAAGCCAAAAGATGAGGTCTTGGTATAGAAATGGTTGGGTGTTATGGAGCTTGGTTGCTCATACAAACCAAAGGATGAGGTCTTGGTATAGGAATGGTACAACATTGTGGTCCTGGAATAGAAATGGTACGATGTGGTGGAGCCTGATTACTTGCACAACCCAAAGCATCCAAGTCTTCCTCATAAACCATATCATCCCAATCGTGAGTTGGCTCATAAGTAGGTTCTTGATTATGTTCCATGTACTGATTATTAAAAAGAGGGTATGGATTCATATCCCAAACAACATTATCTATAGTTGGGTCTTCAAAGTCCTCTTCACAAGCCTTTTCATACCAATCAAGGTCTCGAGTTGGATTGTAAGTTCTTTTGTGACTTTGTTCTTATTAATGATTACTATGAGGTGGATATAAATCTATCTCACAAACCATATTAACATCATTAGGGTCTTGAATAAATCCATATAAGTCATTTTGTGCGGTCATTCTATCATAATTTAGATTGTAAGTGACTCCACCATAAGTGTAGTTAGACATATCCACATAAATGATGAAAGCTTTGAAACAAAAAGGCTTAGAGTTCTACAAACTCTAAAAAATTGTCCAAAGGACAAATGGTTCAAGCTTGGTCTAACTTGGTCAAAGGGGTGGAGCCATATCTTCAATGTGGTTTGAAATTGGAGTTGTATCTCCAAAATAGTTTATGCTAAGACTTGGCATAAAACAACCTAACGTCAAACGTCTAACGTCAAATGTCATACACATAAAAGGTCAAATGTCTGAATAAAAACTGACATGTCAAAGGTCTAGGTCAAAGTGTTCCAAATAAGGTCTAAACTAGGAAAGGAAACGGTTGAGTTGTTAGGTATTTTTTCCAAACATAGAGTCAAAATTATAGGATCAAACAAACAGGCATACACTAGAACTTTTGCCCAAATGACATCAAAAGCTAGACTTGAAACAAAGGCTAATGTGATTTGATTTAATCTAATAAGTTTGAAAATAATTTTGACATAGACCTAGCATACTGAAACAAACATAAACATGATCAGTTGGCATAAGGCATAAGATAAAAGTCTCTTTGAAGAAAGACTGTGTTTTCCCAAATAAAAGCAAAAGCAATGATAATGATAGGTAATGAACAAACAAACTATCAATTATTTTCAAATTTGGGTAATCGATTAATTGAAGTTATGCAACCTAAAAGAGAAAGAGTTCTGTATCAATCCCATGAATTGAGGCTTAAATAGAAATTAATCAACGTTTAGATCCAAACTTGACAAGGCTAATTTAAAACTCCATGGTGAAAACTAGGATTTAACCAAATAAGCTAGACAAGATTAGATAGCATGATAACACAAGATAAAAATCTAAATGGCTGATGTGACATGGTGTGAAATAAATGGTTTTTGATACAAGGTGGAACAAGTCTTAAAATAAATTAAGTAGCCTAATGATGTAAGCATGCTCAAATGATGTGGTTAATGTTATGTTTGAAAAATATTCAAAAGGCACAAATGGTTTGACATGATTTGGGTAGCATAACACTACCCTTCTCAACTCAAATGACACACATAAAAACAAGTTTAGCAAAAAGCTAAAGGCATAAGTGTGGTCTAAAATAGTCAGCATACCATCTCTTTAGATAAAAGAGTGACATATAAACAAAGTGGTTTGGACATGGTTTATAATAAAACAAACAAGTTTTAGTCTCAAAAACACCAAGTAAGATAATGAACAAAATACACTAAGTGTAATCGTCCAAATCCTAGCAAGGGTATGACAAAATGGGGCTGACTAAACTATCAAGTTTCAAATGTCTCTAGGGGTATTAATTGTAAATTTATTTTCACGTCAAATGATGAAAAAGACAAGCACGAAATTGGGTGACCACGGTATTGGCTAGTTTTAAAAAGATCCAGTCTTTTTTACAACTACTATATCTTATTGTTCGCTTGGTGTAGTGTGATGTCCAAATACAGATACGTCCCATGTGCAACTCAGAATGATTAAGTGAAGTCAATGTTGGGAGATGAAATCTTGGGTCAAAACTTCCTTAAATAACTTACAAAAGATAATGACGTCCCTCTCGCAAGCCAAATTTGCATGAAAATAAAAGACTAATAGAAAGATTTTAGGGTCATTTTCAAGGTCACCCAAACTTTGATGAGTTTTTGGGGAATGTTTTAGATACATTCTTTCTAAGCTTTAGACTAGGATACTCGTAATAGAAATAGCATTTTTGATTCCAAGGATTCCCTAAAGGAGATAAATAGAAGAGTATGCATGCAACACCCCTCTTTTTACCAAACAAAGATTCAACTTAAACAACTAAGTAAATACAAAAACTTAGAAAGGTGAGTTCATTTAAGCCCAAATAAAAAATAAGTTGGTGTTCATTTGACCCCTTGGTCTTAGTTATAACTTTGAAAACTAATGCTAAAAACTCATTTAAGCACCTAAATATTACTTTATGCACCCAAAATAATATTCCTAATTGATTTTTAATCATGCAAAGGTGATCTAAAATGTGTTTTTAGTAAATGTCAAATTTGGTCTTATAGCAAAAATGTTAGCATGTCCTTTAGCTTTGAAACTCTTTTGGGTTTGAAATAATGAACTTTAGAAAAAGAGCTCTTGGGTCTATGTTTTAAGAAAAACACAATGATCAACGTTGGTTATATACAACAGATGATGATTATTTTGGCTAACTAATGTGATTATCTCGATAGGTATCTAATCAATGTTGATTTTACTAACTAATGTCGGTTAAGCTATGCAATCGATGTCAATCTTACTTGCTGATGTCGGTTACTGTGTAAACTCGTGACAAACAAAAATGGCAAAATAAAGTTAGAAAATCAATTTACATGAGTTTTAAGGGTCCAAATAAATATCTTAGAGCTACAAAATGATTTTCTTCAGGTGTGAGATGCATCTAGTCCCACCGAGGGTGCCATATGTGATCTAAGAATTTGACTCAAGAGAGGATGGTTAGTATGGTATTAGTTCCAAAATGAAAACAAAATGAAAGAAACACACTAACTAGCATAACATCTTTAGGCTTAGACATTAGGAAGAGCTTAGTTAATAAATATGAATAAAACACACAATTAGAATACAAAAAAACCTATCTTTTACCTTCTTTGAATGCTCTAAAATGCTTGTTGTAGTGGCTTGCTCGGCTTGTGCTCATGAAGTCCTTAGTAATGGAAGCTTGGTTACCTCCATCTCTCTTTGGCACCTTTGACTTGTGGCTTGACTTGGCTTGGAAAAATTTGGCATGGTAACACTAATTACAATAGTTTTTGGAATCATTTTTTCATTATAATTTTGCACCAAATAGCTTAAAAATGATGTTCATGGCCTCTCTATTTATATATCTTTGCAAATGTCTAGAATTGACCTGAACCGTCCATCTCAAGATTGAGATGTGTGGCTAAAGATTAATCCAATTATATAATTAAAATTGATAAATAAGCTGATCAATATTTGGGATAGAGGAGCAATTAAGAGGCATGAAGGTCTTTGATGAGGCATGGGAGGCATGAATCCTAATATTTATGGCATTTATGGCCTATGGATATCTTTCCAAGAAATGAGGTCACCTGAGGATGCAAATATTCAATATTCATTTCCAAAACAAATTATTCAACAAGTTTCCATAGATTTTTTTATTATGCTCTAATTTGATTTAATTAGCTCTTAAGCATGATTAATAACTTTATGCACAAATTATCCAAATTGATTAGAATGCTTTTTTATTGGTCTAAAATTTGACTGGATTGGAATTGGAAGCCAATGCAGCACATGTCTTGTGCAAGATATTTGATAAGAAAGAGCAATCCAAAGCATCTAGATGCAAAATTGTTATTTTAACTAGAAATAATCTGATTAAATTTAGCTATCTCATAAATTTCATTGCCCCATTTATGGATACCCTAGCCAAAATTGGCACTTAAATATGTTAGTTTCACATCTTTTAGCGTGCTTTAGTATTTTTAAGCCAAATTGTGTGTTTTGGGTAGAAACTGGTCAAAACCCTGATTAAGGGTTATCAATGGGTAGTTTTAAGTGTATACAATAAATACCTATATATCCCTAATTACTAACTCTTAAAAACCTCTCTTATTGAGCTCTAATGACACTATAAGAAAAGGTCTCAAAAATAAGGTTCTAAGCCTCTAACTCTCCCGAATACTACTTAAGGTCTAAAATTTAAATGCAAGTAGAGTGTATGAATGTGATATATTATTTTAAAAATGAAATTTAGTCCCTATATATATATATATATATAGGGACTAAATTTCATTTTTAAAATAATATATCACATTCATACACTCTACTTGCATTTAAATTTTAGACCTTAAGTAGTATTCGGGAGAGTTAGAGGCTTAGAACCTTATTTTTGAGACCTTTTCTTATAGTGTCATTAGAGCTCAATAAGAGAGGTTTTTAAGAGTTAGTAATTAGGGATATATAGGTATTTATTGTATACACTTAAAACTACCCATTGATAACCCTTAATCAGGGTTTTGATCAGTTTCTACCAAAAACACACACACACACACACACACACACACACACACACACACACACACACACACACACAGTTACAAGATCTAGATATGAAGTATAATAACAAAGTACATAAATACATAACACAATATATATGTAGAAAAACTTTACAGAGAGGTAAAAAATCCACAAAGATTATTTATTCATTGAGAAAAAATTTAACCCATGACATTCAATCTCTCTCCTCACTTATTTTTAAAAACCCTTAAAAAAATATTTCATCAACATTTAAATATTGAATTTGTTGGAATGTTCAAATGATCAAATTAATGACTTTACCACATAAATCAAATATAAATAGATTGAATCATTTTAACCAATAGGTTCAACCTTTCACACAAATTACAATGATAAATTCATAATCATATATTTTATTATTTATCTATGTTAGTATTAACCCTTGAAGTGTTAAATAATAAAATATATTATTATTAATTTACTGTAAACATGAGTTTGTATGAACTTTAATGTATTAATGACATGATATACTAATAACATTAAATTATTCCAATGCTCCCCCTTAATGTTAAGTGGGTATACATGCCATAACCATATTTATATAAAATGAATTATACTCTATAAACCATTTATGATGAGTTTAGGATGCGTGCAACATTTAAATGATTTAAAAATTGTCATCATGCTAATATCATCTTTTGAAACAAAATGAATTATAATCCATAAACTATTTAAAGTAATTTTATGCTAGCATGATTGTGAGACTACATATCATAGTTTCTCATGAATAATCAACCAAGTATTTTGGATCTTTTTGTAACATAGGGACCTCCATTACAACATATGCTTTTAGGTATTGGGTACATTATAAACTCACATATGGTAAAGTTTAGAAAAATCAAATAAAGAGAATTATTATTATAATTTTATAACTTGAGAAGTATAGAGAAGAATAAATAAACATATGGTCATTAGGAAGCGATATTGTCATGCACACTCTCCCTTAATAGCAACTTTGAGAGACCAAACATTTTATAAAACTTTCAAAACTTAGTAGCACCAAGTGGTTTTTTAAATATATCTTCCACTTGTTTATTCGTAAGATAAAATTAGAGATCGATATCACCATTGAGTATTTTATCTTAGATAAAATACACATGGACTTAAATATGCTTAGTTTTTTGGTGTTGCACTAGATTTTTTCCTAGAGGTATATAAATTTGATTATCATGGAGAAGGGTGGTACTATGAGGAATATCCAAATGGAGTTATTCTAAAAACTTTTGTAGTTACAAGGATTTAAAAAAAAAAATCGTAACACTTCTATAATATAATTCTATAAAAGAGATAGAAATAATAGGTTACTTTTTATTTCTCTAAGTGATAACACATACACCAAAATTAAACACATATCCAAAAGTAGATTTGTAATCTATAATATCATTAGCATGGTCATCATCATAATAACTATATAAATGAGCATTAACAATATAATAATAATATAAATTAAAATTTACAGTTATTTTGATATACCAAAGTATATATTTTACTAATTTTTAACGATCTAAGTATAGATCCTGCATGATTATGGAGGGAACACTATCGTAAATGAAATATCTGACCTAGTAATAATTAAATAAAATAAGCTAACAATTAATTGTAAAAAGTGAGGTTAGCTTTATGACATAGGTATTGAATTGATATTTGCATCAATTTCAGTAGAGGTATATATATGCTTACATTAAAGCATATTAAACTTAAAAAATAGGCTATGTGCATATTGAGATTGAGATACAACAATTAAATTTTCATCTTGAAATATAGTGATTCATAGAAAGTGTTGAAGAATGCTTAGATCGATCATTTCAAAAAATTGATTTAATTTATATTTATATTTAATTATTAAGTTAATTTGATAATTAATAATAAGAAGATCATCAACATTTAATACAATCAAGATAAAATGACAACTTTTACAAAGAGATCATTATCAAACCACTGGTTAGATAAATCTAATTCTTTAAAATAACTAGTGTTTTTTAAATATCAAGCTCAAAGAGCTTGTTTTAAACCATGAATATATTTATTTAAATTACAATCATAATGTTTTTTTTTATATTTAGTGAAACCTTTAGGACAAGTCATGCAAATTTCTTATTCTATATCACCATTTATGAAGACATTTTTGGCATTCATTTAGTGTATGATTCAACCATTATGAACTAGAAGGGCACTAAAAAATATACCAGTACTCATTTTTGTTACAAAAGAAAAGAATTAAACATAATAAATCTTGGATTTTTGAGTGAAACCATGAATAACTAATCTACTTTTGAATTTTTCAATTTTAACAATTGAACTATATTTTATTTTTTAAAGCCACTTATAACCAATAGTATTCCTCTTAGATAGAAGCAGGATAAGATCCCAAGTCTAGTTTTTAATTAGGGTTTTATATTCAACTTTGATAAAAAATTTCCATATATCTTATTAAATATCTTCCTAAAAATATTAAGGTTAACATTCATATAAAGTCATCCAAGCATGATAGGTGTGTTGATGCTTAGTTAATTTATTAAAATTATCAAGATTATATAAAAGAATTAGAGATTCAACCCAATTAAGTCTTTTAGTTTGAACATAAATTGGAGAATGTTCCCCCTTAGACTCTAATTATTCCAAAATTGGATCAAATTCCTCTCAATCATCTAT
This sequence comes from Torreya grandis, assembly GCA_037957365.1. Taxonomy (NCBI): domain Eukaryota; kingdom Viridiplantae; phylum Streptophyta; class Pinopsida; order Cupressales; family Taxaceae; genus Torreya; species Torreya grandis. The sequence goes on along the minus strand of JARHVA010000892.1, from coordinate 1,972,302 downwards.
TTATTCATAAGGAGTAACAAAAAAGTTAGGTTCATCGAACAAATCAATTTGAGGGGGTTTCACAAAAGGCTCACAAAAAGATTTCTTAAAGAATTGGGCATTCCTATTTTCAATGATTTGTTATTTAGATGGATCATAAACTCTTAATTCTTTAGTTTTTCCTCTATAACCTACAAAATTGTAAGAATAGGAGGTAGGATCAAATTTCTTTTTTTTTCTTTACGAATAAAAATGGAAGCAGGATTACCAACTATCCTAAGGTGATAAACACTCAATTTATTATTAGACCAAATTTATAATGGTATATAAAGATGTAATTTTTTAGTATGAATTCTATTTATAATGTGCACAATAGTATTCATGGATTTGACCCACAATAATTTAAGAACATTTATATAATGTAATATTGTTCTAGCCATTTCAAGGATGGTTCAATTTTTCCTTTCAACAATTCCATTTTATTGTGAAGTATAAGGAGTTGTTAACTCTATTTGTATGCTAAAATTAATGTAAAATAAATCAAATTATTTATTAAGATATTCATTTTTATTATCAGTTCTTAATCTCTTAAAATAAAAAATTAGAATAATTTTTAACTAAATATTTAAATTCTTTAAACTTAGATAACACATCTAAATTTTTATTAATATAATAAGACCAAACCATTATAGAGTAATTACCAATGAAAATAACAACATATAAAGAACTGTTAAGAGATAAAGCTTCTAGAGGTCCTCTAACATCACTATGAATAAGCTCTGAGGGATGCGATAAATTAACATCATGATTTTTGTGAAATGGTTGAGTGTGTTGCTTATCATGTAAGCAACCCTCACATGTTTCATAATGAAAATAAATAGTAGAAAGACCAACCATAATATCATGATGATACATATCATATAAAATTTTAAAATTAACATGACCTAGTCTTTCATGCTATGATTGATATTTATTTCTACTTTGTGATGAAAGACAATATGCAAAAGAAACAAAAAACATATATAATCCAATTTTTTAAATTCATTCAGAAATTAGAGAACCAAATTGATTCTTAATACACTATTTATCCTTCAATAGAGTTAATATAAAATTATTATTTATAAGCTATGAACAAGTTAATATTTTTTTCTAAGTTTAGGAACATAGAAAACAACATTTAAGAATATATTTATAAATTTAGCTTTTCCTTGTTTAGTAGCTTCTAGACATGAATTCTTAATTAAATAACTTATTTAAATTTATATTTAGTGTTACATAAAATATTTGATAAACATGTCATGTCATATGACACAACAATATCTAAAATCCATTAATTATTGTTAGAAGCAAATAAGACAATATACAATGCAATAGTGTTAGTATTATGATTATGATTATCATTTTAATTCTTATTTTGATTTTGATTAGAACCTTTATCCTTTTTATTATTTTTAGAGTTTTTTCTATTAGGTATGTTATTATTTTTGTAAAAATATTTCCTTTTATGTCCAAATTTACCACACTTGCAATTTCTATTAAATTTGACTTTATGATTCTTTTTTTCTATATTTTTTGTTCCCATATTTTCCATTGATAGTTTTTAGGTTTATAATTAGTTTTATGGTTTCTATTTTTTTTTTAAACATTATTAAGTGTGATAAGTATCTGAGTGGCATTCTATTTAGAGTCAAAGTTTGACATTACATTTTACTTTTGAACAAGAAGAACAAACAATGTAGTGAGATTAAGAGTGTTTCACTCTATTTGATATTTATAATTAAGAATATAATTTAAATTTTGAAAATTTTCATGAATGTTAAACTGAATAACAATATTATAAAAGTTGATCTGGAATAAGATTAAAATTACAATTGTCTAAATAATATTTAATATTTAAGATTTTTGCAAGAAAATTAATTACTTTTTCATCACATTTCATGGTAGTACATAGTTCAAGTGTAAGTTTAATATTTTTTTATAGATAAGTGCCCTTGTGTATAGATTCAAGGAGTTTCCAAGCATCATTGAGTGAATCCTGATTATCAATATGGAATAAGAATTCATCATTTATACTCTTAAAAAATGATCAACATGGCTATTTGAGATTTATGTGGAAACACATTAGTAAGTTTGATCGTGATATGTTTCCTTGATGGGGGTTTTAAGTCCTGATAAAAATGTTTCAAAGTTTTTGAGCCATAAACTCAATTTTAATATAGATTTTTCAAATTTTATAGTTTGACCTATTCAACATTTGTGACTTATCCAGCTCAAAGTACAGAGAATCCATAAATTTAATTTAAAGTTTAATACTTTTTAATTTTTGTTTTATACTAAAATGACACTAAAAAAGTTTTGGAACACAAACTTTTAATATGATTTTATATTTTTTGTAATAAAATAAATATGTGTGTTTAAACCACAATAATCACTTAACTATATGCAAAATAATTTCAAAAGTTGAAAAAAATTGTAATAATTACAAAAGTTGCAAGTGTCGTAAGAAGCCTTTTACAAAGTATAAAGACATAAAATTAATTTTTTAATAAATTATTTAGTTCAAAAAAAAGTTTGACCAAGAAAACATTTAACCAAAATAGAAGATTTAGTGTGTTTTGAACCTTTTACCTATTTTTTACAATTATTTACAAAACTACAACTACCAACTCTCCTTCAACACTTTATGAACCATAGATGTACAATATGTTATTTAAAGCATATTTTTTAATTTTCTTTAAATAGAAAAATTAACTTGCACGTAAAAAATAACTATAAGATTTTTAATTTTAGATTAAACCCCTTTTATTTGCATGGGAAATATTTTTTAATTATAAAAAAATATTTGATAAATATAATTTTTTGCTATAGGCCTACCTTTGGAACACAACACATGCAACTATGGCATAGGGAGGGAGGCAAGGGCACATCATTGAGTTGCAGGAGACCAAATAAGAGTTAGATAAAACTTATACAACAATGAAAAGGTATCAAAATGCAAAAAAAACATAGATTAAAATGATTTTTTCTATAAAAAAAATATTTTCTTATTTTGAACTATACATACACGCTCAGGAGGAAGAATTTTTTCTATAAAATGATTTTGATGCTTCACAGGGTCTATAAGGAGGTTTTATGTAGGAAAATTAATGAAGATCCATTTCTCAGAAATTATTTATAGGCTTCAAAAATATTAAAACAAATTTTGAGCCATACAAGTCATCATAGGGCTGTACAATCATGCCAAAAAGGTGAATTTGCTTGCTGGTTGATTGTTGGGTGTCTTAGTTTGATTGACAGTCTCTTAAATGATCTAAAGTATTGTGATAAATTAGTAAAGGTTCCATAGTGATGCAAAATTAATTTAAATCAATTTATGTACATCATATGGTTGTATAACAGGGCATACCGGGTGATTTTAGAGGCAAATTTACTTGCTGAAGTGTTTTATTTGTTGTTTGAATTGAATAGTACATACATTATATGCAATTTATATTATAATCAAGCTTCAAAATGATTTATATATAGTATAACCAATTAATACACCATTCAATGGCTATATCATGGGATTCAACGTAAGATAGAGTTATCCTTAAGGGGTCAATGATGATCCACAAGCCATTCAAAAAATATTGCAAGGTAATAGAGATTAGAGACAGGTTTTGCCAACCAACAACACATCAAATTTGATTTAATTCAATATCAAAATAAGTATATACACAGTTACATGATTTAGATATGAAGTATAGTATCAAAGCACACAAATACACAACACAATATGTACATGAGAAAACCTCATAGAGAGGTAAAAACCCCAAAATGATTATTCATTAATTGATAAATAATTTAACCTAATACATTCAATCTCTCTCACCTTCTCACTTCTTCTCAAAAACCTTTCTTCAAAGAACTCTTTCATCAATATTTGAATATTAAATTGTTGGAATGTTTGAATCCTCAAATTAATAATTTTACCATGTAAAATAAAATATAAATGGAGTGAAATGTTGTAATCAAAGGGTTAAACCTTACACATGAATTATAATGGTAAATTCATAACTGTAGATTTTATGATTTATTTACGTAATTATTAACTTATGTAGTGTTGAATAATAAAATTGTTTATTTTTAATTTGCCTAAGTTTTTATTAACTTTAATGTTTTAATGGCATGATATGCCAATAATATTAATTTTTCCCAACATTTTCAATACTAAAAGCTAACCCTAAACTCCAAGATGATATATCAACCAAGCTGATATGGTTGGAAGATGTTAGCTAACATAGTAGGGTATTATCTAGGCCAATATAGTATAATGATATAATATATAATCATAACTATATTAGGCTAGCAAATACATTACATGGATGACTTTAGCATGAAATAAACTATATCAACGATGTCGATACAATAAGATATAGGGAAGGTATCAAATCTGGACATAAAGTAAACAAAGAGGTAAGATGAATAGAGACTCATAGGAGGCTAGAGTGATAATAGTGATGGTTTGATAGAATAGTATGCAAACATCATTTGTAAAGTACCACGAGCTAATCCTACCTCATTCATAGTACACCCTTTAAGTCATGCACTTAGGGAGATTCATGCACTGATAAGCCACTATAATAAAAAGGGTAATTAAAGTTATATAAGTGTAAAATATCAGGTTTATAAAAAAATTATGCCAAACTTTACATTTGATAAATGCCACACTATGTTTAGCTAATAAAAATACATTAATAAAAAAATTGAAACCTATATCAATTGCATTTAAAAGGATAATAAAAGTGGGTTTTCATTAAATGTTGGTAAACACCTCTAAAAATAATATAAATTTAATACTTATAAGTACCTTCTAAACACCCAACTTTGGTGTTTAAGTGTGGACTTACATTTACAATCTAATTGGGTGTGGAGTTACATTTACAAGCTAATTGATCTAAGTTATTGAATTTATATATGATATCATTTCATTTCATTACAACCCCTTCAATAAAAATTAATAAATATTAAATAAAATAATTTGAAACTTATAAAACATCTCTTAGAATGGGTTGAACTTCCTTGCACAATAAAAATATAGAGTTGGGGAGATTTAAGGAGGATTTTGGACTATAGGGGTTAGAAAAACACAATACTTGAAGCATTGTGAAGATAAGTATTAACGTGTCCCAAATTAAACTCGAAACAATCCACACATTTGAAAAATATGCACTCACAAACTCACTCTAAGATATTTTTTACTTTATTTTCATGTAGTTGTGTACTTCCTTTTTAATGCCATCAATAGGCTTTCACCCATTCATATATAATATGTATAGTTAATGGGTTGAAAATCGCACCACTTCTTGGTCATGTGGTTCTTAATTATCCCTACCTTCCTCAACACACTAACATCCTCCTCACTATCTACTATTTTATCCATTAAATTTTCAAATATATTCATTGGTCTCAGATTGTAATAATGTTTCTCATTAGTGACATTGAGTCAAGTGATATACAAACTTTTTTTACGTAAAACATTGATGTTTTCTCATCAAACCTTATCCATTGAATTGATGGATAATGTAGTGTCATCCTTATAATAAATTCCTCAAGCATTAAGTGGAGTTTCACTCATGCATTAGTTAGTTACACTACTAATGATAGCTACAAAAAACCTATATTTCACTCCTGATGACTCGTAGTTGAGTTTAGGGAAAATAAAAACTCATCATCTAATTTGAACATAACTTACAAAAACCTATAAAAAGGGTGTTGAAATTAGCCTTGATACAATCAACATCATTTTGAATCAATTTAATGAATCAAATTCACTCTCATGTTCATCATCTACATGTGTATCTACCCAAAATTTTGTAGAACCTAAAAATCAACTAAGTACAAAATTTGTAGACATGTATAAACTTGGTAGTAGAAAAGGTACCAAATTGATGGCATGTTGATTCCATTTACTACATAATAGGTGACTTTTCAATTCTATTTTTTTCACATCAGAGGTCTATATTTTAGGGTCTTGTCTTAGATAATTTCCAGATCATGTTTTCAATTTTATAGTTCTAGAACAATGACTAGGTGTGTCTATTTTCATCACTATTTACTTCTTTTTCATTTTTATTTCTTGTTTAATGTTTTGTCATGAATTCAATTTCTATTTTTAGGCATACTTTAAATCGGATTATCATTATTTAGTATACTATTAGAGATCTATATAATTCCTTACTTTTAATTATTTGTGAGCAAAATATTTATACTCAAAACCAAAAATAGTTAGAACACATCCCTATCAAGTAATATTCAGGCATGTAATTAATTATTGTTTTACTTTGATATGCACACATGCATTTACGCACACACATCGAATTAGGACATTGTGTAAAATCTAATTTCAGTAAAAGAACTTAGAAAAATCATGTTCTATCATACAAACCCATGTGCTTACATTTATATATGTGTGGTACACTTTACCCCTATGTTGGTCCCCCTATTGTCTTTCATTGACGTATGTTTTCCCTAAATATTTTTTATAACTGCTTTTGGTAAATTATATTACTTTCATTCAATCTGGAATGCCTAAAAAGCTACATACCAACTATTTATTTCTCCAGAATGACCCAAGTTGCTCTCAAAATGTCTAAAAACACTATTTTAAGGTCTTCCTTGGGTCATGGTTAACCCATTGTTCTATCGCCTTCGACTTTTGCATCTTTTATGACAATATCCATGTTTATCACGCCTTGATTATTGTATTTTACTATCATCTATGGTCAACCTAGGTATAAATGTTCCCTTATGAATCTTGTATATATAAATGCACACTTAATCATTTCATTATTGATTCCTATCATATACATCTCTTACAAGCTAAATCTCTCATGTAAATTTATCAAGTCTTATAAAGAGTTTTTGCACATTTTGTCAAGGAATCTGCACTTTTATTTAATTTTGTTCTCCATTTTTTCCAACACACTTATACCAAAAAAGGTCATAGCAAATTGTATATTTGCATTTAATTATCTATCGAGAGGAGGTGAATTATCCTCTCTCATTTTGGGTTGGGAACATTCACAATCTCCATAACTACATTGAGACTTGATTCTAAATGTCCATGACATTTGTTTGCAACCCTTAAGAGGGAGACCCGAGACACTAACACTTTCACATGTTTTATTCTTGTGATATTGTGGTAAATTAGGTATACAATAAAAAAATAAAAAATTAGATAGTTTTGTGCATAAACCATATCAAGTGAATTTGGATTTTAAGTCATTTGCCTTAACCTAAGTATCCCCAAAAAATTCAACTACTAAAAATAAGTAGAGGTGACAATCATATTCATAGGTCATAATTGTGGAAAAGGGTTCACAATTATCCATGATTCTAATCCAAGTCATAATCAGCCACTCCATGATTTTAACTTTTTTTTAATTTTTTTTTTCATAAATTATTTCTTGGGTTTAGTTTATCTTATTGGTTGGACCTAATTTCACTATATAAATGTACAAAGAAGTCATAAATAAAATATTTATCTATGAGTTTTAAGTATCTAATTATATATTTTAACACATTTCATATGTGTATATATAATTATATTTACATATATTTGTATTATGTCATAATTTTATTTGATTGTGTTTAGTGTGAATATCATTATACACCAAATAATTTATTTAAAAAAAGCTTATATAAATAATTATTTATAATTTTTATTTTAATTTAATGATCAATTGACCTTCCATTATATTGTGAGAATTTTTTGGGAAAATAGATGATGCCTTCTCTAAATATTATTCAAATAAGACCCCTCATCTTGAATAGCGTTCTCCATTTTATTTAATCATGTATAATATCTTTTGCAATTGATTATGAATCTCCTTTTGGTAAATAAAATTGGTGGTCCTCAAGTTAAACATCATGGCCTTCATGCATTCCTTCTTTGACGTGTTATCTCCCTTCTTCATGTTCATCTTTATTTTTAGATACATATACATCTATGTTTGAGTATGTATATATTTTGGGTTGACCCCTCTATTTTTTTTGGTGGTATTATTAATTAATTTTTAGTAAGAATATTTTGGTATCTAATTTTAAAAGGAAAAGGATTTTGTTAGGGTTTAAAATAAATTTAGAATTTTGTTAAAAAAAATAGTTTAATAAAGTTTAAAAAGGAGAACTTTTTTTTTTAGAAAAAAATTGAAAAAAAAAAAGAGTTTATTTTTAGAAAAAAGATTTTAATGTTTTTTTCAATTTATAGAAAAAATGAATTATATATATTTTTTAAAAAAATAAATATTTTTTGTTTATAGAAAAAAAAAAAAAATAAAAAAAAATCTAAGTTTTAAAATCTAATAAATATGTAAAGTTGATTTAAAAAAATAAATTAACATTTTAAAATATATCAAATAAATTTTGGTTAAAATATAATAATATTTTTTGAAAGTTATTATTAATACCTGCTGTAGGCTTGGGTATTATTATTTTGACCTGCTGTAATTAATTTGACTTCCAATAATAATATGTTATCTCTGGAAACTGAAATTATTTTTCAATAGAATTTCTAATTAAAGCTAAATAGAAAATAGTGTCTATACATACCATCCAGTCAAAAACATTTGAATTGATTATTAAAAAAAAACCTAAATCACAGTTAGGGTTTTTAATGCATGGGGGGAGCTTACAGGGGGATCAACTCATCTTAAAACCATAAAACACGTATTTTTGGTCAGTCCCATTGCTGTTGTCGGTGAGAGCAAGGTCGATGAACCAATCAATAGCTGCTTCTGCATATAGGGTAAATTCTATTGTTTTTATCTGCAGGTTAAAAACTTGTATGCCATGCCCTATGAAGATGGATTTATTGTTTTTCCTGAAGCCCAAGAGCGCCTTAGAAGCAACGGCATTTGGTTTTATAATTTTTTGTTTTGTTTGTTTTGGTTCTTTTTGCTCTTTTTGCTTGTTTGTGGATGACCGTACCCCGTCTCAAAACTCCCAAAATGGACGCTGGCTGAGTAAATACTGGCAACAGGTCCACATCAGAGCTTTAAAAACTATTTTCCCATGCATTAAATAATTACAGGGCTCCATCAGCAAAACCATTTTGTGTATTACCAGCAGTAATTACACTCTATGAAACAATTTCCTCGTTTAGTGATACCAACGGCAGAATATCGCCCCACTGTTTAGCTTTGTATAACTAAGTAGTCGTACTAGTTACATAGAACGATCTACATTTCAAACAATTGGGTTCTTCACTATTAACATTTTTGCCGACATCTCAATTCAATTCAATAGAAATCTCTGTTGAAGAGTCCGATCAGAAGGTACTGTCTCTCAGTTGGAAATTCTTTTTTTTCTAGGTTTTTCTTTTCTTATTTTATCTTTGCAGGCATTTGTCCTCAATGTTTTTTTTTTTTTCCAGCAACTTCCGTTATATGAATTCGGTCCAAATGGAGGAAAGTGAGGAAGCATTCGTTGTTGCATGTGGCAAAGAAAAAGAGGTAAGAATAGATTGCTTTGCTTTAGTATCTATGTTAGAATGGATATCATTTTAAGCTGATACAAGTACTTGAGGTTCAGAGGTTAAAAGACGGCTTCTATGGCATCCAATTACTCATTGAATTTACAATGTCACATGTTCTGCTCTGCTGTAGTTTATATTCAAATTCAATGCACAGTATTTTGTTTCAGTCGTTGAATTAATAGCGCTTCAAATTAACGCCAAAAGGCATTTTTAACTTTTTGGGAAAATGCACCTTAATAAAATCAAAGGCAAACAAACAAATTTAAAAAACTATTGGCATAAAATTAAAGAAACTAATAAAGCAAATCAAAGTTATTGCTCTCCATATATGGTATACTACGAATATGACACAACATAAATCAATACTACGATTATGACACAATATAAATCAATGTAATACAGCGTATAGAACAGTAGGAAGACTTTATGTGTTAATTGTAGTCTGCTGTAAACGATATAATATCCTCTTAACCGGTGCAGGCCACAGGGTATTCTAAATTGCCACAGTTATTTCAAATTGTTCATTGTTTAAAAACACAATTGATATAAATTTACAGTCTGGACTAGTTGTTAATGAAGTGCAGGTGCTGGCAGTTGTCAGTGAAGTGCAGGTGTTAGTAGGTATTAAAACTGCATCATGACACTTGATTTTCTACATAAAAACTACCAAACATATTACCATTACTAATAAAGCAGGTTTGTTTGCGAAAGGGATTGCTTGACCTTGATAATAATCATAAATGCTGAATGTGAATATGCATGTCATTAAAGTTTTCAGTTGTATATAGCCTGAAAAGATGTAATTTTGATATCACTGTTATTTCATTTCATTTATAATTTGAAACGGAACGAGAAAAGAAAAAATTCATGTGGAAAAAACAAACTTTGACATTTTAAATCAGCATGGTTTGGGACTTCGAGTGATTAATCTCGTTTACAAGTAACATGAATAAAACCACTACAACAAATGTCAGTGTTTTGAGATGATATTAGAGATAATACTTCAATAAATCGTCTTAAATTGAGACAAAAAAAAAAGTTGTGTATTGTCTCAAAGTAGATGTCTCTAGTTATTGTCTCACCAGACACAATATAGGATACTACTTATTTTGTCTCTTAAGAGACAATATCATTTTTGTCTTTTAAGAGACAATATTATTTTTGTCTTTCGAGAGATGATATAAAATACTATTTTTTTTGGGTCTCTCAAGAGACTATCATTTTAATCCCAATTATTGTCTCTCGAGAGACAAAATGAATATAGTGAAATTAGAAAAAAAACTAAATTTATTTCAGTGCAACTAATAGATAAATATTGTCAATGACATCAAAATATCTAGTGATTAATAGCATAAAAAAATCATAAAATAATTTGGATGGAATAATCTTGTGCCCACAATTTGTGGGTCTACAAGCATTTTATTATATTAAAAAACAAATACAAAAGGGTGCCTAGGTGCCGTTAACCCTTTAGAATGATAATCGGATGAACTTCAATATATTTCAGCACAATCCATTCTTAGAACCATGTGATTCATCTAGACCCTCCATGATACTCAAGTTTTTTTAATCTAATTGTACCAACTTTTTGTGTTGTTGATGCTCTTAAGTGTAGTTCAAAAAGCTTACTTTTCTTCTTTTGTTGATCCTTATTCAGCATTCTTTCCATCAAAAAACTAGTACTTTGTTAACGTTTTCAATGTGCTTTTGCAAAACTATATCAAAGAAAGCAATGCTTTGAAATTGTTCTCTAACATATTCATACAAATATGTTCCTCCAACCCAACCCTTGCCATCCATTTTTCATGAAATAATCAGTAAAACAAAAATATAATCACATATTCAAAAAACAAAACATAAGCGCATATTTAAAAAAATAAAACATAAGCACATATTCAAATAACTAGCACTAGCATACAACTTCATTGTAAACATTTTTTGTTTCACAATCATATATGGATATTTTGTAGAAAGTTGTGTCACTCAATTCTCTAAATACATTCAAGAAAACGTAAATCGGCAATGTACCCTTCCTTTATATAAGGAGAGGAAAAGGATACTTAAATTTACTTTAAAGAGTTATACTGGACTAGAATAACCATTAGATATCCTCTACCAAGACTAAATATATATGAAAATTTCTTTAGATTGTCCCCCAATATATAGTCCACTTGCAAGATTTTTTTTTTCAAGTTTAAGTTAGCATTAGGATTAGAATTGGGATTGGCAACTACTAAAGTTTCATATTGTACTTGGTGTTTGGTAACTGATTGTAGTCTACTAGAACTAACTTGGACGTTTCCACATGAAACCTTTTGAGAAGTGTGGGCCAAGTAATTAGCGTAAGTTACCAATAAAAATGATATGGTTGTTACTCCTTGCTTGTTGCTAGCTGGTGCTTTATAGATTAGTCCACCTGTGACACACTAAGTTATCTACCTTGAGTATTTATAGAAGAAAATAAAATTTGCAATATAAATGCATTCTATTGATTCTATCTATAAAACAATATCAATTCACTGGACCAAAAAGATAGGAAGTGAAGGTCAAGCAATATTCTATAAAATAGGTTATAAAAATATTTTAATAAACATATATACTATTATTTGAAGGCTAATATTGAATAAATAATTGTCATTAAAAACATTTCATAACAAACATAGTTGACAATCAAATTTAGTCTACTAGTTGTAGTTAGTTCAATTCATAATAGACCCAAATTACAAGGCTTGGAAATAGACTCACAAAGAATACAAGTGTCTCTTATCTATTTTATAAAAAATGCGATGATAGAATGAATTACCTGGTGTGAATGCCACATGAGAACAAGGTGTTTCTAGGAAGAACTAGCAGCTGAAGTTGTTAGCATATCCCTTGAAGTCTTTCACAGACAAGAAGTCCACCAAAAACAATTCCTACACCAGAGATCAGTATAATGTAATTGGTATTATGTTAACATTAAAATAATAACTTCCCTAGTAATATTTGTTTCAGCTTCACCTAGGATAAAAGCACGTTCACTCTTGCATGTTTGTTGTCCCATTCAATCTTGTTTATGTTTGTGCTCACCTCAAATGACTTGGAATTTGTTAAAATGTAGTTAATGTATGACACTTAACTAGTTGCCTTGTGCAACCATCCTACAACCCACAATAACTCATCTTGTAAAACAAAATTCATTTCCATCTTCAAGGCATATATAGTAACTATGAATTAGTGTTCAAGACCTATTTAGTATGTAGCGAACTATACAGTAGCTCATAACATCACTACAGTCAACTACGCACTACAAGGGAATAAACAAGTTGACATGTGTTTGCATTTGTTCTGTTTTGTCTAATTATGAGTAACTTCGTATGGAGATTGTGGGGAAAGAGGTCCAGAGTATGAACATCAATTCAAATTGTATTATGCAGTGGCTATAATTTTTTTTATAAAGAACTTAATAATTCAATCCAAATATTGGCCTAACATTTTTTTTTCAACAGGGTAAATTCTTTGTTTCCTTCAAATAACTATCGGTTCCTCAACCTGGATCATTATTTAAGTCTTTACCAATCCAAGTGAACTAGTCCAAGTATATAAAAATTTAAGCAAGAAAACAGATTTGAATGCCAAAAAATGGGCATTCAATTTCATTTTAGGTAGGAATGTCATTCCTAAAACTCAAAAATTCAAACCTTTTAGGTTTATAAGTATGTATATTGTAAGTGAAAAAGTGTTTCAAAAACTGTGAGACAAAAACAAGGTAAAATCTCACATGCAGGGAAAAGTACTTACAATTATAGAAAACAAAGAGAAATATAAAATAGTACTAAATTACTAAGGAACACAGAGTATGTTGGTATCTATCACTCCAACAAGGAAGTATTGAACAATCTCAAAACCTCCTACCTCTATCTGGAACTCTATAGATTTTGAGTGCTTGAATTTCACTTTTCAACAGTTTTTAATTGGTATATCTTTTCAGAAATGGGATAGCTTCCTCTTCTTTTATTTTTCTGTGCAAACAGTGAGGATATTTAGCTAAAAAGATGATGAACACAATTGTAATAAAATAGGAAGATGTGTAACTCCAAGCATCCAGTGTCAGGTAGCCAGAGATTTTGTAAAAGTAAGATTAATGAGATATGATAATATTTGGCTACATGTGATCAGAAAAGTGTTTGTATTAACTAAAGCTCCTCTAATTTTGGCTGGTGAGGCTTCTAAAACATAGAGGGGTTGTCATGGAAGTCGTGCCCATGTCAAATCCCACAAATACTCTACCCACACTCAAAATGTGTGGATTGGGTGCAGACATCATAAAATTGTCTTTGATAAAACACAAAAAATCTATAATTAAAAATGTAGTTCTCACAATATTATCTAAAAATAACAAAAGAATTTCATCAGCTGGTATTATGATTGAATTGTGGTGTCAGTAGAGCCGTAGAGTCTAGAAAAAACCATGACTAGAATCATGCTATAGGAAGTAATAAATGACCTGATGATGGAGATCATGGTGTTGGCCACACCATATTTGTTTTGAGCTCCCATTTTTCTCACATCCCAGGATAAGATGTGGATTAAATACCTTGTGTAGAAGGGGTGCTCTACCCCTGATCTTTCATCTATGGCTAGAAAATTGGGGTCCTTTGCTTATGAATGAGATGTTAGGAGTCCATTTGTGTAGCCTCATCCTCTTTCTCTATTTTCTCAAATGAAGGTTTCCTTTTTTTCCTGCAGGGTCTTAGCCTTCTTGTATGACCAAATATTGGGATGGCTTGGGCCCAGATATATGGGATAAGGATCTTTGGAAATATAATGATTATTTTATTTCCTTGTGTTTTTCATTGAAGTTTTGGTATCATTCACTTTGGCAAAGAAAGTAACAGGGAGAGGAGACTTACCTTTAGTTATTGATTATTGTTTTGTTTGCTGGAGACTTATCTTTAGCCATCGATTGTTGTTTTGTTTACTGATTTGCATGAGTCTTGCTTGGGACTGAAGCTTCTAGGGTGTTCTATACCCAATCCAAATCATTTTTATCTAGATCCACTACTACCTCAAAAGAGTTTAGGAGGGAGGCTTGAGCAGCTACTGATGCAGATGGTTACAACTCTCTATTGCAATCCCTCTTGAGAAGTTGTCATGCAAAAAACACATATCAAAAAACATTACATTCATCTAATTAGACACTTACAAATACTCACCAGTTGAGTTGCTCAAAATGACAACAACAATATCAAAAATAGTATAAAACACATCACAAGTGTCCTCTAAAAATGGAGTGACATTCCTCATTGATACATTAAAAAAATCAATATAATAAGATGTTTCGGTGCAGCCATTAGAGCATCTTCTCTACTATTTACATCTACCCTCTACTGTTTGCTCTTACTCTCCCCTGCATTTCTTTTTATTTATATTATGCTATTCTAAATAGCTACATTCATTCATTCCTACTAAACAGGGTGGATAAAACTTAAATATATTATTAGGAAAATAACTCCATGAATATCTAAACCTTTCAGTGACAAGTGTATATCACGTACATCAGTGTTGAAATGTTTAACTACAACTCTCCTACACACAAACCATTACCATAACTATGCATACTGAGTGTTTCCAAAAAATTTGATTTTTGTTTTTCCTCGGATCCCATAGTTCCTACATCTCACTTGAAGTGCTCTACATCAATTGTGGAAGATGATTCTATCTTACTCACATAAGCTTTTTGTAATTTTCTTTTGGCTACATGTTCTACTATTGTATGTTGATTCCCTAGGAAATTTTAGAATTGTTTTTGTGTGTTTTATTGGTTTATGTTTTATTTTATCTCCAACTTTGGTTTCAAAGACTTTGTAAATTCCTGAGAGGGTTCTTACGATGGTAAAGGGTACACTCTAGCTAGATGGCCATGTTCATGATAGGATTTGTGGTGGGAGCTGATATTTTTATAATCAATGGGTTTGTTCCCAATCAACAATCCCATATCTAAGATCATATGATATCATATAGGTTTGTTAAGATTCAAGTTCACACACTATATGTGCATAGTTGAGAACTCCTCGATTCCTATTGAAATCAGATGTTATAATGCAAACTAATTTTACAAGGGTCTTCTTATTCTTTAGCAAGAGATTGAGAATTGCACAATACTACCAATAATTTTAGTGATATGATGCAAAATTCAAATAGAGTCCACATGTCAAAGCTATAGCCTATAGAATATGAAGAGTTTCTAGACAAGGTCCTAAAAGCACCAGGATTTCTCTTGAGATGAGGTGGAAAATTGGCATCCACTGCACTCCTAATATATTCATCTGGATTACAGAGATGTAGCATCTCCACAACTTCCTCATGGAAGGCCTATTAATGGGTAGAGTACTGGTGCATAATAGAGAAGCTTTCAACATACATATCATTACGTCTATATAATTCTATGCTACATGAGTCCAACACTGATTGCACCCCATTATTTCTATGAATCTAATTCTAAATCCACCTAACGATGTCTAATTCATTCCCAAACTCTACTTTTGTGGGTTTCTTGCTAGTCACAAGCTCCAGAAGCACCACACCAAAATTATATATGTCACACTTCACATTCACTTTTAGGGTGTATGCATAATTTGTATACCTATTTTTTAGTTTTAACATCAAATTAAGAAAAAAGAGCTTTAATTAAATTTAAAACTTTGTACTTGTGGATGTGGATCCTTGATCAAAAGACAAAACTAGGGTCTTCAGAAGTTACCCACTTTCCTTATCATTTATTCACACACCTATGAACTTGATCTAGGCTTACTAAGCTGTAAAGACTTTGAAAATTGAATATGTAGATGGATAAAAAATTATTACCTGGGGCCATATACCCATATGAGCCAGAAAACACTAACATGACATCATCCACATTTCTAGCCAAACCAAAATCTGTAATTTGTGTATTGAATTCGATATCTAACAATATATTATTTGATTTTATATCTATGTAATATGGGAGAAGATTAGTCATGATTCATGTAGGACAAGCCTTGAGTTGCACTAAAAGTGATCTTATAACAAGTAGGCCAATCCGTTAAGGCTTGTGGTTGAGGTCCATGAAAGCACTCATAGAGGCTGCCATTAGCCATATATTCATACACCAGCCACTTAGAATTTGTACTAGAGATGTAGCAAAGTAGTTTCACAATGTTAGAATGCCTGATAATTCCCAAAGTCTCAACCTCTGCTTAGAATTCATTGTCTTGGTGTGATTGAGATTGCAGTGTACCATTGTTCCAAATCTCCTTCACAACAACAATATGCTATTTAGGAAGTGTGACCTTGCACACTTTTCATGCACCCCCACTTTTAATTACATTATCTTCTATCAGTCTCTTCAAAATGTTGGAGCCATCAAATTCCACCCTTTGGAAGGGTGTCAGTTTCCAAGAGACTCTAACAAATTTATTGTTGAGGAAAGCCCTGCATGTCTTATATGAGAAAACTACAACAATCAAGTAGACTATTCCTGCCAAAGCAACAACTACAACCAAAATATTAGACAAATTCTTTTCAGATCTCTTATTCTCATGGATACATGAAGGAAGCCTTAGAGACCCACCCCCACACAAGTCCATATTATCAAGAAAATTATGTTCATATTCCAAATTATTGTAATCATAAGGAACATGGCTAGACAAGTGATTGGTAGAGACATTGAATAAATTCAACTTGAGCTCACCTAATTGGGAAGGAATTATGCCTTCAAGGAGGTTATTGGATAGGTCAAGACTGTTGAGAACTGGCAATGACCCAAATGAGGACGGAATGGATCCCCTGATTCAATTATTTACCAAGTTAAGCTAAGACAGATGTAGCCATGACACTGCCTTATGAATCTCCTAAGATAACATGTTGCTATCAAGAAACAAGATAGTTAGTGAGGAAAATTTAGTAAGTTCTACAAGAATGACCCCTGATAACTTATTGCCACTAGCCTTATAAACACCAAGATTCTGTAGTTCCCCAACTTCATGAGGAATGCTTCCACTAAATTGATTGTGAGATATATCTAATGCTGACATATAGAGTGCTTTGCTGATTTGATCAAGAATTTGGCCATGGAAAAAATTATTTATGAGTTTCAATTCTTGAAGAAGTGGAGAACTCCATAAGCCAGAGGGAACCTCTCCATTCAACATATTAAACTGGACTTGGACACTAGAGAGACTAGGGTAGTTTCTTAGAAAATCAGGTAGACATCCATTGAATTTATTTGAAAAAATAATGAACCCATTTGGTATTCCACCTTCATAGACATTCTGGGAAAGAGGACCTGACAACTTGTTATTTGACACATTGAAATCCAATAGTTTGGAATTCATGCCTATTTTTGGAGGGACTTGTCTAGTGAGCTTGTTACCATAAAGCTTAAGATAAACCAACTGAACAAGCTTATCTAGTCCAGAAGGTATAGATCTGACCAAGCTTAACTAGTCCAAAAGGTATAGATCTAGAGAACTAATTGTAATATAGGTTTAGTATTTCTAGGTTTGTCAAATCCCCATTTCCTTATGGGATGCTTCCATTCAACTGATTCAGTGAAAATTCCAAGTTCACAAGGCTCTTCAGATTGTTGATATTTGCTGGAATTAGCCTAGATAAATTGTTTTTGTATAGATAAAGATTAAGCATCTTTGAAAGAGACATCAAATTTGAGGGAATCCCACCAGCCAACATATTTATTGAGAGATCTAAGTAAACCATGTTTGTCATGTTCCCTAATGACTCTAGAATTTCTCCTACCAAATTTCACTCCTTGATCTATAAAAATTGTAACCTTGTCAAGTTCCCAAGCTCATGTGGGATCACCCCATGAGCTAGAGGATTGTAGGAGATTGTTAAATTTTTCAAGGTAGACAGATTACCAAGAAATGCATGAACAATAACATTCAACAAGTTAGAATGCAACAATAGTACCTTAATCTTAGGCATCATTCCAAATCTAACAGGTATGTCACTGGAGATATTATTGCCGAAAACATCCAAATACAATAGCTCCTCCAGTTTATACATCTCTTCTAGCAAGGACCCAACAAATACATTTTGAGATAAGTCTAGGTGCTGTAGATGGGTGTATTTAAAAAGCACAGTCAGAAAAGTCCCATCAAAATAATTCAAACTCAAGTCCAGTTCTGCTAGATTACTCAATTGATAGAAGCTAGCAGGAATTTCTCCATTGATATTCATATCTAAGAATCTGAGAGCAACAACAAAATTGGCTTACCTCCATTGATATTCATAAATGATGAAGACGTGTTTTGGTTTGGCTTCTAAAATTTTCTCTTGCTTTCCTCATTGAATTCTTATCCATTATCTTCATGGTCATGAATGAAAAATAGTTTCACTAATTTGGGATGATCTTAGTCCTTAAGTTTTATGTTTTCATAGTTAAAATTATAACAACTATCCACATGCTTATGAATGCAATACAACCACATTAATTTGTGCTTATAGCACACCTGGTTTCCTAGATTTCTAATTGAAATTATGCCTAGATTGTGAAGAAATTATGACTTCAATCTCTTGGTTTTCCAATTGAAATGCATCAACTATTCTAATTGGTTGTTATAAATTATATCCCCTTGAAATATAGACTAATTATCATGTGATAAATAAATAAAAAATCTTAACCCATACAAAGATAATAGACACATTGATGGTTGAAGGGTTACTATTGTAGTAGAAATTCTAAGGAGCAGAGACCATTTGGTAAAAAGTAGTAAAATGATACCCACCTCAAAAAAAATGTCTGAAATGCCACTCCATCACATGTAGATATTTGGACACAAACTCTTGAGTAGGAGGCTAATGGCTCATATCCTAAGCATTTGAATAAAAAATTTATACGCATTGATGAATGAAAGGTTACTATGAAACATAAATTCTAAGGAGTAGAGACCATTTGGTAAAAAGTAGTAAAATGATACCCACCTCAAAAAATATGTCTGAAATGCCACTCCATCCTATGTAGATATTTGGACACCAACACTTGAGTAGGAGGCTGGTGGCTCATATCTTGAGCATTTGAATAAAAAATTAAGGTTTAACCCCACAAAAACCTCCTTGAAAAACATAGATGGCTATAATAACATTGAGTTGGATAATGAACCAGAGGAAGAAGGTATTCATCAGCATGTCTGCTGAGAGCTTAGAAGCCTCCATGTGTTTGAGTGTTAGAGATAATGAGAGTCTTGTAGAAGGAATGCATGGTCCTTTTTTGGTGGTGGATTAGGTGGAGGTCTCAACTAACTGCAGACCTCATTTTGATACAGTAAACAAAATCCACATATCATGACAACACCCATCCAGGATATTCTAAATATGCGGATAATCCACTTTCATAAAATGGTTGTATTACATTACCTTTGATTCTAGGACAAAATCAATTTGTGCATAAACCTCATTTGTCTCCTACTTAGCCTCTAAAATAAATCAATCCACAACCAAAAATAAAAATTCAATAAAAAAACACAATAAACAAAAACCATAGCTAGGAATGCAAAAAATTCCAGCAAGACATCTGAATTAAAAAAAAGCGTAAAAAAAATTAAAGCAAAAATATGTTAACCAGAGTTAGGACTATAAGAAAGACCACATATCTATGTCCATGATAGTTTTAGCACATAAACGTGCATTTGGGTCTTCCCAAATCTGTAAAAAATAACACTAAGATTACTAACTGAATAGGTTCAACATACCTTTCATTACACATAAATGACTTGAAAAAGGACCACAGGAAAATTTTTATAAAGGGGCATCTAAAGATCAACACCCTGATTTATGGTTGCCTCAACCTGCAAACAATTCCAAACACAAATTCAGACTCCAAACCTTGCATACACCAAAAATAAGTAAAATTAAATAAACCCATCAACATATACTTATTCCATGTGACCTTGGGGAAAGTAGAACCCTTTCGCCAACGTGAGGAACAGTCACAAGGGGACCAACACCTTTTGTAGAACCCTTTTGCCAACAGGGAGAAGTGCATTTGCTAATGGTTTGGCTACATTATTTTTAAATCCTTTTATAAAATATCCCATTACCGTGGGGATCTTAGGAGAATGGGAAAGTCTAGCATGATGATCCAGGTCATGTTAGCGCTAATTATTTCTAGTTATCTCTGCTCTAAGTTTTGGTTATCTCCACTGTGCATGATCTGATATGATCTAATTGTTGCATGCTAAATTAATGAATGATCTAACTATTACATTCTTATGAGTTAAGTTAACAAAGAAGGCTTACTTATTGTAAGATAAATACATTCCCTCAGGTCAATAACAAAAATAGAGTTTTTTTTTAGCTACGCTATTTTTTCTTCTCTATTTTTTTCTTTAATCTACAAGTTTTCAATCTAATCCTATTTTTCTTTCCAGATCTATAATTTATTTTTTAGGTTCAGCTGCAATTCTACATGGTATCAGAGTCTAGTTGCCAAAAAGAAGAAATACAATATTTCTTTTGCAGATATAGAAGATCAAAGCTAAAAAATGGAATGTTCACCCTCTGTCATTCTCACACCATACAACTATTTTGATTGGAAGCCAAAGATTCTACTTCAGCTCAGAAGTAGAGGCCTCTATCAGATAGTTATGAATGTAGAGGTTGAACCCAATCCAGCAATTGAAAAATCTAAATACTTCAACCCATGGATGAAGCATTTGGTTTGCTGTGCTTATTCATCTCTCTAAAATTGTTGTTTCATGTTGAGGCATGTACAACTTTAAACCAAGTTTGGAATACATTGGAGACTTTTTTTGGAAAGCGAGATGAAATGCGGAGTCATATCCTTGAAAATGAGCTCAACTCATTATATCCAAGGAGTTTTGATTATATTCAATATTTCTTCACAAAGTTCAAGGCTTTATTGCTTCAACTCAAAGGATCTGGTATTGACAAATCTAATGAAGAAAGCAAATTAATCCTTGCTATTCTATCAAAGCTAGGTCTAGAATATGTAGTATTTGTCTCTGCGTTCCACATAGTTAGGCTCACAACATGAGCAACTTGGAAGATGCCCACACTGGATAACTTCATTGAGTCTCTAATACATGAGCAAGATAAGCTTATAAAGATGGGTATATTGAAGAATTCCAAATCTCATGCACTTGTTGTGCATGAAAGTGAGAAGAACAATTCCAAATCCAACCAACAATTCAAAGGCAAAGGGAAAAATGATTCATATCCAAGAAAGGAAGGCAATCCCAAACCTCTAGATGGATCTATAGGCTCAAAAGGAAACAAGGACAAAAAGGGCCAATCAAAGTGCAGCTATTGCAACCATGAGTACCATCCAGAATCATCATGCATGAAGAAGAACATTGATCTCATGGCTCAGACATTTCAACAACATAATTTTGGCAGCCTTATCCTTGAGAGTGCCAAGAAAAAGTAGGAAGAAAAAGCACCTGAAACAAGAGACAATGCTCATGCATTGATTGCTATTTATTCTTCTTCAGATGCATTAATAATAGACTCTAGAGCTTCACACCACATGGTAGCCACAAAAGATGCTCTTTCTTCTTTGAAACCATATTCTAGTTCTCCTATTCTCATGGGGGACGGTTCTCCTATAGAGGCAACTGGAATAGGGAGGGTAGAGGTTGTAATTGAAAGTTTTGAGAATGTCTTACATATTATAAAGATTTTTGTTAATCTTCTTTCTATGTATCAAATGACACATACTGGACCCAATAGGAGATTTGAATTCACCCCTGATTCGATGACCATATTTGACATGCAATACAACTCCAAAATTTCTGTTGGTAAGGCAAATCATCAATCTCATCTATACACTTTTTCTGATTTTGTTGCTAAATCAGATTCTACTTTACTTCTAACACATGCATATGATGAAAGTAGAATTTGGCATGAAATATTTGGTCATTTAAATTTTAGATACATGCAACAACTTAACAAATAGGGAATGGTTAAAGGCTTGCCAGCCATAGAATTTTTTGATGGAATTTGTGAAGGATGTGCTCTTGGAAAACATCCATAAGAAAAGTTTCCAAAGGGGAATGCATGGAGAGCCTCTTCTCCTTTAGAGCTTGTTCACAGTGATCTTATGGGTCCATTTCCTGAACCTTCCATGAGCAAAGCCAGATATGTGCTAATTATCATTGATGATTGCACAAGATACACATGGGTGTATTTTCTCAAATTCAAATATGAGGTGTTTGAGAATCTCAAGATTTTCAAAGCCCATGTAGAGAAGTAGTCTGGAAAAATGATCAAGATCCTTTGCACAGATAATAGAGGGGAGTATGTCAACAATGATGTCCAACATCTTTATGATGAAGTAGGAATACAATTGTAGAACACAGTTCCATACACTCCACAACAAAATGGGGCAGCTGAGATGAAGAACCAATCTTTGAAAGAGATGGCCAGTTGCATGTTGCATGCTAGGTCCCTTCCCTCAAAATTGTGGGCTGAAGCAATCACTTGTGCTTCGTACATAAAAAATAGATCTTTTAAAAAATCTATCATAGGATAAACACCTTTTGAAGCATGGAGAGGCATGTAACCAGAAGTCACACATTTCCACATCTTTGGATCCCATGCTTGGGCATGCATTCTTGTAGACAAGAGGAAGGCTTTGGAGCCTCAAAGCAAAGAATGCATCTTTGTAAGATATCCAAAAGGTGTAAATGGATACAGACTACTAGATCTTTCCATAGAAACACTCTTTATTGAGAGGAGTGTCTACTTTGATTGAAGTCTTCCACATGCATCTCAGGAACAACATGCCACCACCTCTATGCTTTCTCATCCTATAGATCTCAGAGATACATGAAATCATTCTGATCTTATTTTAGATATTTCTAAATCTAATTCAAAGGAACATAAGCATGCATATGTTGATCCACAACCAATCCTTGATTTGGATTCTAGTGATGATTCAATATCTCATGTGGAAAATCAAAGAACAAGGAGCTTAGCTGATATATATGAAGTCCCTCATGCACTCTCAGCTACCAAGCCCATCATGCCAATGTATTCCTATGTGGTTCTAGCATCTCATCCTCAGACTTATGTAGAAGCTACAAGGAATCCTCTTTGGGAAGCAACCATGGATGAGGAGTACAACTCCCTCATTGCAAACCAAACTTGGGATTTGGTTCCACTTCCTTCCAATCACAAGCTTGTTAGATGTAAGTGGGTCTATAGGACAAAGAAATCAGTAGATGGACATGTGAGCAGATACAAAGCACGATTGGTCGCCAAGGGTTTTCAACAAATTCATGGCATTGACTATGATGAGACTTTTGCTCCAGTGGCAAAAATGGACTCCATTCAATTGGATCTTGCCATTGCAACATCAAGAAGGTGGGAGGTTCATCACATGGATGTGAAGAATGCATTTATTCATGGTGATCTCAAGGAAGAGATCTACATGGAGCAGCCACAAGGGTATATACAAAATTCCTCATTGGTATGTAGACTCAAGAAGTCACTCTATGGCCTCAAGCAGGCACCTAGAGCTTGGTATGCTAAAATAGATTCTTATCTTCTATCTCAAAATTTCATATGATGCAAATATGATCCAAATGTTTATATGCTAAGAACATCTGATTCTTTGTTTCTCATAGTACTCTATGTAGATGATCTACTAATAACAGGTGATTCACCCACCGCGATTGCTACAATTAAAACTATTTTGCATGATAGATTTTCTATGATAGACATGGGTCTCCTACATTTTTTTTTGGCCTTGAAATTAGGCAAAATCAATCAGGAATCACAGTTGCTCAATCCAAGTATGCATGAGATCTCTTGGTTCAGTTTCACATGACTGACTGCAAGTCAGCTGTCACACCTTTCCTATCAAGGGTCAAGCTTGAAGATGGCAAGGATACACCATTGGTTGATTGCACACACTATTGTCAACTTGTGGGAGTCTTCTTTATCTCACTCACACTCGTCCAGATCTCTCATATGCAGTGGGGGTTTTTTCTAGATACATGCAAGAGCCGCATGAGCTACATTGGAAGGCTGCCAAGTGTATGCTTTGCTATGTCTAGGGAACCATTTGCTATGGGATTCATTATTTAGTAGGTTATGTTTTGGATCTCATTAGATACACTGATTCTGATTGGGCTGGTGATAACATTGATTGCAAGTCCACTTCAGGATATGTTCTTAGTTTGGGATCAGGTTCCATTTATTGGTCAAGTTAAGAAGCAATCTACCATTGCTTTATCATCAACAGAGGCTAAATATAGAAGTGCAATCAATGTTACCATTCAAGTCATTTGGCTGCAATACTTTCTAACTAAGCTTGGTATCCTCTTTCATCATCTAACTATCATTTGGTGTGACAATTAGAGTACACTGAAGGTTTGTAGAGATCCCATACAATGATAGTGGACCAAACACATCGAGATCCACATGCACTTCATCCACAAATTGATACATGATGGAGTCATCGACTTGCAGTATTGTGCCACTTCTGAACAGATTGTCGACATCTTCACGAAGACATTCACTGAACAAAAGTTTCATATTCTATGAGACCTTCTTGGGGTGAAGAACACTGCACCACAATAGCTACCATGTGCAGTTAGTGTCTCTTTTGAGGGGGGGTTTTGTTCCCACAAGCTTTTCCCTCTTTCCTCTTTTCCTTTCCCTTTTCTGTCTCCTTAGTTAGATTTAAGGGGGGGTGTTAGTGCTAATTATTTCTAGTTATCTCCTCTCTAAGTTCCAGTTATCTCCACTATGTATGATCTGATATGATCTAATTGTTGTATGCTAAATTAATAGATGATCTAAATGCTACATGATTGTGAGTTAAGCTAACAAAGAAGGCTTACTTATTGTAAGATCAACGCATTCCCTCAGGTCAATAACAAAAACAAAGTTTTTTTTTTCAGTTGCACTATTTTTTTCTTTAATTTGCAAGTTTTCAATCTAATCCTCCTTTTCTAGCCAGATCTATAATTTATTTTGTAGGTTCAGCTGCAATTCTACAGGTAAAAAGATAAAATATCAAGAATGGTAAAAATAGTGAGTATATCAAATGGTGCAAATTTGTTCTAAACAATTTAGAGTTGAGTCCACACCAGTACTGTACTATATCTTTTTCCTCACTCAATTTTGTTTAAATAATACTTAAAATTTAAGATAGCTTATATGTCAAGCATAAATTTATATTTATAATTAAATAATGAATTTTAAACTAAATAATAATATAAACTCTTTTACTTTGCCAGACTGAGTTCATTCTACTAAAAATGACAGCTCAATTACCATTCTCAGATTCATTGCAAGTCAAAAATTTCCTTAGAGCAAGCAAATTACAATTAACTGCTATTGGCAAAACCAAGCTTGATAATATAAAACATTCATTAAGGCAATTATCAACCACCAAAAGTACAAGGAATGATTCACATTCCAAAACTTATTCAGAGGTGGAATCATCCCCTGGTCCCCGCTCCTCGGCCCATATATATATATTCGATTAAATTTTCCTAAATTATTCCATGATTTTTATAGTTTCTGGACATAATTGTGTTTTTTCATCAATGTTTAAGATTATACTTCTTGATGTGCAAACATCTTCTCTATTTTAATGTGGAGTCATTGAATGTGATAAAAACATCATTCAAAAAAGCTCTTAGGGAATTGTTTTCAAGAATCTTATGGACTTTGAAAACCTCATGTTTCTAAATATTTAGAATCCACAATTAATGCTATTTGTTTCAGGAGAGACACCCGCTGAGTGATATGTATATCATCCAGTTTTCAAGTCATTAGTTGTTATGGACTGCAGAGAGATGGTGAGTATTCCCTTGTATCTCTAGCTCTCTTTATTTGGAAGTATTGATATTTTCTAATGCAATAATAAATTTTTTATGAGTAACTGGGCATACTCTGAATTGTGGAGTCGAAATCCCATGTGCAGAGATGACATAACAATTTGATTTGTATTGTTGTGGGTTATTAACGATGCTAAAGTTGTGTGATTTAGTTTGAAAATACTAAAATAGAGAGGAATCTAGATCAGAAGTGCAAGTGCCATTGGAGAAAGACTCAATTGGGGATGGGAAATGTAGGGGAGTGGTATACCTTCCATTTTGACTGTGCGTTATAATGCATGGCAATATTGGAATGAATCTGAGGCATGGGCAGGTCTAGGAATAGAAATCACAAAAGAACTAGAACAAATGATGACGGTGGTGGAGAAGCTAAGAATGAGTTGGACATACAATTGGACAATCGTAAACAGAGTATCTGTGTAGGAGTGTTCTTCCCTTGCTTTCTTGTAATACTTTTGGCCCTTTGGTTCACTACCATTGTGTCACAAGTTTTAAACCAAGTCAAAGTTAGAAATGCAATAGAATTTAAATATGGAAGCCTACCCACAATTGTAATTGTAGTTGTGTGGGATCTTATGAAGTCACTGATGTCTGTTATGAAGTCCATCAGTTCTCGAATGGTGGATTACATAAGCCTCCTAGATCATAGCAAAAAGTTGGGTTATCATCTAAAGGTTATTAAAGACATCAATATTTTGAAAAATGAACTCGAGGGTAAAGCTTCTTGGCTATGGAAAATCTTTGATTTCATGTGGTGCTGCATCACATTTAGTTGGGATGAGAACTATGTTCTAGGAATAAGGATTCCTAAGATGACCTTTGCATTTGGGCATAATCTTAGGATGGTTGTCTTCATCGATGATCTTGATAGGTGCCAATAAAATGTCATTCGTCAGATATAATATTTTATCAAAAACTATAAATACAATAGATTTTATGTATCAGTATGACTATTAATAATCAGGTTCTTTAAATTCTTTATATGCATTGCATATATTATCTGTGATCAATCTAGTTTTAGCGGCCTGCGAGATTAACATAATTTTAGGTATGGACAAGACCATCATCCAAAGGGATATAATAAGAATGTTTAGGGACAAGAACAATAAACCTACTCAGTCTAGTCAGGACTTAGCAGACAAATATTTACGAAAAATAATAGAGCTGCCATTAGACCTACCTGACCCTAGCCCTTCCGAGTCCAATTCATTTTTAGCAGAACAGCTAGGTACGTTGGACACTAGAAAAGGGGCTTCTATTTTAGAGACTAAATCACAAATACAAACTACTGGGGATCTTAGGAAATGGAATTCATTGTTCAAAATGGGAACTTTTGATGATTTGGATTCTATGCGAGGTGAGTATATTCCATTCCGCTCTCTGTCATTTAAATACATTTGAATTCGCTGACATGGTGTATGCTTGTAACACTTGTGAAAATTAACTTTTATATATCTCATGCTTCAAAGTTGCCATTTTTGGGAGAAACTAGAATTATAAAAGGAAAAGACTTCATTTAAAGTGAAAAGATTTCAATTGCAATAAGAAATTGATTATCATCTTGTTTCGTTCTCTTACAAGCATTCCATGGTTTTTACTGGTTTCTAGGTACAGAAACGGCTAGAGAAGGGGTAAATCCACATTTATCTTGCTTTGAAACACTAAAATCTCTTGAAATTAAACAAGAAAGAGAGCACTTTTTGGGTAAAAAGATTGTAATTACTGTTTATATGAAATTGATTATCAATACTCCTTGCCATTTTGATGAATTTAAAATGGCTTTCATCTATATTTACCTTTATCCTATAAAAAGGAATAACTTCACATTTATCTTATAACAAGGAACACAAACAAACCATTGAAGAATAAGGTGAGGAATTGAAACCATTTATTTTTACTGGTTTCTAGGTACAGATACAGCTAGAGAAGGGGTGAATCCACATTTATTTGGGAAAAAGCTGGAAGGCATGGAAACAATAGAAGATCAAGATACTGAAGTTAAAGAGAAAAAATACCACATTTCAGGTGAAAAGATTGCAATTGCTATATATGCCAAATTGATTATCAATATTCCTTGCCATTTTGATGAATTTAGAATGGATATTAATTGTTTCTACATTATAAAAAGGAGCACAAACAAACCATTGAAGATTCAGGTGAGTAATTGACATCCAAATATTTTATACGATTGTATGACTTGTGACGCCATATATTGTTGCATAATTTTAGAATGCCTTTAATTGGAGTTCTAATTCTTTGTTAGGAAAAGAAAAAAATATTAACATATAGTTACAACCTGAATCAACTGGCATTAAAGGAACTCCTCAGGGAGAAGAACAAGTGTCAGGTTCGAAGATTCTCAAGTTATCTGTTTTATTGTAGTTTTTATTTTTAGAGTAAAGGCCTTAACTTATGCGTGGGATACAGGTGACCCTGTTCGAAACACTTAGCACTTTTGGGAATTTCGTGGCATCCGTTATCAAGAAATTGGTGGCATCCTTCTTCGAGAAATTGTTGGAATGCTTGAGGTACGAGCACGCAGAAAACTCAGAGATTGAGCAACAGCGTATGGAAATGTTGGCAATAACTTATGAATTGATTATGCCTACATATAGCAAAGGAGAAAGGGATACATTTTACTTCCTTCAGAATTATACCACATGCAGTAGGAAACTTCCCAGAGAGTGGAAATGATTGCTAACCTACCATCGCCTAGCGTGGAATATTTTGTCGAAAAGTCCACTGGTGAAGACATTGGCAGGATGGCAAGTTCAACTTATAGCATGGGTATTTGTCTGCTAGCAATGGAAGAACCTAATAAACATTATAATACAGGTGTGCATTATAGTTTGGTGGATTTGACTGGCTGCTCTAGTTTATGAACTTTAACTGCTAGTTATCATATACGCCTTGTGCATTATAGTTTGGAAGCTCGGCATAAGGAATATAAATTAGATCTGTCTTCAAAATTGGAGATTTGTGTTACATTTACAGAGAAGTATTTTGTTAGTGGAAGGTAAATTTCACCAAAATAGTGATCCTAATATGCTGGTTAATTGATGTCGATTGCCATCATCTATCAACAGAAGAAATAAACACAATCAAAGAAGAACCAAAATGCTGAAAAAACGAAACCCACTTCCAAATCATAAAAATAAAAACATACCCAAAACCTAGATTGGGGCAAAGATATAGGTACCATTCAGAACGAATCAATCCATGTCACTCAAACATTGATAGATGCAGATGTTTTTTTCTGTAACAAACACCCAATAATGGGTGTTTGTTGTCACACACACCCAATAGTCAAACCCTGACAACGTCCTCTGCACAAGCTTTTTGCAATGACCGCTTTCCCTGATTTTCAGGTTGATCTCAAAAAAATAAGATCTATCGAATAAGGAATGGAGACCCAAAAAATCATAATACCAAAAATATCTCTCGCTGCATTGATGGATGTCCATATCCCACTCTAAAGCATTGGATCTATATTTTGTGAAACAGTCCCTCTGCACAAGCTTTTTGCAATGACTGCTTTCCCTGATTTTCAGGTTGATCTCAAAAAAATAAGATCTATCGAATAAGGAATGGAGACCCAAAAAATCATAATGCCAAAAATATCTCTCGCTGCATTGATGGATGTCCATATCCCACTCTAAAGCATTGGATCTATATTTTGTGAAACAGTCCTTGTAACAAGATAGAATAACAGGGTCAAACAGCCCGGTAGTCCTGAGTAGAAAATAATAATCCAGAGAATTGGACGGAAAGAAAGGAGCAGTGGAGATTTATTTCGTCATCAACAAAAATACAAATCGAACTAATTTTGGGACTATTGTGAACGATACCAAGCTTCTGTTGTGAATGGTCCCTGGAAGCCTCAAAGTATATTAGGGCAAACACGAAAAAAGTACACATGGCATTCGACACAACTTGGACAGAAGAAAAGCATAAAGCTAAAATCTTAAGCCGTTTGAAGGAAAAGAAATTTTTTATGGG
Source organism: Torreya grandis (assembly GCA_037957365.1). Lineage (NCBI taxonomy): Eukaryota > Viridiplantae > Streptophyta > Pinopsida > Cupressales > Taxaceae > Torreya > Torreya grandis. The sequence goes on along the minus strand of JARHVA010000892.1, from coordinate 1,941,954 downwards.
CGCAATGGAGTGTGGCCCAACGAAAGCGATCACTTCTTGTCGGATCTTGGAGTGCCGCCCAAATCTTTAAGCGTGTCCAAGGTGGTTGTGATTTTTCGTGATAGATTTGATCTGCAAAAAATAAAAATAGATATGCATTTGATCTACATCGAGTGACTGTCACAGAGAGACAGTTGGGATTTGTTTAAGAGACATGCTTTCAGGTGTGATTTAACGGCTCTTTTGCCAGAGGTATTATAGGGTGCCAAGATGATAGCAAAAAAATGCCATGGACACCCTTTGGCTCTCAATGTGTACGACGCGGTCATGGCCTGAAAGATAGAACGCTGGCACTGGCAAATTGGCAATTGATTTTGGGAGGGCCAACAGATATAAAGATGATGATAAAAAAATAAAGACGATAACATAAAAACAGAGAACTTACAGTAGAATCTTCAAATGCAGATCCTCAAGTGGAGGATGTGAGGAACACGGTATTATGCAAAAATGTCTCAAATGATCCAAACAATGTAGAGGAATTACATGTAGTTTTCACTTTTACTTGATTATTCCCTCCATCTTAAAAAAAGAGTGCTCATATTTTCATCTTAAAAAGAGGGTTAATTTTGCCTTCCAAATAAATCAAATTTTTATTATAAAAAATTAACAAAATGAAATAATGAGAGAGACAAAATTTTAAGTAGAAACAAAATTCTATTATTGTCTCATAAGACCCTCGTAGGTAATAGTGAACTCATTTCAAACGCGGTTGAAAAATCAATTATAACAATTTGTTTGTTGAAAATAACTGGAAACTCATGGGCGGTCAAACTTAAGATAAATAATAGTAAGGCATTTGAGTTTTCTGGAAGACCTAACGACTGCACTTGTAAAACAAACACAACACTTGCACCACTGTCATGACAAGGAGGAGCGTGGCACCCACTGAACCCGCAACTAGCCACGGCTTTGAAAAATATGCACTCACGAACTCACTCCAAAGGATTTTGTACTTTCTTTTCGTGTACATATGCAACCCCCTTCTGGCGTCATCAATAGGTTTGCATTGCGAAATATATCTAATATCTCTAGTTAAGGAGTTGAAAACCTGCACCACGTCTTCGTTGCTTCCCATGTGGTTCAGAATTATGCCTGCCTTCCTCAGAACGGCAACGTCCCCCTCGCTGTCTACGAGTTCATCCATTAATTTGGCCATTTGAGTCACTGGTCTCGGAAAGTACCTCTCTCCAGAACTGACTTCCATTGCAATAATGCTTCTCATCAGTGAATCTGACTCTGCTGATACCTTGACTTCTGGTAAGTAAAGCGTTGATGTTTTCTCATCAAATCTTATCCATTGAATGCCTGGATGATAATGTTCCCTCCTTAAAATAAATTCCCTGGGCACTGGGTGGAGCTTCACTCCTGCGTTCGTTAGCTCCACTGCTGAGGGTAGCTTCACAAAATCTAGCTTTAGAGGAAGAGTCGTAGTTGGGAGGAGAAAGTGCAAACTCCTCATCCAATTTGAACACAGCTTATAACAACCTGCAAAAATGGTGATAATCCAATCAACACCATTCTTTAGACAGACCGGCACGCACTCGGAAGAGGAAGGAATCATCTGCATCGCTACATTCATGTAGATACCAAGATTTAGGCCGACCATGCTTGCGTAGACGGCTTCCAGGACATGGCAACTGCTGATGAAGGGAACGGACACAGACCACGTAAAAAGTTGCTGTCTTGTCGTACAAAACGAGAGACACCACAGTATGACATTCAACTTTTCATTGGCCGCATCTGCAGAACCCATTTGGATTTGAAGGAGGTGCTGCAAAATGAAAAGAGGTATTTGGTTTTCAAATAACAGAATATCATCCATAAGTCTTTCTCTTGTCGGATTTTGAAAGCTTCCATCAAAAACGGAATCATTCTTCGATGAAGAGATCCTCATTTCATCGTAAACAAAACGACATTCACCAAAATGTTTTATAAAGTTAATGATAAATTCAAAAATAAAACAGGCATCCCTCGTGACCATCCACGCTAATTCTATTGGACTGCAGGAAATATATTCCCCATAAAACTCCCTAATGTTCTTGTCCACCTTCATGATGTCCCCTTCGACTATAGAGTTGATAGTAATATGTGGGACACTGTTTTGGATTCTTTTTTGCATCCTTCGAACAGCTTCGGACTTGTGATTCTCCATGCCACTCAGCTCTGGCCTCCCATAATGAAAAGGCCCAATAGAAACAAGATGTGGACTGTAGAAATGGTCGTTGAAGTCTCGCAATGGCTTTGTCACGCGGAAGATCAGAGGCGCGGACCTTAAATCGGATCCTTGTTCATCATTCATCATTAGCTTATACCCCACTTGAATTTCACAGCTGCTCTGGCTATTATTCGAAGATTCTCCTGTTTCTGTGCTGGCCATTCAAATTTCTTTACTAAGCAATGTGACACTAACACCGAAAACTATGAACAAAACTGACTGAAACTGATGTCAACAAAAATACTCTGAAAACATTTATTAAGTAGCTTTCCCAAATTACTATAACTCACTCTACTTAGTGCTTCTATATTCTACGTAGCTTTTGTACATAGGAAGAATAACTTTTGTTGGGAGGGACGGAGAATGAGAGATTTCGTGCCAAGATTCGTTTTACTAAGCATGGTGGAAGGGACACAAAGTAGTTAACCAGTCTCTTTAATCACCACCGACACCCCTGTTCGACTTTTTAAATTTTAATTTTGACGGCAACATTTCTTTAGAATCTTTTTTTTAGGATTGAGGATAGGCAAATGTTCGTCTTCCAGAATATCATGAAGCAAAAGCAAAGGCCAAAAAGGAAAAGCGGGATGATGTAACAGGCTAAATTAAAGGAAATTTTGGGAATGTTACGTGATTCTAATTTCCAATAGGAAGGATAACATCCTTTTGTCGGGAGGGAGAGGGAATGAGAGATTTCTTGTGCATGAAGTTACAAAAAATGGTGCTGGACGCCATCAAATAATTAAATACTTTTTAATAATGGCCGACAAGTTTCCGTTTCACTTCCTCAATGGTTCCACGAAGGGTCCTATTTTCATTTAGCTTTTGTACATGGGAAGAATAACTTTTGTGGAGAGGCAGATAGATAGATGAATGGTAGCTTTTTCAAACCCTAGAAGCATGAATGTATTTAAAAGAAACACTACTCAATGAGACTTACAAGTCTGTGGGAGCTATTATGCATGCTCAATGACACTTAAAGTTATGTGAGTTATTATGCCTAACTTTAAAATTAGGGCCAACAAGATTTTATTTGAGTTCCTCAACGGTTTTATGGAGATTTTGATATAATTTTCTTCTCAACATTTTTTTAATAAATATTTTGAATTATTTTAAATTTTTAATATTTTTGTAACTTTTTTAAAAAAATGTTTGGTTGTAATTTGGCTTTCAATTTTTCAAAATAATCATAATAACTAAGGTTTGTTCTCATTCAAGTCTACAATTTCTTAAAATTGTTATGATTTCTAAAATGAAACAATTTTCAAACTTTTAATTTGAAGCTATTTTTATAATTGTCTATGCATTGCATTGTTATCGTTTACTTTTTTGTGGAGAATCCTTTCTTGGGAAGCTTTTTATTTGATGAGAAGATCTCCATTTATTATGTAGATTCATCGCGTAGCTTGTTCTTTATTGCAAGGTTTATTTATTTATCCTAAAATTTGTTAAGAGTTAAGTGGGTTATTCATTTATTCAAAGGAGGTGTGGTTTGGAAGATTATTTTTTATTTTAGTTTTTTTAAAATATTTTTTTGGTGAGTAGTGAGATATATTTATTGGATAAATTAGTTAGTTATTCTAATATTGGTTAAAATTAAAGGTTTTATTATGTTACAGTAAATTTGGAAAGGGTGAGATAGAATTGAGTTTTTATTTACTTGTGATATGTAGAGATGTGATTATCAAGATCTTTTTCTTTATTCTATTTGGTGGTCTTCGCTTCTGTTTATTCTCAAAGGGCCTTTAGTATGGAACAAGAACTGTCAGAGCATTCAATTTTTTCACAAAAAAGTTTTGCATGTTGGGGATTTTCTTAATCAAGATAATGGCACTCTTTTAAACTGGGTAATCTTTTGAACAAAATATAAAATTTTTGCCAAAGCCAAAAGAACCAATGAAGTCATTAGGGACAAACTGGAGGTAATAAACATTTCTAGAGATGGGTTGCACTCCACTTCTCAATGGTGGGATATCGAGTGTTGGTCGAATAAAGATGTGTTCTCAAAATTTTCTATAAAAAGTGTTTGGTTGTAATTAATATTTAATTAAATTTACTTTTATATAATAAAAAAATCAAATTTAAATGTAGTAAGTTAATTTTATAAGAGGTTGTATTGCCTCTCGAAGTACAAATCCCTTCTCTTCGCATATCCTTGCAAGATCTCATTTATGAAGACGATTATCATCAACACCGTTTAGCCCAACTTGAGCTACTAGATGAGCGTCGTTTAGTCATGCTCAACTATCTTCATGTCTATCAAGAGCGAATCAAATGCTCTTATAAAAAACACCTTAAAGTGTGAGACTTCAACATCGGAGACCTTGTCCTAAAGGAAAATCAACATGTCACCAATATGGAGAAAAGCAAGTGGGGGAAGTTTGCTTTCGATTGGCTTGGACCTTATATCATAACGTACAAGTATGGATCAAGAGATTATCGGTTATCTTCTCTCGAAGGCAACCTAGAACGTGAGCCCTTCAATGCTTCACATCTGTATCCATTCTTTTGTTAACAAGGATCGAACTCACATTATATCTAACTTAAGCTCATGCCTTATTTCAACCACCTTCATCTCCTTATTTTTAACGACAACTGATTAAAATTGAATCATGTGATTTTTCATCACAATCTTAGCCTAATCTTGAACATGGGTACCACGGCTCTACCAATGACATGATTCTCATATTAATTTCCAACCCCTTTTATAGGATGGATTTCTATGATCATTGTCACTTAAACCTCTTTTACCTATCATTAACCTTCTTGTGATTTCAATTTTACCTTCATAAAGGTGAACCTTTTAGCCTATATAAGCACGTCCATGTCAATCAAAAGCAAAATCAAAATCAAAATAAAAAAGAATATCATATGGGTCACTCTCTAGCATTCATAAACTTCTCCCTTGAAGGACAAATACAAAAACATATCAAAATTTTTCAAATATAAGGTAGACTACTCCCTTGAAGGGCAACTATCAAAGCTTTAAGCAAAGCACACAAACTTAGACCACTCCCTTGAAGGATGGTTGAGTAAAGCATTTGTCAAAGCATAGCAATTTTTTGAAGCTTCCTGCATCGATCAAATTCCCCGACCTCTCCAAGCAAAATTGAAATATCAAAAGACACATTATCAAAATAAAAAAAAAACAAAAATATTTGGAAGCCACAATCAACTCTCATAAGTAGATTTCCTACATCGATCAATCTACACACCCTATACATGGGCTTATTTATATTTACTCTTTGGTCACCTCCAGAAGAGGCATGCTAGTCTCACAAGAAGGTTCTATTTTCATCCATCTCCCCATCATGCACTATAAGCAAGGGATTTATGAGCTTACTTGACATTATGTGATCAAGACACTTTTTTAACCAACGAATGTTAATTTGAAACATGCAAAGGGCTTATGTTTCTTAAGCCAATCCAACTTCGGTTGTTTTAATCCTTGCCAAAGAAGAAATATCATGCCCTCTTCTTATCCTCTCATAATGGTTGATACATGCACTTAGATGTTTGTCTCTTGATTATCTTCTTTCTCACATCTGATTTTGTTATTTAACTTACTTTAATTCTAAAAAAATAATCATAATTATAACCACATCACATAGTATCATCATCATATCATGAACAAAAATAGACATCATTAGCATAAACCATATTCATGAACATAATCATTACCATCATATTAACATCATAACATCTATGATCAAATGAAAAATAAACTATTTTTCACCACATGTCTAAATCTAAAAGAGGAAGCATATACTCATCAAATTTTAGCATGAACACCATCATCATATCAATGTTATAAACATGATCATCTCAAAACATAAAATTAAAACATAATCCTAGTCATCAAACAACATCATAGTATCATCATAATCACATGAGAAGGCCTCAATCCATAACTATCTCATCATATCAACATCATATCATTAGCCATCCATGAATAATCATCGCTTAAACCATAATCATGCCAAGAGCATCAAATATAAACATCACATTCATATCAAGATCAAAACCATAAACATCATTATTACCATCACATACTCATATATAAGCAACATCCCATGTACATAATCATGAGTAATAAAACATGAACCATGACATGCTAAACCATAATCATATCAAACACATTGACTATAATCATCACATCAATATCATCATGAACATAAATTAAAATGACATATCATCACATGCTTAGCTAGGTGAGTTCACATCAACATCATCATGAGCATAACCATAATCAATATAACAACACATCATAATTAGTAATAACACCAACTATGAACCATAAACCATAAACAAGGATCATATCTATAAATCATAAGTCTATAATCATAAGCAATGTCATGTATACAATAATGTGCACGTATCTCTCAAAATAAATATACATCTCAAAGCATCGACTTAGAGACTGGTATCAAAAATAATATACATCAAAATATAGATTATCTTATAACAAATCTAGGCCCTAGGAGCACCACTGGCTCTTGGAGCTAGCCCTCCTAAACCTATTTATCCACTTGTGGAAGCAACCTGGTGTCACTATACCTACCCCTTCAACCATACGTTCCCTATACTCACCCCACCAGGGCACATTTGGTAGCCATCCAAAAAATATGGCCTCATAGTATTGGAACTCCTTGAATGTCACTATATATCTAGCCATAGCAATTGTGCTTGGTGGTTTTGTAGCTGTTGATCCTCCTCTGGCTTGCCTCAAATAATCACTCTTTTGAGTCACCAAGGCTAGCTGAGTCCTGTCGTAATCTCTCTCACCTATGATAGTAGTCACCAGGCCCTATATTACTGCCAAAGATGCTTGTAATGATGTCACAGAAGCATGTGCCATGGCTAGGCCCACTCATGCTTGGTCCCTCTCCGTGATCAGTGTCTATCTATTAGGGATAACCCCTTGCATCTAAGCCTATTGATCCGTACCTATACCAGTTAGATTGACATCTATAATCTGTCGACCTTCATCATCACCACCAAAATCAACTACCACACAGAGTGTTTGGTACCATGCAGGATAGGCCTTTGTAACACTACATCATCCTTATCTATCCTCATGGGTAACTCCTCATGATCAATAAACACATGAACTAACTGTGGCTCAAGTAGGGGGTACTCTACCTCCTCCCTCCTATATCTTGAAAATGGACCCAAGATATCTTACACTAGGCCAAACTGCCTCCATACCCTATCAAATAGTATGAGATATATCTCATCATGTCTCCTATCATAAATCCATCTGTAGCACTATAGTGATAGTGTATGTCTCATGAAGTGAGCCCACTTTGGAAACCTGACATATGGCCTCCAAATCACATCTCTGATGACCAAGGCATCTAGTAAGCATCTAAAATAATCTAAATCATGAACCCCTCTACCTGGTCCTATGAGATCATAATCACTCCTCCATCACAAATATCTAACTCAAAAATTTGAGCACACCCCTCCCAAAATAACCCCATCCATCTCAGCACCTGGATGTGGTCATAAGCCATGGAGAATAAAGCTGACACTGATCCCATACCTCCTATGAGTTCAGAATATTCACAACTCCTTGAAAATATGTACCAACAACATAAGTGCCCACATAAACATTATGTGACCCAAAAACATCTCTACCAACACCACCAGTAACAAATAAGGGAACTTCCCATTACTTGAATTAGGTACCATGTAACATATGACTGCTATCATCATCATCGTTAGCAACCACCTATCATCTCCAACCCTATGATATGATGGGGTATAGTGAAACTCCCCTATGTGCCACCTCATAAAATCAAGGTCATATTTATATAGTATCTCCATAAAGTCATCCCATGCTTCCCTCTCAATATGATAAATTGACTCACCCCATACAGGGAGCTATGTGATCTTATGTATGTCCTTAGGTAAGATGGTCATCTCACCTATAGGTAGAAGGAAGGTGTAAGTATTTGGATCCCATCTCTCGATGAGTACCACTATCATCGCCGCATCTTATGGCACATGATAAAAATACAACATCCCACCAAGGCCAACCTCCATATGAATCCAATCTACTGCCATCATCCCTCGATGAATCTCAGTGAAAATTTGAGGCATTCTGTTCCTCATTTGAATCCTCTCCGATGTTTGCAAGGTTTAGTAATAACAAACTTAAATCACTAACATATTTTTGCCTATGAACTCTACGTATTACACCTACCAATTATTCTATTTCACTCATAATATTTGCCTAATATGACCTCCACCTATGATCTATCTTCAACTTACCACAATCAACCCTACACCTATTCACTTAATGTATATTTTTACCCTAACACTTCACCTACACCCTATGACATTACCTACACCCTTACAACTTTACCTAAACATTCAACCATCTACCCTTAACATCTACTTAAAACATTTAACCACCAATTTATCATCAAACTGACAACATTCACTCTACCCATTGCAACCTATCAACTATCATGTTAAACTAATAAACACACAACTATGAATAATGACTCTTTAGCCTATAAACATTATACATTACCCTTAAGTAATTACCTATCACATTACCTTTGACCTCCATTTTACCCAAACATTCAACTAATAACCTAAACCCTAACTCCTTACCCATTTTATCCTTAAACATTAAAAAACACTACCAACCCAAACCCTAATTCATTCTTTAAAACATTCAAAACTGTTCAAAAATGTTTCTAGCTCTTATTGGCCATTGATAGTCGTGGTGACCATCAACGATTAGGTGACCAAATTATGACGGTCATTAACTGACCATCAATGGTTGGTCATGACTATCGATGGTCACTGTGTGTGACTGTTGGTGGACCAAATAAAACTTACCCTCCCAATAACCTACCGAAACACCACTAATCTCTACAAAGTTCTACACATATATAACCCCTACCATACCCTAACTACCCTACCCTTCCTAAATTTCAAATTCACCTACAAATTTCACCACAAAACTATCCAAACCTAAACGTAGGTCAAATTCTACCCACTTACACCCAAACACATTAAACAAATTCAAATCACTATGCATTTGCCAAATTTGAAACTACTTTATCAATTTTAGAATATCACCTACCTCATTCCTTGACCATCATTGAGAAGGAACTCTGGGACCCATAGCCTGGCCACATGCCCATCCTCACCCAATCAACCATTAGCAAACGCCATGGACTAGTCACTAAAATTCAAAATGCTCAAATGAGCTATCAAAATCCATGATAGTTATTTCTTCCCACCCTTTTAGGGATGATGCCTAACCACTGACTGTCAGGGTGACTGTCGATGGTCAACCTCAAGGGCCAACCTTGATCATCGATGGTTAGGATATAGGGTATTTCTTTTCCCTCTAAACCAAACTTTTAAAACAAATTTTGTACCAAATTAAACCCATTACCACCCATCAGAGATAATATTCTCTACCAATCTTGACCACCAACCATGTTACCTTACCACTAGCCATTTTGACCCAACTAATGCACTTTTTGTGATGACCCTACCTTGGTCCTTTAGACCACACCAACTACCTTGTCATGTTAAACATTTTTGAATTGTCACTACCTTGTGCACACTCAACCATTTATGTCTCAGGAACACTTCTTGCCTTGGATACTTGTGACTTCACTGACCTAACCTTGTCTAAGAGACTTGTATTTATGAGTGTACCTAACCACCATGCCTAAATGTGGTCATGTGACTTACTTATCACTTATCCTTCTAATACCAACCTAATTTTTACCAACTATGGAAGCCTAGTCAATACACGATCTTAGATATCACACTTAGTCACACTTTATATACATGTTTATGTTTTAGTGCCCAACCTATCAACCAACTTTGTCATCAACTTAACCACTCATCAAATCCACACCCGATTCTATTTTACCTCATCACTTCCCTTTTGAGTGGGAACACATCCTCTTGCACTCAAGGTAACCTAACCTTTGTCCTGCAATCTATTTTTTTTGCAGCTTGCTAATACATACTACATAATAAAAAGGGCAAATATAGACACTAGAAAACTGCACACTATGATTCCAACTATTAAAACACCACTAAACCACCTCAAGATCCTCTACGGACCATTATGTATCCCATTGACTATAAAATTAAGTCAGATTGACCTATTAGCTTGTTAGTGTAGGTTTTTTATTCCTTATTATAAGGTTTTTCCTACACATTTATTTAAGCTTGCTTAGGTTAATAAAGCATGTCTTATTATGTGAGTGGTTGCGAAGTGTCACCTTCCTACATGTGAGCATTTATTAGATATCTTGGGAAGATACTTTGCTATCTTTAGTCTGATAGATGGTTGCTCCTCATTGGTCGGTGTTGCCACCTCCTCTCTCTCTCTGGTCTATATAAGCATGCTACCTAGCTTGTATTTTCATTCGATATTGGGGATAGTTATCTCATGCTATTTTGCCATTCGAGCATTTCACATCTCATGATATCATTATTATTTTTTGCATTTACAATTTATGTTTCTAACCCTTTTAATTGATTCTAGGTTATAATCTATTTTACAGATTTTAACATGGTATCAGAGTAAGTTTTGTAAGGTTAGATTCTTTGTAGAGATCTTTCAAAATCTTGTATGCTCTTCTCTTACATTTTTTGAATGATCTGGAGAATCAAAAAGGATTTATGAAGATCTAATAATCTTGTTTCTGTCAATCAACTTGCATATTTTGTGTTTTAATCAAAATTGTAGGTTATAGCATGCCTTTGCAATTTCTTGGTAGCTGATTCTACCTTTGCATGCCATTTTTCGGTTGCTAGGGTCATTTTTTTGGCTAAAGGCATCTATTTTACACTAGATTTACATCTTCAGTACATCAACAAGAAAAATGCCTTCTGGGTTTTATTCGTAGTCCAGAAAAACCATTTGGGTAGCTTTTATTTTTTGCATAAAGAATTTATATTTTGTAGAAACAAACTTGAAAAGCTACATCAGATCCCCTCTCCATTGGCAGTTGCAGATTTGAACGCAGTTTTCCAATGCTCTATTCTTGCTCATACAGACTCCATTTCTCATGAAATGTTTTTTGATTTTGGCTATTTTTTGTGCTCTATGCACTGGTGCAGTCATTTTTAATTTTAGTGCAGAGATTTTTTAGAAATTGTAGATTCTCAGTCGAGACACTACACAGTCCTCATTTTGGGAACTCTGAAGAGGCATAACTTTTGCATAAAACCTTGGATCGAGGTGATTCTTTTTTTGAAAGTGGATGTTTTTTGTGTAGTTTGCAGTGGTGCTATTTATTTTACTAGGGATTAGCCTTAAGTATTATTTTCAGCATATGCTCTTTTTGAGGAGCTATAATAGCATTAAGATCAAGTCTACTAAGTATTTCTTACTGGTGGAAATTGTAAACACACTAAATATAAAGTGCCAAATCAAATTTTCTTGGGGGGGTTCTTTGATTGAGTGGAAAAGGGGGGGGTGTCTTGTGTATTCTTGCATCTTTTCTCTCCTCACAACAACAACAACAACAACAACAACAACAACAACAACAATCTAATTTTGCATTAATATGGATCAATTAATAGTTTATGTTCTAACATCCTACAACTACTATGAGTGGAAGTCCAATATGACTATCCAACTTAAGAATTTATGACTATATAGAGTAACAATGGGTCTAGAAACTGAACCAACCTTAATTGCAAAAATGCCTAAATTTCATAACAGGCTAGATGAAGCTTTTGGAACTCTATGCATGTCTATATCTCCTGATCTTCTTTTTCATGTTGAATCTTCTACAACACCAAATGATGTATGGACTACTTTATAAAATCTCTTTGGTAAACAAGATGAATTAAGGGGACATCAATTGGAGAATGAGTTAATAGGGTTAAATCCATGTAATTTTGATACAATACAAGACTTGTTCACAAAGCTAAAGGGCATTAGATTACAGTTGAAGCAATGTGGGATTGAAAAGAAAGACCCACAATTGATCTTAAGTATTCTTTCTAAGCTTGGTCCTAACTACTCGGTATTTATTTCTACATTTTATGCCACCAAAAGTGCTCTTGGGACTACCTACAAAATGCCTTCTTTAGATGAATTTGCTGCTAAACTCACTAAAGAACAGGATAAATTAGTTCACATGGGCACTATTAATCCTTCTAAGTCTCATGCCTTGGCTGCAAATTAGGGCACTAAAGATCAGAAAGGCAATGGAAAGCAAAATAAGAAACAAAAGGATCAAGGAGAGAGGAAACAAGGTCCAAAACAAGCTACAAACAATGCTGCTCTTGAGTCTTCCTCTAAACACAACATGTTGAAAAAAGAGAAGACAAAGTGTGCCTTTTGTAAGAAATCTGGTCACGATGAGCATAAGTGTTTGAAAAAGCAAATAGTTCATCTCACTTATCTTCTTGAGAAGAATAATATCAAAGTGCCAGATTTAACTAAGGAAGATTCTTCACAATCTTCAAAGGACATGAAAAATAGTAAGGGGAAGGGCAAGGCCCTTGTTGTATTTTCTACACTACCAGATAGTTGGGTAATTGACTCAGATGCTTCTCATCACATGGCCAATACAAAGGAAAGTTTCTCATCCTTGGAGTCATGTTCTGTGCTTGATATTCTTATGGGTAATGATACACCAGAGGAAGTTCTTGAGAGAGGGTCTATTGACGTTGGTGATGGGAAATTCCATGATGTTCTTTGTGTGCCTTCTTTGTCAACTAATCTCCTATCTGTCTACCAGATCACCCATACAAGTTTTGGCAAGAGAGTTGAATTTACACCCAACTCAGTGGTTATTAGTGATCTGCACAGTGGGTCTACAGTTGCTATAGGAAAAGTTGATAACCATTCATAGCTCTATCACTTTTCTCATTTTGTTCTTAAATCTCCTTCACTTGCATTGCTCACTCACTTAGATGAGGTGAGCTATTTGTGGCATCAACGGTTTGGCCACTTGAACTATCACTACTTGTAGTAGCTCAGTCAGCATGGCATGGTTACAGGGTTGCCTTCTATTTAATTTTCTGATGGAGTTTGTCAAGGTTGCATTCTTGGCAAGCATCCTAAAGAAAAAATTGACAAAGGCAAAGCACGGAGAGCCACACAACTCTTGGAGTTAGTACAAAGTGATTTGGCTGGTCCATTTCAACATCCTTCATTCAGCTGAGCTAAATATGTATTGACCTTCATTGATGATCTTTCCTGATACACCTTTGTATACTTTCTCAAACAAAAGTCTGAAGTCTTTGAGTCTTTTTAGGACTTTAAAGCTTTTGTAGAGAAACAATCTGGGAAGGTTGTCAAGATTTTGCACACCGATAATGGTGGGGAATATGTCAACCAAAGGTTTGAGCAATTTTGTACCTCAGAGGGCATTGATATTTAGCACACAGTTCCCTACAATCCATAACAAAATGGAGTCGTAGAATGAAAGAATCGATCATTGAAGGAAATGGCCAATTGCATGATTCACTCCAAATCATTGGCATCTCAGTATTGTGCAGAGGCCATCAACTATGCGTGTTATATCCAAAACTGGGTTCCTTACTGAGCTGTAAAGGGGGTAACTCCTTTTAAAGCTTGGACTAGTCGGAAACCCACAGTTAAGCACTTTTGAGTATTTGGGTCTCCTGCATGGGCCCACATTCCAACAAAGAAATGCAAGGCTATGGATCCACAGAGTAGGCCTTGCATATTTATTTATTGGCTATCCAGATAGTGTCAAAGGCTATAGGCTACTCCACCCTACCACACATGAGCTCTTTATTGAGAGGAGTGTTCGGTTTGAGGAGGATACTTCTTCTATCACTTCTCCATCTTTCATTCCCATGGAGACACTACAACTTCATGATGATAGTTCTTTTGAGGACCTTAATCCTCCTGAGGAGTCTTCTTCCTCCACTTTAGACGGTGAAGATGAGGGTTCATATTCCTCCTCTCTTAGTCATCATTTAGAGGATGTTGATTCTCCTCCAGATTCTCTTGCCACTAGGCCTCTTTGGGCTCATCAGACTTTGGAGTCAGCAGGTGATTGGGTTGGTGATCCTTCAGATGTGAGAAGAACACAATCACAGTTCAAGCAGGGTCCTCAGCTCTTCTTTGCTTTAACTTTTATTCGATAGTCCTTCAGGGAAACTTTTGGTGTTCTCGAGTGGGATGCTGTTATGCAGGGAGAGTTTAGTTCCTTGGAAAGGAACCATACATGGGATTTAGTCCCACTTCCTAAGGGAAGAAAACTTGTTTGATGCAAGTGGGTATATCAAAAAAATTTTGCTCCAGATGGGTCAATCGATAAACATAAGGCTCGCTTAGTCACAAAAGTATTCTCCCAAGTTCTTGGGATTGACTACTCTGAGACTTTTGTGCTAGTTGCTAAGATGAATTCCATCTGACTTGTCCTTGCCATTGCTACAGCCCATCGCTGGGAAGTTCATTAGATGGATGTGAAGAGTCCTTTTCTTCATGACCTTTAGGAGAAGATATATATGGAGTAGCCACAGGGATTCATCCAAGATCCTTCACTTGTCTGCTGACTTTGAAAGTCTCTCTATGGCCTTAAATAGGCCCTTCGAGCCTGGTATGCCAAGATGGACTCCTTTCTTCTATTAGTTGGGTTCACTCAATGCCATTTTGATATGAACCTCTATATTTTTCATTAGGATGATACTCTCACTTTCCTTGTTCTCTATGTTGATGACTTGCTGATTACAAGGAGTTCCTCATCCACCATCAAGGTAGTGAAAAATGCCCTTCATGATCATTTTTTGATGTCTGACTTGGGTCTTCTTCACTATTTCTTAGACATTGAGATCACATAGTTTTCAGCTGGTATCTTTCTTTCTCAGCCCATGTATGCTTTTGATATGCTCTCCAGATTTTGCATGGCTAACTATAAGCCTGCACCGACTCCCTTTTTTTTAGGAGTCAAAATTGAGGCTTCTTGTTCTTCACCTTTGGTAGATGCTACCTTGTATCTCCAGTTGGTTGGGATTCTCATATACTTGACTCACATGAGGCCTGATATTTCATATTCCATGTGCCTAGTCTCCAAGTTCATGTAGGAGCCACATGAGCTGCATTGGAAAGTAGCTAAGCAGATTCTTCACTATGTACAGGGAACTCATAGTTATGGGATTCATTATGTAGCAGGTGTGGATATTGACTTGGTGGGATACACAGATTCAGATTGGGCAGGTGATTCTTAGGATCACAAGTCTACTTTAGGGTATTGCTTCTCTCTTGGTTCTGGTCTGATTTCTTGGTCGAGCAAGAAGTAGTCTGCTATTGCTCTTTCATCTACAGAGGTTGAGTATTAAGGAGCAGTTAATGCTGCTACTGAAGCCATTTGGCTTCAACACATTCTCACTGAGTTTGGTATTTCCTTCAGGAAGCCTACGGTCATCTTTTGTGACAACCAGAGTGCTAATCAAATCTCTCGGAATCCAGTCCATCATCAGCGAACCAAACACATTGAGATTCACATGCACTACATTTAAGAGCTTATTCATGAGCAGGTTCTTAATCTTTAGTATTGTTCAACATCAGATCAGACAACTGACATCTTCACCAAACCCTTCACTGAGAGCAAGTTCATTCATTTACGAGCTTTGCTTGGGGTGCAGCAAGTGTCCTCCTTTTAGGGGGCTTCTTAGCTCTTTCCTTCTCTCTCTATTTAGGGGGGTGTACTCTCTTTTGTGGGGGGGGAATTCATTGTACATGGGTACCTCATCAGGCTTGAGTTGCCGAGACCCATCTCTTTACCCACCTAAGATACGCTTAAGGAGGGGGTTTTAGTGTAGGTTTTTTATTCCTTATTATAAGGTTTTTCCTACACATTTATTTAAGCTTGCTTAGGTTAATAAAGCATGTCTTATTATGTGAGTGGTTGCGAGGTGTCACCTTCCTACATGTGAGCATCCATTAGCTATCTTGGGAAGATACTTTTCTATCTTTAGTCTGATAGATGGTTGCTCCTCATTGGTTGGTGTTGCCACCTCCTCCCTTTCTCTGGTCTATATAAGCATGCTACCTAGCTTGTATTTTCATTCGATATTGGAGATAGTTATCTGATGCTATTTTTCCATTTGAGCATTTCACATTAATCTCATGGTATCATTGTTATTGTTTTTTGCATTTACAGTTTATGTTTCTAACTCTTTCAATTGATTCTGGGTTATAATATGTTTTATGGATTTTAACATAGCTAACCCACCTTTTGACCCCAACTTAACCTTGACCCTTGATCGTCAACGATAACTCTAACTATTGACAATTAGGCCTGACCACTAACGTTTAGGTTCCACCATCTAAACCACTAAACACCCACTTCAACTCCACCTTACTTTTTTATAATTAACTTCCCTTATCCATGCAAGGATCAATGCATGATGAAGTTAAATTTAGAAAAGTTTGTTGAACCTATTTTTTGAACCTACACTTCTACCTCTCCCTTTTGCCTATATAAAGAGAAGAGGAGCACAAAAATTATCCATCCATAACTATCAAGAGCTTTGTAATATCCCCTTCAAACAGGAAATATAGCAACACAAAAAATCTGAACCAAGATATAATCTCTGTTGAATAAATTTAGAATGATAACAATAATATAGTTTTTCCAATAGTAAATCACAGATCTTATCACTTGTCCTTCTAAACTATTACAATTGCAGTCCTCTATTATGCATATAAATATGAAATACAGTCTTGAAAACCCTGGCTTTGTAAATCTGGAAGTGCAAATTGAATTCTGGAAAGTCTCAGCTTGCTGTGTCGAACACACAGTCACCGGCGTCAGTCGATATACTGCCGACGTCGGTCACTGCAAGTCCTTATCTGCCGACGTCGGTCTCCAATCGGCTGATGTCGGTATCTGGAAGCTCTCTATCAGCCGATGTCGGTGTCTGTATGGATTTGTACGGACCTGTACGGACTTCGTACGGTCGCCAATCAAGCACAACTTCCCTGTTTTCAACCCCTGATCTGAAAATATATGCTTCTAGCATAGAAGATCTCTAGCTGTATAATTTATTGAATCAAAACATAAATAAATAAATACCTGGAATATCTGTAATAACTTCTGTGTGAAGTTATCTCTCAACCCTGTAAATTCTGTGATAACTTCTGGATGAAGCTATCTCTCAATTTGGCAATAGATCAGCTGATATTTCACAGCCTCTTAATTGCACACACTGAAGAGGGAACGTTCTCCAATGCAAATGGAATCCTGGAACCCTAGGCTCAGTCTTCACAGAAGAAATTCTTCAAAATCAATAATCAATAATCAATAGCATAATCCTCAATGGCCTCCATGAGAAACCCTTATACCCTCCAAAAAGATATGCTTGCCCTAATTAGGGTTTCTTAAATTAGAATTAGGGTTTCTAATTAAAATTAGGCTAAATAATTAATATTTGATTAAATCAATCAAATATTAATATCTCCCTCAATACATGTCGGATCCACGAACCGATCGAAGCTAGTGAATCAGGGAGTGATTCCGCACATAACCATGCCACAATAAAGGCGCTCCGCTGCATATCAAATATCCCTAAAAAGTAGGAGCTCAGGCCAAATGTGTCTGAAATAACCTGAATGAAAATCAAATGAAGAAATCCTGTGAATCAAAGTCGAGCCAAGCTCCATTATGACCCTCTATCCATCTTATTAGCCTACGAAGGTCGCATAATAGGCTAACCATGAACTCAGAACATGTCAATTGAAAAGGGGACATGACAAGCTTCTTGTATCAGAGTTTCTTTTACAGGTCATTTCTTCTAGTGAACCAATGAGTGCAATAGTGATCTGAAGTGTTTCCACCCATCGGCGAACAACCAGGTACTGTTACTCTATCAAAATTGCCTAAGGATCCACCAATAGATTTCTCGACCACTCACCTCAACCAAAAAGCTATGTATCTATTTTCAATAATTAGTTACTCTATTTTTGTTTCACAATAAATTCAGACTAATCCCACTTTCTAGAATCTCATTCTACAACCCCGTCAAATCAAACTTCTTAAATCTAACCAAAAAATCATATCTCAATTCAAAAATATTTTCAAATTCCAAAAATTTGAAAATGTCCTTTTCAATATCCAAATCATATTAATGATAAAAATCATAATCCAAAAAATATTTCCACATAATAAGTTTTCAATACTCTAACTATTAAAATGCCCACCTAAGTATGGGTTACCAAATCAACAAAAGTACAAATCAAACATAATACATTACATATGCATGATAACTCATATAATGCAACTGTAAATACTAAAATAATAGATCCATTTGTTGTATTTTTATAACCATCTAGTTGACAATTTCACGTTCCAAACAATGCCAAAGATAACAAAATACACTAAGGAAAAAATAAAAATAAAATATCCACATCATATAAACTCATAATCAAATGTTCATATGTATTAAATTACTTACGTAACACACATTAGTCTAAAATTGGCCCTTGGTCTCCAAATGCCAAAGTATAATCAACATTTATATCACTATTATCTCCTAAGGGTGCTTGAGAGGTTGAGGTACCTACTACACCACATGACCTAGATCATGATATCCCTTAAGAAACATATCCCACTAACCTCTCCTTTTGTATCATGTACTCTCCTTATAATTGAACATAATCTAAAAATGTGTTTTGGCTCAACTCTGAATCAACGGTAGTTGGAGGCATCTATTGTTGAGATAAGTCCACTTGTAACTGATATCCCTTAATCACTAGGGAATATCACTCCACATGGATCTCCTACACTCTACTAACTACCTAAACATATGTTGTGGCCATAATGGCCACCTTATTAAATAAAGGAGCATGTGGCCCTCACACATCATCTTGCTCTATGAGACCTTTGAGATTAACACTATCTGGTACATGTCGTGTAAGCACATTAGGATTCACATTTATCACCAATGATCAATACTCATCATATCCTATATTCAATCCAAAATGTAACATTAGGGCATCTCTTATTATTCTATAAACAATATATATATATATATATATATAAACTCTCAATATACTTACCACCTACACCCACTGCTGTTGGAGCTACTACAACAACAAATGGGAATAAGAATGGCCATATTTATTTTGACCACCATCTTGTATATTCATATGTACAACCAACATCGTCAACATCTTGAATATCAATCACCTCATCTCTCTCATCTAATGGAAAGGGAGTTAGCTCCTCCACTATTGGTCGAGCTCATTCATGTGCTCTTGTAGGGGATCTCACTGATCATGCCCATATCACTGCCATTGGGGGAATTACCTATACTATAGCAAACTAGTGTGTTACACACTCCATTTGAAGCTTCTCATATACTCCCATAAATTTATCATGTAGCCAACAACTAAAATGAACATGCCATAACTCCATGGCATCCTCCTCCCAACCCCCAAAGCCTGGATATGGTGTCCATATGATATCACATGTTGCATAACAATCTAACATCTAACGAAAACACATCATGCTAGAGCGTGTCACTCAACCAATATTCATTATCACCAAACATACATCCAGGTATGGGCCCATCTAACAAGAGGCATCCCTATTGGTATAATGTGATAACATGGTTGAGCCCATAACTCCACAATATCCCTCTCGTGTAGACCTAAGAAAATATCTATACAATTGGGCCAATATAGTGTGCCACCATGAATACCAGGTACCATATTCCTCAATGCTATGAAAAATATCAGTCATCTTGTATAAAATAACAACACCTCCTTTATCAACAACTATAAAAGTGGTTAGCAAACCACATAAGAATTTATATAATCATAGAACCCTTGACACAAAAATTTCAAATAATAATACAAAATAATCTCCTAAGGCATAATCATCACCCCTCGAATTCCCTATCAGATATTGATGAGCATCCTCCATACTAAATTTGGTCTCGACAACCACCCAAACATCAACTATGGGTAATCATAAAATATGCCATGCATCCTCTAAGATGATGGTCATCTCCCTTGTGGGTAACCAAAAATTACATGTATGTGAGTCCCCACCAATTTTTTAAAGCAATTATCATATGCATGTCATATGGCATGAGATCTAATTGCCCAATTTCACCCATTTATGTTCTCTCAAAATCCATCATCTCAGTATCTAACTAAGGGTAATCCATGAAATATCTACATAATATGCCCACAGTGAAACTTGTGGGCCCTCAAATCAACCTACAATCATAATCGCATTTTAAATGTCAAAATTTGGGGCATTCATCCATATCAAATTAAAAATTTAAGTTTTAATTCTAAGAAAATTAAGGTTTGTATTGCTATAGACAGTGGCGTAACAAATCCACACTAATTTATACATGTATGCAATGACCCTTGATAGGACTAGGTGTGGATGCACAATGACACATAAAGTAAAAAATACATTAAAATGACATTAAAAAAAATCCAAAAGTAACATCCACTAAGGGTTTCTTACTTACCAATCTCGTCTCTGAGTTTGTCTCTACATTGGCATGAACTTGCTCAAACCACGTCAAAGCATGACTATCCTTTGAGGAATTTATAATATTTTTCAAATCAAATTCTTCAAGTTTTACTATTTTATTGAAATGAAATTAACCTTCTATATTCTAGAAACCTATTTATATTCTAAATTTTAACCTAAGGTACCCCATGGCTGACATGGTGCCCCTTCTAATCCCTCACAACTCATACTTCAATTACCAATATCTTTGATGATGCATATCCAAATCACATACTATTAGATTAGTTAGAATGTTAATGGTATAGACTCACATTGTATCAACTACAATCAATTTTTAATACTTTCCAAATTCTTTGAATCTAGAAGACACATTTGGATTTGAAGGAGGTGCTGTAAAATGAAAAGAGGTACTTAGTTTTCTAATAAAATAAGGGCATTGAATGCCAAGTCCCTACAAGATATTTTTAAGGTGTGAAAAGTGTAGAAATAAAATGATTCAAGTCTAAACTGTTCAATAAATTGGTGTAGAGATGACATTATTTTCAACATTCTACAAAATATTGTAAACTTTTCCAAAGAAAAGCTTCTTAAATTTTGATCTTATTATATTCAAAGATTTATTTTAATCACTACATCATGATCTCTTGTGAACTCACCTTTCATTTTCAACTAGTGTAATTTTTATATAAACAAGCCCACAATTTTCTTAACTCTGTTGTCTTTTCATATACTGTTATATCTATAATTACATTAAATCATGTTAGTGTTAAAAAAAATTATTATTTTTTGGTTTTCATGTAACCTAGAGTAATTGCCTCGTAGAATGTTATCTGGGAGATTATAATTAATTTTGATGCTTAGAACTAAATAGAAAATAATGCACCAATTGTGTAGATTAAGTCTACAAATTGAGTATTTTATGCAAATTTTTAGTGCAACATATATCTATTGAGACTCCGCATCATTATTGTGATCAGGTAAAGAATATATATACATTGGCCAAGGTAGCAAGAGAAACAACTTAATAATTTGAAATAGTAGATGGAGGAAGAGGAGAAGGGGTGGCAAATAAGGGTTTAAATGAAATATAGGCTTGAGGGTGATCAAGGCATGAAATTAGCTGAATATCCTATTAATGATGGGTTATTGGAGAGCTTTGAAGCTTCAACAAATTAACAAGAGAAAGATGATTAAAATCATAGTGTTGGTCTCCAACTTAGCTTAATTATGGTAATTTACAAAAATAATTGTCATGGCAGTGTGCTAGGCACACTGACAATGATAATAATAAATTTTAAATGCTCTATATGTTGTAATTACCTATATTGTTTTATGAAAGATGTGAAGATACAAACAAGAATGATTAGCTGATCATTTGTGACAATGTACAGATTTTGATCATCCTATGTACATATACATGTGGTCGTAACTATGTGCCAATGCATATGGAATCTGTTTAATGTAGCAAGTAGACATGTCAGTAATAATTTATGTAAACCTTTGCACTTGCAACCTACCTGATAACATTTAAATTGTTGAAATGAAATCCACTCAATCTGATTTAGAATCAAGTGATGGCGTGAATCCTCCATTTATACTTGTCAGTAATAATTTATGTAAACCTTTGCACTTGCAACCTCCCTGATAGCATTTAAATTATTGAAATGAAATCCACTCAATCTGACCTAGAATCAAGTGATGGCGTGAATCCTCCATTTAATTAAAATTTTTCAATGATATTTATGTAAGTTATATTTGTTTAAACACATTATATATATTTTAAAATAAATATAGTATTTTAAAAAAATACTAAAATACACTACTTTTATTTATATAATATTTAATTAAATTTATTTTTATATAACAGAAAAATCAAATTTAAATGTAGTAAGTAATATTCTATAATAAATGTTAATTATAAAGAGAGGGTTTTTGAAGTTAATTAGTGTCATAAATTTGAGGATAGTTGATTGAAATAGGTAGCAAAAAATAAATTAAGAAGACATGACAAACAAACTCTAGAAAAATTGAGATGGACAAATATAGTTGTTTGGGGTGATAAAATGTGAGAACAATTCTGGGCATACCCAAACTGTTAGTGTACGGTTTGAGTAATTTTTAATTTCTAATTTTGATTGTACTTGTTCACATGTTCTAGGGCTCCAAAAACATTGATCACTTTTCTTGAATTTCTCATAGATCTCTAGAACACTGATATTCTTTACAACCCTAATAACAAATCATAAACTAACTAAAAAAGGGAAATCAATGAGGGACGCATGTTATCCCTCTATTATTATCAACCCTTAGGCTAAAAATAATTTATAAAAAAACACTCAATGCACTTAAGAAAGTGATTTTTTGGTGAAAGCTTTAATCCAATATGAATTATGGTGCTGACTTGAACAAGTAACACAATACAAATTAAAATTTAATGCTTGATTTAATTTTTTTCTAAATTAAATGTTATACTCTTGATTTTCACTTTCACTTATCAATCTTATCCTTCACATTCAATATCATTCATGTATTATATTCAATAATGCACCTATGTATTTATATATTTTTAAATTTATAATTAAATCTAAGTTGGTGTGTTTTAAGCTAACACACAATGATCTAGAAAGGTTAAAAATGGGTATTATAAGGAATGGGGGACCCAAAACAAGGGCCACAATGGCCCACACCAAAACCATATAATGTATGGTTCTGTAGCACAATAACTATAAGTTTTATGGTTATGAGTAGTGAGCCCTCCAAAAAAAAAACCCAATAAGAAAGAGAAAGAAGAGACAAATAAGAATAGAAAAACATGGCAAAACATGGAAAAAAGGCAAAAATAGGATAATAAGAATCTATTTTGAATTGATAATAAAAAAACACATAAGTACCATTTAATAATTCAATTTGACAACTAAAACTAACTCAAAACTAAAATTTAGTATCTACATAATGCCTCAGCTTGATGTGTGTATTCATACATATCAATTTAAAAAAAAACAAGCTTACTTGCAATGTTCTATTTGATGCCTCAATCATCAAAATATGTAAGTGTTATTGAAAAAAATATAATAATAATAATAATGAAGTGAAATTCAAAAGGAAAAAATATCACCTCATTTCCATTATGTAGCATTATGAATATCTCGATCAAACATCCACACCCCTATGTCCTGGAAAAAACATGTGTTATGTAAAGTATTTTATCTGTGTCATGTGAGTCGTAAGAGAATAACATATGCATGGAAAAGTGCTTATGAATATAGCTTACTGAAATCAAAAGGAAAAATATTTAAAATCATGCACTAGTTGGGGCAGTTTGACCATGTAAAATTTTCCAGTATAAATATGAGTCTTTGAACCTATGTTAAATCATGCATGTATTCTTAGTACAAATTTTAATGATAGAAAATTTTAATTATGTAAATATAATGTTAATAAAATAAATTAGGTTTATAAAGTGTCTTGGAGGTATCCAATGGAGGAGCATCAATTATCTATTATTCTCACATAGAGGAACAAATAATGTCTGTCTTATGGCTTGGTGTAGAAATAATAATGGTAATCCATGTTCACCCTCGCCCCATCCTCCTAACACCTTTTGAGATGTGGGAAAACTTGTGAAACCTGTATATCAAAGAAAGGATTACACAAATCATATTTAAGATAGGAAATAAAAACATTGATGTATACCATAATAAGATATCATCAAGATAACCTACATGTCATGGAAAAATGGGTGCACATGCACTTGAAGTATAATCTATATAAGCATAAGTGTAATATACCCCAAGTGACAAAGATATGAAAAATATAATAAATTTAGTGATATGGTTCCCCTTGATAATAGCCAAGGATAAATAATATAAGAACATTAATAATAACCGTCTTGGTAATCTGTAATCAATACAACACCCATACAAAAAGAGTCTTCATACTAACAATGTAAAGTTTATAAACAAGATGCCCTCAAGGGGGAAAATTTTGAAAAATGATTGAAAAATAAAAGATTCTTGGCCATAATAGATTAATGATATGAATCATGACAATGTATGAAATAAAACCAAAACATCCACATGATATGAATCATGGAGAATAACTGACTCTAAGTCACGTGTCAACACAAAAATAAAATAAAGATCACACCGATCAAATAAAATGAAGTGCAAAGGCAAAAATAAATAAAATAATAAAAAATACTCTTAGGAGACAAGGAAATAAATTTAAACACTAAAATTTAATCATTAAGTTCTTAACAATGTTTAATCTTTACATCCTTACCTTGGCCCATCTTCAATTTCGTTCGCTGGAATATACATGATATTCTTCATCATTTTACAAATTATTTTGTAACTACTCAAAAAATCATTAAAATATCCTTATTTTTCTTATATACTTTTGTTAGACCATTTCCAATAGTTTTTGTCCTTCCGAAACAAGACCGCACTAGGTTGGATAGGGTCAGACTACAACCTTGTCCTCTAGTGTGGCCTTATTCCCTGCACTCCAATGGTATCTTTTTAAATTAGAGACATTTAATTTTAACCCTCCACATTTTGTAAAGGTTGGTTAATGGAAATATTAAAAATATTCCTCTATATAATCACATTAAGGTCATTCAAAAGACATATAACAATCATTTAGAAATTTCACTACACATTGAGCAAAAGAGCTCTAATCTTTTCGATTAGAATTTTGAAAAATTATAATAGTCATAGGCCAAGTTTTAAGGTATTTTATTATATGTCAAATTCACTTAATTTAAAGCATTCAATTCAATATCTGTAGTTGTATTTATATATAAAATTCAAGATTCATACATTCACTCTAGGAAAGAGAACTACATCGATGTAAGGCTCTTTTGAGATAAGTAAGAAGCACTTAGATTATGCAAGGTTTTTTAAATATATTTTGGCTAATACCCTTGCTTGATTCTCCCTTTTGTGTTTGATCATTATTTGGTTTATTTTGTAGGAGCTAGATTTGTATTATGTAGGTATTCTATATGTAAAATCAACACATAGTCAACTAATAAACCCTCATAGATAGTTATAGGTACCCAGATCAAAAAATCAATCACATGGTCAACTAAGACATGACCATAGTAAATATACAAGTTTGAAATGTAGTCCTATTCTCTTAGTGTGGCCCTATCCCAACATAGTTTGAAGTTCTATTTTTAGACATGACATAGTTTACAAATATTTATGTCCAGTTTCAAGTAACAATCAACTTGTACAGTCAACAATAAATCATATCCAACTTAAGTTTTCATATTTGTTTATCAATTTATTATTTATAACTCATTTCAAATTATATAAATTATTGTATTGTATAGATAAGTTTTGTATATTCTATAACCTAGATCAGATATCAATAGCTTGTTTGTTTATATCATTTATTTTTTAAATAAAAAATAAACTTATAAACATTCTAGTGAACCCATTATTTTTAGAGAACCACTTGTTATTTACTTGATTTTTTGTTCTAAAATTTTTTATATATTTTTTTAAATTTCTGACATTAAAATAAAATAACTTTCAACCTTGAATATAAATCTGAATCCATGAGTCAAATTTCTTCCACCTTAGATTTAATTTGACATTGAAGAAATTGTCTTGTCACCTTGGATAGACATTTGACACAAAATATATTTATTTTGTCTTTAGGTTCAAATTTGTTGATATTTGTACATAAAAATCTTTTAAATATTATTTTCTATTTCTTTGCTCTTATTTTTAGAAATTGTGTTATGATAATTTAAAAAATACTTAGTGACTATTTTTATGGGCCAAGTGATCTATTTTACCAACACC
The DNA here is from genome assembly GCA_037957365.1 of Torreya grandis. Taxonomy (NCBI): domain Eukaryota; kingdom Viridiplantae; phylum Streptophyta; class Pinopsida; order Cupressales; family Taxaceae; genus Torreya; species Torreya grandis. Next base: position 1,915,408 of record JARHVA010000892.1, on the reverse strand, counting down.
ATGGTGTGAGGGGTACTCATACAATACTCAAGCCATTGTAAAACTCTAAACAAAGATTTTAGTTTTCTCATACCTCATGGTATATTAAAAATTCCTATGGTCCCTTATCTATACCATAAGAAGCTTATTTAGTCGTTAAATTTGTGGTGCACTTGAAATGAGTGTATAACCCAAAGATGTTACTCTCACCATACCCTCAGAGATGGGATAGTTGACTACAGGCCTGACTTTGCCTCTATAGTTAGTACTCTGAAACATTGGGTTGACACTACTCTATGAATGATCAATTATATTCAAGAATGCACACAATCATTTAAACCTTTGCCTAAGTCACCCATTATACCTTGATTTTTCATTGTATTGTATTCATAGTCATTAACATTTTTGACACATTTTTATTGTATGCCTCTAAGGTGCAATTACAGATTGAGTGGTATTCCTATTTCATATATGCAACTTCCTTTGGTTTCTTTTGCAATTGTAAATCCTAGTGTTTTTTTATTAATCATAGCATCACTATTAAAATTCTTTGGTATCCTACAAATTAAATTCATATTTAAACTAAGAGGAGTATGATGTACATAATGAACATGAAACTCATATTGATCAAAAGGATCTTAATGGAGGGTCAAAACATAATAGTGTGTCCAACTTTTTGGCATAAAGAGACCACATACACTTATAATCTCTAAAAAAATATTGAGTTTGGATCATTGATATTAATCAAACATATGTGTTTTAGCTTATATATACACAGATGTAATGCATACATGTATATTTCTAATTTTTAAAAAAATCATTAAGTATTTTTAGGATTTCTTTTTGAATTTTTGTTTTTGGTTTTTTTCTATCCACCATGGGATAGAGTAATATTATTTGACCCTATATTAGATTAAAATAAAGTTCAATAATTATTTAAATTTTATCAAGGTCTTCAAGAAAACCCCAGAGGTAAATAATATCATTAGTCTACTTCTAGCATCAAAAGCTAAGCACTAATATAAATTATCCACATCTCCACCACAATAATTTATTTTTGGGTTATCAAATCCCTTACTTCTAATGTTTTCATTTCTATTATTGCATCCATTCTTATTTTTACAAATCTAGTTACCTCTCTAACATTATCCCTTATTTTGGCAGCATCACTTGGTTTCCAACAAGTATCTATGCCTATAATTACTCATGCTAATTACACTCCTCCCATTACCTCTAAAATGCTACTATTAAGCATTCATTAATTGCATTACAAGCTGAGCAATCTCACATTAAGAAAACTATTTTTTGTGTTATCCCCTTTATGGACTAATGTTATTTGTTACATAACCCTTTTAGAATGTGAAATTACATATTATACATTACTAGTTGGATTTGTGGCTCTTAAGCTTCCTCTATATGAATACAAAGGTGATCCTAAACAACATTTGCATGCATTCCATGTAAGTAGTCTAGATTATGTAGATAACAACAAATTAGTGAAAAATGTCTTTCTAAAAATTGCTAAAAAATATTCTCTTAAATAGTATTATGATCCCCCTCTTAAATTAGTAAAGAATTTCCATCCTTTTACAAATCATTTTTTAACACACCTTTTTATCAAGATTGGTGAAAATCTATCATATGCTCAAATCACAATGTTCAAACAAGGGTCTAATAAAAATATAAGTGAATATGTTCTAAGATACAAGACCATGCTAGTAAAAATGAAAAATCAAATGGATGATAATGAGATCCAAGATATCTTGAATCAAAATTTGTTATCTCCACTTCAAGATTCAATTATGTTTGATAAGTTCAAATCTGTTGATGAGTTATGCCTATACAATCAAAGAGAATGAAGTAAAGTTGACTAATTATAATAAGCTCAAGTACACTACAAATACTCATTATAATTAAAATTTCAAGTTTTAAAGCAAAAGGAATTATAAGATAAAACCCAATGAAAATAAGAATGAAGCTAAGATTACAATTAATGCCATCTCACAACTAACATAAGAGATTCAATTACAATATCCACCAAGGTGGAAATTCTAAAGGTTACCATTACCTCTTCATGTTGTACACACCCAAATTTAGTACAATATTATTCAAAATACATATTTATACATAGCTTTGTCTATTTGGATCATTTTTGATGAATGAATGACTCATTGGCATGTCGTGTCTCAATTCTTGTTCTTTTTTACCCTATTGTATTTTTAAAGCATATGCATGTTATTATTATTTTTTCTTATATTGTATCTCATGGATCCCCAATTTATTTCTATGTCTTTATATGTTCATTTTATGTCTTTTTGATAAGTCTGCACTACCTAGATAGGAGTGCATTGTGCACCTATCCTATATTGCAGACTTCTTCTGATGTAACTTGTGAAGGATTTTTGAGTTTTTATGTTAATAATGGTTTTTTTATGACCTCTAGTTATTTTTATTCCAACCCTTCATGCATCATTGAGTCCCAAAATTTAAATACAAAGGTATATATAAAAAAATGTTTTTCTAAGGAAAACTTACTCTCCATGATCAAAAGCTATACAAAAGTTCTATACATTATGAATAATTGATTTATCTATAGATTCTAAGGTTACACATATCATTTCAATTGAATTTAACAATGGTATTCCTACTGTTTAAAAAGAATATATTATTAAATCCATGATTGCACACACATAACTATGAGGGAGAACTACATCGACCTCAAGTCCACTTGGACCATATAGTAAACTCTTACAAAAGGGTTTCAGAGCCTAGCTCAGCTATTCCCATTACCTTACATCCCCCCTTTGAATTCAATGTCCATTTGGTTTATGTAAATTAATTATAATTGAATTTTTTTAGGACATACGCATACAACATCATACTCTAAATATATATATGATGAATATAGACAAAGGAGAATAAACCTAGATCTTTATATCATGCACATAGTCTAGTAGGATAAAATTGCACTAATAGACATCAGTTCAATGCATCCCTATCCACATCTTTTGAAATTTTAAATGTATATCTTTATCTCATGTTTTCAATAGCAACATAATCATACTGTTAACTTATTCTATTTCTGATATAAGAACAACCTACCTATTCAAGAAAATAGTTAGAATAAGCTACGTACACACTTTCCATAGAAATTTACTATTATATGACATTCAAATATTTTTTGTTTCATTTCATTTCATTTTAATTTATGCATACTTATTTGTATAGTTTATTTCTATTCAAAATTAATAATTCATTTGAAAAAGAGTAAACATTTTGGTGAACCCACATATTCTCGAACATTGTCAAAACCATAGCTCCCCACTAAATGTTTTCTTTAAATTTTGAGTTAGATCATTTTAATTTAAAAATATATTATAGGTTTCTATTTTAAATATAAAAATAAATAAAAAGTATTTTTTCTCAAAAAATTATTACATAAGTTTTCAAATAATTGTAATTTACTATTTTTAGTAAATACTTGCATAACTGAAAATAGGTAAATCTATTTTTCAATTAAAATTATGGGTTCTGTAAAATTGTTATTTTTATATTTAAACCTCTCTCATATTTAAAACATATTTAGATTTTATTTTGTAAATACAAATTTTCTATTTTGTAAGTTTTAGGGTTTTGTCATAATTTGTTTGAAATCATTATAATTGGTTTTGCTCACAACTACTTCAAAACAAATTAATTTGAAAAAATATCAAAGATTCTATTTTTATTTTTATACATATGTTTTTAAAAACCTTATTTTTATTGGCACATTATTACATAATTTTTACAGAAATCATAATTTACTATTTTTAATAAGTGTTAGCTTAAATAGATAAAGACAAATCTATTTTTAAAATAATTTCTAGGTTTGTTTATTCACTATTTTTATGAAAAATCCTCTTTCATATTTTGAAAATAATTTATAAATCTCTTATAAATCATATTTTTTTTGTGCAATATAATAAAACTTACTTGTATACTTGGTTTTTGTGTGGTCTCGGGTTTCAGTTAAATTTCTTATTTCAGAAGTTGTTGATTTCCTACACAAAAATATTTTAATTTCCTTTATCTTTATTTTTATTTACTTTTGATTGTTTTAAAAACTATGTTTTGGTAGTTTTTAACCTACTTAGTTACTTTATTTATGGTCTATATGGTGTTTTGTTTACAAACATCGTGGTGTGAGGGTTTTTTTCCAATACTCATAGTCAAAGTACATAGTTAAACACAGACTTTAGTTTCTCCATACCTCATGACATGAGAAATGCTTAAGGTCCCTTTTTTACACCAATAGGAATCCTTTTATCCATATGATTTATGGTGTACCTAAGAGGTGTGTATTGTCAAAGGAAGTTACTCTCAACTTACCCTCAAAATTGGGGTTAGGGATACAAATACGATTCTACCTCTATAGTTAGTGATCTAAAACCTTGGGATGATACTAATACATAAATGAGAAAGTATATATGAGATCCTAAAAATAATTCACTATCCTTTCCTAGATCACCTATCATACCTTCCCTTTTGATTATATTGTGTGCTTAATCACTAGTTACTTTGTATATGCTAGATTGCATTTTAATTTTAAGCCTTTTTATGGTATTCAAATTCATTTCATATATATTGGCTATAAAAAATGGTAGAATCCCCTTTTCTTATGATCAAATTAAATGGATAAATAGGAATAAGAAATAACTTATGGAAGACAATTACATGAATGATTTTGATCTTTATAGCATGGATACATATAAACCATTTGAATCCAAAATCTCTAGGTGTGTGTTTGTCCAAGAGGAGAAAGATGCACCTTTTAATTTATCTCTAGATTCATCTTTGGGAAATCCCTCAAATTCTCTTTTAGATCTCTAATTTGATTATTCTTTATTCACACCTATATATATATCTCCTTGGATTCTCATTTAGAACCCTTTATGGTTACACCTATAGATTCCTCATTGGTTTCTCCTTTAGAATCCTCTTTGGTTACATATTTTTATTACTCTATAGACTCTTATTCGATCACACCTATAGTTTCCTCTATAACTCCTCCTTCAATATCCACCATGGATACACTCTTAGATTTTACTCATACATTTTCCTTGCTTCCTTACCTAGAATCCACTTTAGAACATAAGGAAACTCCTAGTCCTAATTATCCACTTTGTCTTAGGTTTTCACCTACTCGTGAGAAAGAGGATCCTTATCCTTTCACATCTAACTTATCTCTTACATTTGATAAGGCCCTTCATTGCATCCATTCTTAAAAAACCACTCCCAATAACCTATGTCTCCAAATGGATGATGTTCTTTATGAATAACCTCATCTAACATTTTGTCATGATGATCAATCCCACCCTATTAGTGACGAGACCTTCCATTCTTCTTTACATACCATATCTATTATGCCTACATGTCTTATCTCTCCTATTACAATCTTATCACCTATATTCTAAACCAAGAGCATTTCTCCTCCCTCTCATATTAATAATGATCAATATCAAAACTATAGTGATTATGATGAAGATTGGTATGATGATGCCTATGTCTATAGTGACGATTAAATTGTTCCTCCTAACCCCAATTTAGAGTCTTATCCACTTTATTTTCCTAGTGATGAGAAAATGCATACACTTTTTCATGATAGTTGTCATCCTTCCTTAAAAAATCTAATATGTGACCAAGAGTAATATAATATTTCTAATATTACATCTCTTGTTTTAACTCTTCACACTACCACTTTATTAAAATCCAATGAATCTCAAGCACGAAATTTCTCTAAAGAAGAATTTATTCCTAAGCATACTTTTATTCGTAATAGTGTACCTATGTCTAAAATAAAAATGTAATCCCACCCTTAAATTATCCTTTTAAAAATAGTAATATCCTTTTCCAAGAGGTCATTTCCCTAATGCATGTTTTAGGGGATTTACAAGAATAATTACACCACTTATCCTTAGAAAGTAAAGCGTATCATGATTGCGTTAACTATAATGCCATTATTGGTAACCATATTATGTGTAATTTTTTATATTCACCTTTACCTCCTAATTTTTGAATTCCAACATATTCCACACTCGATGGAAATGGAGACACTTACATCTTAAATACTTTTTGAGATAATGAATGTCTATAATGATATTCTAATGTTGTTACAATTATTCCCTAAAAGTCTTGAAGTTAGTACATTAGCTTGGTTTCATTCCCTTGTTAGTTGATCATTATCTACTTATCTTGAATCCGAAGAAATATTTTTAATTTTATTCATCTAAAATAAAGGACCTAGACTTACTTATGAAAAGTTACCGTCTTTGCATCAAGGTCAAAATGAGAAAATTTTTGACTATATCTTATGATTTAAAAACTTTTATGTACCAACTAATTTATAAACCTAAAAATTTATAGGCATAAAATATATTTTTTAAAGGCCTTATTTATCCATTAAAATAAAAGTTACTTTCTAATACTTGAGATCATTTTATATATTTATTGTGAGGCATTAGCCTTAGAAGAAGAATTAGATTTTGTTAGCATTTCCATTCATATGGATGGGGACATCTAATTATTTTAAGATAATACCCAATCAATTCCAATTAATAAATAACAACCTTTAACTAACACCCATAATTCTTCTATGCATAATGATGAATCCAAATTAAATCATGTCAAAATTTTACATAAAAGCAAACAACATTTTCATATAGTAACTAATCACAAGCCTCATATCCATTTAAGCAAATCATAACCTATTATATTTTCTACCAACGAATGTCCACATGATATGTTACATACATTATTGGATAAAAAATTAATTATTTTATGCCCTAATAATTACCATCCTCCACATCATTTGGATAAAGTTAAAGGCAAATCATTTTGTAATTTCCATGGCATTATTGGAAATAGTGATAAATATTGTTATGCACTTATAAAAAAGATAAATGAACTTGATAGTAAAATAATCATTTGATTTCAAAAATATCATATCTCAATTCAAAAATATTTTCCAATTCCAAGCATTCAAAAATGTCCTTTTCAATATCCAAATCAAATCAATGATAAAGATCCTAATCAAACAAATATTTCCACACAAGATGTTTCTAATACTATAACTAGTAAAACACCCACCAAAGTATGGGATTGCAAATTAACACAATTATAAACCAAACATAATACATTACATATGAATGATAACACAAATAATGCAATTGATAATATTAAAATAATAGATCCATATATTGTCTTACCCTCATGTGGTTTACCGAGAAAAAAAAGATCCATATGTTGTATTCCTATATCCATCTAGTTGGAAATTTCATGTTCTAAACAATGCCAAAGATAACAAAATACACTATGAAAAATAACATAAAATATCTACATCATATAAACTCATAATCAAACGTTAATGTGTATAAAAGCACTAACATAACAAAAAATAGTCTAAAATCAACCCTTGGTCACTAACTTCCAAATCAAAATCAACATTTATATCACTATTATCACCTAAGGGTGCTCGAGGGATTGAGTCACCTAATACATTGCATGACCTAGATCGTGATCTCCCTCAAGAAACATATCCTTATAACCTCTCCTTTAGTATCATTTACTCTCCCTATAATTGAACATACTCTAAAAATATTTTTTGGCTCAACTCTGAATTAGTTGAAGTTGGAGGCATCTGTTATTGAGATAACTCATAACAATTTTTTTCTAGCATTTATTCATCTTGTTGTTTAGACCTATTTTTATCCTTTGAAATTGAATATGGAAGTCATAAATAAAATATCTATCTATGATCCTCTTTAGTAAAATTGTAAGCATCTAAATGTCTATTTTGACACATTTCAAATATTTATATATAAATGTATATACTATATTTTTATATATTTATAGTGTGCCATTGTTTAATAGATTCTACGTAGTGTAAACACCATTGTGGACCAAATAGTTAAACCAATAGGATTTTATAACTTATCATTTTTAATTTATATTTTAATTTAATGATCACTTAACCTTAGATATCATGATAATTTTGAGGGAAATTAGGTCATGCTTTCTCTAAATATTATTCAATTATACCCTTTCATCCTAGGTCGATATTCTTTCATTTACTTAATCACATATTATATCTTTTGAAGGGATTGATGATGATGGATTTCCTTTTGATAAGTGTAATTGGAGGTCCTCAAGATCATGGCATTCATGGATTTATTTCTTCTTTCATGAGTTTAAAATAACCTATTGGAGTGATCAACACTCAACCAGGATCAAATAAGCATCCCATTACCACAATGAGACCTACACATAGAAAAGAAACATTTTGAAGTATATCTATATATTATATTTAATTTATTATTCACTCCTTGTTACAAATGCACTACTAGAGTGCTCAATATATAGGAAAGAGAGAATAGGGTAAAAAACCCACAGTGGGTATGCCAACACTATATGAACACACCAAAGTGGATATGTCAACATTATGTGGACACAAAAAAGTGGGTATGTTAACATTATATGAACATGCAAAATTATGACTAAATTAAATTACATGATAGATCCTAACTAACCTAGTTTAAAAATAAGGCTAACTAGACTAATTGAACGCTCCAACACCCTCCCTTAAGTGATAGTTAGGGAGATGGTAAAAATCAAATATGGGTCCTAGCTATAAAGCTTGATAAAGTAACCATGTACAAAATTATGGTGAAATACTCAGTGTCCCTATGGTAACCAGTCTATTTTACTGAAATACATGGATGTCAATTCTTTATATGTACCAAGTCAAATAGGAATCGTTACTCTATATGAGGCTCACTTAGTATAAAACATTGATAAATAAAATGGAAAGAATAGTTATCTCGAGTGAAAAAACATAACCTCAAGGTACCCAAATACCATTAATGACATAGGTAATGTAGAGAGAGAACTTATTATGTAAGGCATAATAAGAATCATGACTCAAAGACTTTAAACAATGTTGAAATAGGTGCACTGGATGAAATAAAGTCCATAAAATATAAATTCACTCGATGGTTCAAAGGTAAAAAAGAAACTCAATCTACATGAATGGTCTATACCACTACTTTATCATAAAAAAATAGATGATACTTTATTCACCATAATAGTTATTTACAAAAAGAATTCTCAAAGTTGTCAAAAGTGCAAAAAATCTCACCAAATTGAATTCGATCTACTACTAGAATATGTGGTGCACCAAGGGTTAACAAGGGACATGACACTTGGAAAAGTAAGATCTATACCATACTCCACATACTGTTGACTATGTGGAGTGACGTAAAAAGGGTCTACATGAGTGGTCTATATCAACTACTTGAACACTGACAAGTTGAAAATGTATGCACTAAAATAGCTCCACATCAAGTTGAAAGATACTATTAAACTATTGAAGAAGATAAGATGGAATTGGGATTCTCCAAAATAAATACACTTCAAGCTACATAATATTATCAAATGTCAAAAAAAGTGTTAGAAATATAGATAAATTATCTCTCAAGAAGATGGATTTGGTGGTGATGGGAGAGTCAAGTAACTAAAATAGTGAAAAGGTACCCATATTAGAGCAAACAAACATTAAGTTAAACAAGGTTGAATCACCAAAAACCCCATGACACTTTATAACTCATTTTGAGTAAAAAATAATCCTAAAAAATAAACACCTGATGATGAAAGAAACTCTATAATGTTGCCAATTTGTAAAATATAGCCTCAAAAATCAAGAAAGTTACTCCTAAAATAAAGGAGCAGTGTATGGAAAAAAATGTTGAATAGTGGAGGAATCATGCTAGTAAAATACTTGTAAAATATGGTTATGTCACTTCCATAAGTGATCTAAAATCCATCCTAGATGAATACAAATAGTGGATGATAATACATGCATATGATTAGATATGAATTTCATAACAAAATAAAATGAGGTAACATCCAAAAAAGTGTCAATATGAACATGTCTAACAACTATAATCTCAATTTTTTCAAGTCTAAGTGAAGGTGCAATAGATTTTATATATAACTCAATATCCTCACGAAGAGTGAAGCATACAAAAATATAAGCCTTTCATCAAATGATACTAGTGAAGTGAAAACCTTGATTAATAACTAATGTCATGGCTATATTTCAAGATAATTGGTTGAATAGGGGTAACAATACCCTTTATATGCTTCTCAGTGCCCACAACTCTAGTAGTGTGACCCACGGAATGAAGCATGTAGGAGCCAAAAATAGTGATATGCTTATCAAAACAAGAACACATGTAAACAGGTGGAACGAGAGTGGGATACATAGAGTGTGCAATGATAGTATGCCCAAAATAATTAGCTACAATAATAGGAGGAATTGAAGGCCAAAAAACACAAGTGGCACAAAAAATGTACTCAAAAAATGTGTGACATCAGGCTTTACCAAAAAAGTGTCTACAAGTGTATAAATATAGTTAGCACAAGTGTAATAAAGTGTTTTGGTGAGGGGATATGACCACCTATAAAATTAAACCTCACCTTGTGGTCTTAGAAACTCGAAAGAACTGAAAATGGGTTGGGGTATAGAGGTATAGGGTGATATATCCTAATGGTATCTAGGATAAATGCGTGGGGTGCGCTACCCATTGCAGTATAGGGTGGGTTTGAGTGGAAATACCCTTGACACCAAAAATAATTTGAGGCTTGTGTGAATTTTGAATTGGCCAAAAATAATCAATTTTACCTTTAAAATTCCCCCTAGAATGGATGTCATTTACCATAAAAAATGCATCTATGAGTACAATAGTGTGGGATAAGAGGGTACATTGAGCAATAAAAATCAAACTCCAAGAATGAAGGTGAGAGCAAGAAACATGTTTGTTTTATTTGTGAGGAGTCTGACCTCTTGCTAGACTGAACCTAACCCTCGGTCTTTGATAATTGATGTGGATGATAAGTATCAAAACAATAAATTAACAACTTAGAATAAAGTGGTCTAGGTCCCTCTATTTAATTCTCACCCACTTAAATCTATCCCATCATTTTACATGTTTTCCACCAACAATAAAACACACCATTTTAAATTAACACATCTCTTGATAATTTTAGGGCCCCTCTATAAAATATTTCACTTCAAATGTCCCTAGTTCTTGATACTATAAACTTTAAACAAGGGAAAAAAAAATTAAATCTTATTGTATAAAACAATAAGCACTTTTGATGAAAGGACTAAGGTGATTGAGACAGTGAATAAATCTATGAGAAGTCAAGGATCTTGAAGGTGATTTGGTCAGAAGTCATTGGGTGAATCATTTAAGGTAGTTTGGTGGTTAAAAAAGTCTATTGGCATGGTGCAATCAGCTGTGAGTAGATGGAAGCGATTTTGTTAGTGAGTTTATCCATAGAAGGATGTACATTTTTTTTTGATGAAATATATCTATATATTAACTTAACAAAAATATACAAATAATTCACATAACACAACATCATGATTAGGATATACAATAGGCCTTGGTATATTTCTCACAACTTGTAGGTAACTAGATGTCAAGTGAAAGGATGGAAGATAGATTAAACACTGTCAAGAACTATCATTGATGACATAAAGCTTGTGAATTTCAATCCAAGATAGCAACCATCATTAGGGGTGGCATCAGCTAACAATTTTGTCAAAAATGTAGTTGATTCCACATATTTTTTTAATTCAACAAGGGCAAACAAAACTTCTAAAAATACCTTGCATATCACAACAATGATTGATGGAGTGAAAGATGAGGCACTTTTTATGACCAATAAAAACACATCTAAATACCAAAGTCAATCCTTAAAAAAACTATGAGGAGATGTGGAACCATAAATAAATAGATGTAGACAATGTAGAAGGAGGTTAGAGGGTCATTGGAGTATGATCTTATGAAAAATAACATGTCGTGGTGGAAAATATAAAACCAAGCAACTTATGTAAAACTCTGAGATTGGAAGAAGGAAAGTTTGAGTGAGATGATGAGTTTCACCCACATGACTAAGTGTAGTTGAAAACAATCCACTGAATGTTATGGATGAGTTTGAATCCAATGCAATGATAATACAGGGTCTTCGATCCTTGACAAATGAAAATTACACTAAATTTGATGTAGAGTAATCTTTCCAATCATGATCCACAAACCCTCATGACAATGTGTATGACCTAATCCAAAGAGATGCCCCTCCAAGAAACTATGGCTAGCTAAAAAAATGTTGAGTCCAGATCTAGACATGCAAATGAATACAAGATGTAAACCTCTATCTAATATAGAAATCTCTAAACCAAATCAAGGAATGTACAATGTAATTAAATAAATGCAATAAAATCTAGCCTCATAAAATTGTATAGCCTCTTGATAAAAATTTATTTGATAGAGTACGACCCCAAAACTACAAAAAATGCAAATAATTAAAAGAAATAATTTTCGACATCTAAAGAAAAGATTTGAGGTCAAATAAGGGACAAAATGTTGGACCAAATTAGATGTACGACCATGGCCAAAAAAATATATTATTACAATAAAAAGGGTAAAACATAAATTCATACAACCTAGTAACAAAGATATTGAATGGAAAACTACAAAAAAAAATTCAAATAGTTGCATTTTTTATAGAGTAATGGTTGCCATGTTTTTCTATAATACCATATTGAAGTGATAAACCCTCTAAACTAGGATCAAACAAGCATGACATTACCACAATGAGATCTTCACAAACAAAAGACTCATATTGAAGTATATCTCTATATTAACTTCAATTGATTTTTCTACTCCTTGTTAAAAATCCACTACTAGAGTGATCAATATATAGGTAAAAATGAGTGGAGTAAACAACTCATACTGGGTATGTCAACACTATGTGCACGTATCAAAGTGGGGTTGGAGAATCCATAGTGCAAGTCATGTGTAAGTCACTCATGGTGGAGAATGACTAGATTGTGCACTAAATAGGTGCACATAATTAAGTCCCTATTGTGTACTAAAAACATGTGCACATTATTAATACCCTAATGAAGCTTAACCTAAAATAAGTAAGCCAAACCTAGTTCACCAATAAAGCTAACTAGGCTAAGTTAATGTTGATAAGTTTCTCATAGGTCAAACTATTACCCCTACCACTTGAAAATTTTCTTGTCATGTTGTTTGCCCTGTTGATTGAAATTTTGGTTTTCAAATATCCTTGAAATGGTCATCAAAAACATTGATTAGCATAGCTTAATGTAGATTTGATGAAATTACGATTTTTTGATCATCATGGCCATGTGCTTCTCTAGTCACCTTTTGACCTATTTCAAGTGGTTTCAAAGGATGAAAAGAGTATAGAACATATTAGGAGACATTATGGCTTGTGTCAAAGTCATATCATGTTGTACAATTTATCAAACTAATTGGTGATATGTTCGACTAACTTTGTGATTGAGTTTACTACATTTTGGGTCATTTTATGGCTTCTAGAGTAGGTTTTGCATATAAATGATAGTATATTATCATAATATGGCCATTATGTAATTTTTAAGGCATGAAAATTACCATGAATACATTTTCAACACTTTTAATAGGTTACTCAATTTTTTAGACAGCTTTAGTACCAAAAAGACCTATTTTGAGGCCATCTATACAATTATTCAAGGTGAAATTGAGATTAAGGTATCTTCAAGACCTTATTTTTTCATTAAAATGTTTATAAATTATTTTAAAGAGATTTTAGGTCTTAAAATGAAGAAAATCTAATTTTCTCCCATATCACCCTTTTCACAAGCTCACAAGGCCAGTTTTCAAGTGCTTGGTATGGATAAAGGAGAGATATTTGGGTCCTAATTTTTTTTTAAGATGAGGGGATAAAAATAAGATTAATATTTATGGCATTTTTTGTCATATTAATTTCCCCATATTTATGAACAATCAATAAGAGTGCAGGAAGGTCACTATGACATAGTCATTCAAATAGGGTCTAGGTTTGTCTCATTTTCTTCACTTGAGAGATCATTGGAGGAAAAATATTTTAGGGAAATGATTTAAGTGTTTAATAGGAACTTTTTCATGTTTTAACCAATAGATAATTTGCCTTGATAATAGGTATTTTGATAGGAAATTAGTTGCCTATCTTAACTTGAGATTTGACAATTTTTAAACATGTTTAATATACCAGTTGAACGTATTAATTTTTAGGATTTTTAAATATAATGTTTCAAGTAAAATAAATATATTTAATCCAATCAAAATTTTTAGGTACCTTCATCTTGAAAATCTCTTTCTTGATATAGCTTGGGTGGTCATTTGGTCATTCCACAAGTTATAGTTGTAGGTCTGATGAGATTCTATGTGTAAGGGCACCTTAGTGAGTTTATCATGATATTTATGGGATTATAATAGATTATTAAATATTAATTTACGTTGGAAGGATATTCTATGTAAGATCTTAAGACCATGCTCTCTTAAAAGATCAAAATCTCACTTGTAGGAGTATTGAGCAGGCTAGAAGGACACCAGGGAAAGTGATAAGAGATATAAGGACTCATGAAGATGAATAAGTGTGTTTTGAAGTTATGATGTTGTTTATTAATTCTCATAAGGTTTTAAAATCCCCATTGACAATATGAGAGAAATATCTCTTTAGAGCCTCTAGTGCCTAAATAACACTAAAGGACTATGTATGGTTGTATTATCAACTTAAGAGACCTCCCTAAGGAATTTATATCGTTATGGATGTGTTATGGTGGTGATAAATGATTTTGTAGGGTGATCTAAGTCCCTTCAAGAGATGAGAGTGCTCACAAGGTTACCAAGGTGCAGTTAAGAGGTATGAAACTTTACCTTAGAACTCAATTTAGCAGAAACTAGGTAAATTAATAGTTTTTAAGGTAGTGTTATGTTTTGGTTTCCATGATTATCAAGTTATTTAAGTACTTATTCAGGTGGATTAAAAGGTAGGTTAGGGTCAAGAAGTACTTTGGGCATCATATTTTTCAATTTACAAGCATGTCATGCATCAATCGAAAGTCCATATAGTGAATACAAATAGGCACTTACAACCAATGTTTACCTACAATATGGTTGGCAGCTTAACTAAGCTTGAAGAAATCAGACTTAAATAACACAATGTTGATTTTAATGAGGAGTTAAAATATATTTTTTAAGTTTGTATGTGTTGGATCCAAGATAAAGAGGAATTTCAAGGGAAAGCCTCTCAAGGAACATTCACAGGTAGTTTGAACCTACAGTCAAGTAAGGAGAACATAGTCAAGTTTCTATGCAATGTGAACTTCTTGTGTATAAGGTTAAGAGGATGGAAATAAATTGTTGATATGAATGTTTAGGGTAAGAAAATTACTTAGTTCAAGACCAATGAATATTGGCAACATAATAAAGGTGAAGTGACTATTAGTCTCAGTCAATACAAGCACCAATGTACACCTACTACCATCATAGTTTGGCTCAACTAGTGATGTGAAGGTAAGTTTGGATACAAGGTACTTGGTAAGTCTATGGGGTTTTTATGAATGATTAAAAGTTTTCAATAATATATAAATAAATTTTTTCATAGATAAATGACTACCTATAGTAGTCAAGACTTTCTAAAATGACTACCTACAATAGTGTTATGAGTAGACAAACACAGTGAGGCTATGAAGTTAAGGTAGGGTAAGAAGAGAAAAAAGGAAATTATAAGATATGATATAGAGATAAAGAAAACCTTCTCAAGGTGAAAATTACATCCAAATTGATCAAATACATTAATATGAGAAGCCTCACCTCTCTCAAATTTATAGTCCAAAAGAACCTACATCCATGACTCCTTGACTGTGTATTGGAACATACGGTGAGAATTAGATACACTATGCATTATCCAAGAAAACATGGAAGGTATGGAGGTAAATTTAGAGGTGATAAGTGATGAAAAGATTTTGTGTTGACCAAATTAAGGTCTTGATCATTCTCATCTTCTTTATCCAAAGTTGAAATTCAGTCCAAACATCACATATAGATAGACCTAGTAGATAATGGGACAAACTTTATTTGATATGAGTTAAAAATGGGAGGTAAATGAGAATATGTAAGGGATAGAGGGGTCATGAAATAAAATTTAATAATTTTTAACACCTCCTCAAAGTCTTTGCCCTTCCTCTAGTTTTACTCATTTTATTTCCATTGAAGGCCTAAATGATAAGGGAAGAACACATATAGCTGAGTTATGCTTTTATTTTGAACTGTGAAATGTAGACTATGAGGTCAAGTGGCTCTCTCAAGTTAACAAGGATAGACAAAGGGTATAATATGGTATTTTTCATATCCAAAATAAGGGTAGGAGCATTGATAAAACCCTACTGCTCATAATATGTAAAGAATCATGATATATCCACCTATAACTTGTCTGATTACTTATATAACCATTTGAGAAAATAGTGCTTAAGAGATTAAGAGGCATTTTAAGGACCAATTAAATTATATAAATGGACTAGGAGGTGGTATTACATGTTCATGTAGTTCATAAATCATGAGAAATTGATGATTCTAGGTAAAATGCAAAAAGTGATAGAGTTAGGGTAAAAAATACCATGCTACCAAAAAAAATTGAACATCATTCTTGGATTTTTAGATGATTTTGAGAGAAAAATGATGAAGGTATATATTTTATAAGGATAAAATGAATAACACAAACCTCAAGTAACCATATTGAGTCAAAAACAATCTTTTTCAAACCTTCTCAAGAAAGTACAACCTCCTCGAGCTCTTAGGTAAGCTTGGTAGCTAGGTTTGAGTCACTTTCTGATGCTTGGAATGGTACATAGGTTTTTTATGGGAGTATAATCCCTTAGGGGATGTTATGGGCCTGTGTATACTCAAACTTAGTGGCATTAATTTTTGGATTAGGCCCCTATTCTTTAAGAATAATTATTAAGACCTGAGACTATGCAAAACCTCTTTTAAACCCTTATAGGAGGTCGATGTAGAAAAACTAAAGAATATGACTACAAATGCAAATCATTAAACCTGTAACTTACCCAAAATTCTTAGATTTTATGAAGGTCATCCACATTACATTTTTTTGTACCTACACCTGTACAAATTTGAAGAAAATTGTACTTTTACAAGGCTTTAAAGCAAAAAGTGGTTGTTGAAAAGTGTGTATAAGTTCCAATCATTGGGAGAGGTACTTTGGGATTTATTATACTTATAAAAGTCTAAAAATGAATACTAGCTAACTCAAAAGTGTGCAGACAAATCAAAGTTTTCAAGGTAGTCTGAAAAAGCTTTTAAGGAGAACTTTGTCAATGGTCATTTCATGGTTTGCATACTTATACAATGTTTTAGAAGCCCAAATTTGGAATTGAGGATGGTCTTAGAATGGGGAGAGTTAATTAAACAATTTTTGGTTATTTCACACATTTGGGAGTGATCTGGGAAACACTTCAGGTGACGGTTCTACCCTAATTAGTGGTAGAACTTCTGGGAGCCATAACTTTTACACCATAGTTTTGTTTGACTCCTCGTTTGAACCGTTGGAAAGCTAAGAATGAGGAGAACGCAATGAGATGGCACATAAATCTGATTAGTCATTTTTTACCCTAGAAAACCCAATATAAGTTCCCTAAATTTTAATTTTAATATTGTAGTCTAAAAATAGTAAGTTTCTAAAAATAGTAATTTATCAAATTTTGCAATGTTGTAAATCATGGAAGTTGAACCACTTTATCTCCCTCAAGATTGGTGACCTTCCACATCCTCCTCCTACCTTCAAAGTATGTATAAAAATAGATGTATCAAAAAAAGGAAATGAGACATCTCTTCCCAAAGATAGGCATATGTTTGTATCTTGTGTGTTTTAAAAATATCTTTCACATAGAACTTTTGAGTTTTGGATCAGGGAGGCTTCTAGAGAAAAATCTCAGTGTTAGGCCTAGGAGGCATAATTAGGGAAGACAATTAAGGAA